>CM077169.1:53202594-53367594 GCA_039654105.1 Coreius guichenoti | reverse complement strand
TATGTATTTCTATATTTATTTATTCATATATTTATTTATCCATTTATTTATTTATGTATTTCTATATTTATTTCTTCATATATTTATTTATTCATTCATTTATTTGTTTATTCATATATTTATTTATTCATTTATTTATTTATGTATTTCTATATTTATTTATTCATATATTTATTTATTAATTAATTTATTTATTTATTCATATATTTATTTCTTCATTTATTTATTTATTTATTTATTTATTTATGTATTTCTACATTTATTTCTTCATATTTTTTTATTCATTTATTTATTTATTCATTTATTTATTTATGTATTTCTATATTTATTTCTTCATATATTTATTTATTCATTTATTTATTTGTTTATTCATATATTTATTTATTCATTTATTTATTTATTTATGTATTTCTATATTTATTTATTCATATATTTATTTATTAATTTATTTATTTATTTCTTCATATATTTATTTCTTCATTTATTTATTTATTTATTTATGTATTTCTACATTTATTTCTTCATTTTTTTTATTCATTTATTTATTTATTCATTTATTTATTTATGTATTTCTATATTTATTTCTTCATATATTTATTTATTCATTTATTTATTTGTTTATTCATATGTTTATTTATTCATTTATTTATTTATGTATTTCTATATTTATTTATTTATTAATTTATTTATTTATTTCTTCATATATTTATTTCTTCATTTATTTATTTATTTATTTATTTATGTATTTCTACATTTATTTCTTCATATTTTTTTTATTCATTTATTTATTTATTCATTTATTTATTTATTTATGTATTTCTATATTTATTTCTTCATATATTTATTTATTCATTTATTTATTTATGTATTTCTATATTTATTTCTTCATATATTTATTTATTCATTTATTTATTTGTTTATTCATATATTTATTTATTCATTTATTTATTTATGTATTTCTATATTTATTTATTTATTCATTTATTTATTTATTTCTTCATATATTTATTTCTTCATTTATTTATTTATTTATGTATTTCTATGTTTATTTCTTCATATATTTATTTATTTATTTATACTTAAGTCATTTCTCGTCCTCCATACACCCCGAATGAGACTGAATTCTGAGCCAGGCTGTAAAATATTACAAATGTAGTGAAAATTGATGACAAATTTTTCAGTCCTGGAAAACACATGGAGAATTAGAGAAACTGTAAAATGTCCTGGAAAAACTTGTTGTTGTCCTGGAAAATTATTTTTTAAAAAGTTAAAAAACAAAGAGTTTATCACTGGCCCAAAACAATTACCTGCAGAAAGTGAGATGTTCAGGATGAGTTTTGACACGCGAGAGGAGCTGATGTTCCCTTGATACTGACACGGGTAAAGAGAACAGTTTGTCATAATGTATGATTAAGAGCTCATATTAAAAACTGATTTTATAGTTAAGTTATGGCAATAAACTATGGAAGCTTTTTTCTCGCAATTGCGAGTTTACATAATTGTGATATAAACTTGCAGTTGTGAGTTATGAAGTCAGAATTGCGTGATATAAATTGTGAATTCTGACTTTTTTTCCTCAGAATTGCCAGTTTTATTTTTTATTCTGTGGCATAAACAAGCTTCCATAGTCATAATGTATGATTAAGAGCTCATATTAAAACTGATTTTATAGTCAAGTCATGGCAATAAACTGCAGTAAACATGGCAATAAACTTTAAAGTCTTAGAGAGTGATATATTACTGTAGGGCGTGATCCTTGTCTTTTATTCTCGCTGGAGTAAAATTGAAAATGTCCTGGAAAATGATCGCTGAGAAAGAGTGGGAACCCTGTGTACGGTTTATATACAGAATATATCAACACTGTTTAACCACAATCTCGCTCATTTGGTGTCTTTAACTAGTCTGTACTGACAACATGAACAAAATAATTGTTACGGGTAGGTTTAAGGGTCGGTAAAGGGGTTAAGACACACAAATCATGCATGTACATTGTATCAAATGATTAATTTAATTGTTACATAGTAGTTAAAGACCATAATCTCTTTCTGGTGGGATCAATATCACATTCATGGTACATTGAATATTATCAATTTATTACTTTATTTTTATTCATATATCACAAAAATAGGTAACACTTTATTTTAAGGTGGCGTAGTTACACGTTACTACATGTAGTTACTATAGTAATAACAGTAAATTATGCATAATTACAAGTAACTAACCCTAAACCAAACCATAATCCTAACCGTAACTCTACAGTAAGTACATGTAGTTATTTAATATTTGAGTAAGTACAACATAAATACATTCATTGTTACAGTGTAATTATATACTTAAGTACAGAGTAATATTAATTAAGTACATGTACTTACTATAGGGTTAGGATGTATTTTAGGGTTTTATTTGCATGTAATTATGCATAATTTACTGTTATTACTATGATAACATATGTAGCAATGACACTGTAAAATAAAATGTTGCCTAATATTACTCTATTGAGTAAGTACAATGTAACTGTCACCTTAAAATAAAGTGTAACCCAAAAATATACTACTGTATTTTCTTGTAACATTTACCAAACAAAGCAAAAATTACGATGAACAGATTGTGCCTAAAAATGAAATTCCTTTAAAAAGTTATGCATTGTGAACATTATTGTTTAACTATTGCAACATTGAAATTATTATTAAGCTATTTTTGCTTTGTCTAAACAATTGCAATCAAACATTCCCATGTTTTGTTTCTTATGTTCGCCAATGCTGCATTTATATGATCTAAAAATATTATTACAAAAAAATATGAAATATTTAAAAGAACATTTTTCTATGTGAATGTTGTAAAATGTAATTTATTCCTGTGATCAAAGGTGAATTTTTCAACACTGATGATAATAATAATCATAAATGTTTGTTGAGCATCAAATCCTCATATTAGAATGATTTGTGAAGGATCATGTGACACTGAAGACTGGAGTAATGATGATAAATTCAGCTTTGATCACAGGAATAAATTACACTTTACTATATATTCACATAGAAAACACTGGAATAATATTTCACTATTTTTACTGTATTTGGTTATTTTTTGGATTAAATAAATGCAGCCTTGGTGAGCAGAAGAGCACACTTTTTTTTTTTTTTGGAAATTTCTCTTTTTAAAAAAATCCTGAAATTTTACTGTAATAAACATTTCTTTTCAAATGTTCATCTGGGTAGATGAAGCAGACAGGCGGGGTAAACACTGCCATCTAGGAGAAAGACTGACTGTAAATCACACTTAGGGTTAGATTTACTAAACAGGGCAAATTAGCGTAAGAGCGCAATTCCAAAAAAGTGCAGATGGAAGTGGAAAGTTCTGCACGTGATCTACTGACAACGCGCAGATTAAAGATACAAAAAATTACAGACGCAGCCGGATTGTCTGGTTTAAGACATGTTTTTTTGGGTGGTAAATAGTGATGCAAACACCAGTAAATTGAAGAGCACAAACCTTTGTAAATCACCTCGCGTGATACTTTCCTCCCATGAATGCTGCGTCTGAAAGGGAAACTCCTACAAATGCATATGCAATAAGTTCAGCCGCAAAAATAACCCTGTCCATGCCTTTACAGCGCTAATTTATCATTGCGTGTCTTCAACAAATCCTGACAGTGGACAGATAATCTAAGCTCATGGTCTGAGCTCACGGCGCAGCTGCTCTTAGGGCGTGTCCGAATCCACTTGCTAGTTTAACGACAGGAAAAAAAACGGTCTGCGCGCCCGGCTCATGGTCCAAAAGCGTCATCCCTCGTCTCTTAATCATGGGTGTGTCATGGGTGTGTTATGGGCGTAACGTGCAATAAACCAATCAGAGTCTCATCTCCCTTTCCCTTTAAAAGCCAGTTGCGCTCGCGCCATAAGCGGATTCACTATTTACATGAGGAGAGACTGAATGCTTCTCCAGAGAAGAATCCTTTTATTTTTCATATTTAAACGTGTGTGTGTGCTGCTGTGTGTCCCTGTGTGTGTAATAAGCAGAGTGTGCGCGCGTTGTGCACCACCTATATGCTCATATTACTAACACACCCTTTAAATAACACACAAATACTGCACTATTGACTTTAGAGCAGGTGTGTGTTGGTCAATGGCGCAGTCGTTTTCAGTTCCTCACAACAGCAACGCTCCAACAATGCTCCTGAACACACCTGGTTTAGACCAGACGCCCATGGGTGAACAGATGCGCCAGTGCATTTGATATTTAAACAACGTGGAGCTGGACGTGAACATGAGAACTGCGTCCGGCTGAAACTAGCAAAAAACACTTGCGTCACGCCTGCCGTCACATTGCGTCGGGTGTATGATAGGGCCCTTAGTGTTATGAAAATGTTCATATCATGTAATTGTTTGTTTTGAGAACAGACTGGCCTGCATGTGGAGACTAAGCAGATTTATACTGTCTTATCCTAAAAGGAAACTATTTTCCTTCCATTTTACAGGTGACGAACAGGACTTCAATAAATTTTATCCTACCAGATAGAGGATCTCCACAGACAGAAGTTGTCCCGTCCGCAGACGGAGATTCAGAACTTCTGAAATGGGCAGAAGAGAGGTTTGGAGGAGTCACGTCCTTCACCACGGCGCGAGAACCCACAAGCATCACTTTCACTGGGATGTCGGGTAAGATCACGCTCTCTGCATCGGTGGCTCTGAGGTCGTGTACGTTATCAGTGATGCAATCTTTGCCTCTTCCAGCCAAGCTCTTCCAGCGACCCTCCACATGTGACCTGCAGCCGGAAACACCAGCGGATAAACCCTTCATCAAGCTGGACCTGTCCGAGCCGTCCAGTGAGCTGAAGTCGTGTTACATGAAGCATCCTGGAGAGCAGCTGCACGTGATTAATATTCCTGACGACGTCAGTATAAGGTCAGTGTCACCTTGTAAACTTCACTTTGGAGGTTGTTGGAGGAGGTTTCTAAAAATGCCATGCCAAAATAAGCGTCCTTAATTCCTGTATGACCTTCCATTGGTCCAAAATGCTTCTAGCCGCACAGTACCTTTCAGTTGCGGTCCATTGTTTAGCTCCATCTGACCTCCTCACATCTTCCAATGAATCTTCTGTCTACACTACCAGTCAAATGTGCCCCTAGTATGCTATTTTAAAGACTCCTATTGTTGTTTTGAGTCTCCTACAATATGTTTACATGCATCTAAGTTCAAAAACACTTTATTCCCTTATAATCTCCACTGCAGCATCAGCTCTTTTCTCTCAGTGTCTGAAACGCTTCCATCAAGGATTCAGTCTCTCTAAACCCCGCCTCTCTGAGAGCTGCTCTGCTGTGATTGGTCAGAAAGCAAACGCTCATTATCATATCTGAATCTCTTGACACACAGTGATACGAACAGTAACGATGGCGTGGGTTTAACCGTATCAATCTCAGCAGAAAACAGCGTCTTCGCCACATGAACAACACCAACTAAACTCTTCCAGTCTCAGACACAACTACAGTGAGTGAGGACGGGGCACAGAGACGCTGTTCAGCCAATCAAGTCAAGTCACCTTCATTTATATAGCGCTTTTTACAATACAGATTGTTTCAAAGCAGCTTTACTCTAGAAAAAAAGTAATTGTCCAGCTAAAGTAAGTTTTTGATTGATTCATTTCCGTTGTAAAAATCATTAGTTATTTATTTTGGGGCCGCTTACACGACACCATTTGCAACTAAAACTGGCCGTTCATTTGCATGGCAGCTGTGTTTGGTGGCTTGAGAACACAAACTTTGAAATAGGTTCCAAAGTGCAAGTTTTTGAAAAGGTTTGAAAACGATACCGTTATCTTCTCCGTGTAAACTTCGAAAACGTGAAATCTATGAAAACGGTGACGGCATGCACGTGTAATACGTGTTTAGTCTACAGGCATGTGCGTTTGAATGCGTATCCGCGCAGGCTCGTAATCTTTCTTTACAAAGTGGCTGCCAAATTACTTGTCTGGCCTGCATAATACAGCGTTTTAGTCGTTTCCGCGGATCA
The DNA here is from genome assembly GCA_039654105.1 of Coreius guichenoti. Lineage (NCBI taxonomy): Eukaryota > Metazoa > Chordata > Actinopteri > Cypriniformes > Gobionidae > Coreius > Coreius guichenoti. The sequence goes on along the minus strand of CM077169.1, from coordinate 53,361,588 downwards.
GTGTGTACGGGAATCATTTTGATAATGTTTTTATCTGTACAGAGGGAAAGGGAAGTGAAGGAGGCCTTCACAGGGGAGAGTCTAGTTGACACAGTCTCTGCTGACACTTCAGGGATGCGTTGTGGTCGTGTCTAGGCGCAGGTTCACCATCTGATCTGGATACAGTCTGGATCCGGCTGACTACAGTTAACTTCAGGATAAGCAGAGAGATGTGTTTTTAGTCTAGATTTAAACTGACAGAGTGTGTCTGCTTCCCGAACAATGCTAGGAAGACTGTTCCAGAGTTTAGGTGCTAAATAGGAAAAGGATCGACCGCCTGCAGTTGATTTTGATATTCTAGGTATTATCAACTGGCCAGAATTTTGACACCGCAATAGACATGAAGGAGTATAATGCGTTAAGAGCTCGCTCAAGTACTGGGGAGCTAAACCATTTAGTGCTTTGTAAGTAATTAGGAGGATTTTAAAATGCATGCGATGTTTAATAGGGAGCCAATGCAGTGTTGACAGAACCGGGCTAATATGGTCATACTTCCTGGTTCTAGTAAGAACTCGAGCTGCTGCGTTTTGGACCAGCTGGAGTTTGTTTATTAAGCGTGCAGTGCAACCACCCAGTACAGCATTACAATAATCTAGCCTTGAGGTCATGAACGCATGAACTAACTGTTCAGCATTTGTCATTGAGAGCATATGTCGTAATTTAGATATATTTTTAAGATGGAAGAATGCGGTTTTAAAGATGCTAGAAACATGGCTTTCAAATGAAAGATTGGTATCAAAGAGCACACCCAGGTTCCTAACTGACGACGAAGACTTGACCGAGCAGCCATCAAGTGTTAGACAGTATTCTAGGTTACTACGTGCAGAGGTTTTTGGTCCAATAATTAGAATCTCTAATAAAGAACGTTTTTTCAGAATGAAGTAGTAGGAAATTACTAGTCATCGAATTTTTTATATCAGCTATGCATTTTGCATTATGCATTTTGTGAATTGGTAAGTTTTGTCAGGGCGCGAAGAAATATAGAGCTGAGTATCGTCAGCGTAACAGTGAAAACTAACGCCATGCTTCCTAATGATATCTCTCAAGGGCAGCATGTACAGGGTGAAAAGCAACTGTCCTAGCACTGAGCCTTGCGGTACACCAATCAAGACCATAAGGCGGGCGTTATGCAAATTAGTTACAAACCTACGGCGGTTCAGCAGGAAGTGAGACTGGAATTACTGACGACTCGTTTCAGTTCAGAATCGCTTCTTTCTTTTGGGAGATAAAAACTCCATTCATCTGCACTTTGCAGACCTTTTACATTCACAAACAGCTCTATTACACTACATGAATGTCATATCCCAAAATGCATAATAGGGGCACTGTAAATGCAGCCTTGAGCATAAGGACGTCTCGCAAAAACAAACTTTTGACCGGTAGCGTAAGTCACACTGATTTTTAAGGTTGAAAGAATATTAATGTGGCATTTTCTTTCAGGCATGTGTCTGTGCATTTGTCATCTGAGGCTAAACTGGTGTTTAGAGGTCCACCAAACACTGAGTGGAAAATCCACGCGAGTCACAATATCAAATTTGTGGTGAGAATGAGCATCAACAATGAACTACAAAATAAGTACTATGTTTATGGTAGAACCTAACAAATAAAATGACGGGCCTCCTGTAGATCAGCTTCTAATGCATCTTTTCTTCTTACAGTCCAACAATCTTATAATCTTCAAGAACCTGAATTTAACTTCGAGGAGTGTGATCTCAGATGACGCTGGAGACATCAGACAGAAGGTGAAGTTATTCTACAACAGCACCTCCATCAGCAGCTACTCTGAGATCCGTCTGAACGCGCCACACATCCAGCTGTGGATCAGAGACAACACCAGTGCCTCAGGTAATGTGTCTCTCAAATATGGTAAACGGAAGCTCAATCGTACTTGCTTGACGCGTGAGAATAAATCTCATTGGTTCTCGCGCATCAAGCAAGTACGGTTGAGCTTCCGTTTACCATAGTTAAGTGCTCTACGTAGTTCATCTTACCTTAATACAGTTGATTGGTGACAAACATGAAGCAAGGCAACAACTGCGTGATTGAGCCTATAGAATGCATTTAATGCCCTTAAAATTCAAGATATCAGGGCAAAAACATTTTTTTTTACATTTTTAATACAGTTTAGAATTACAGGGACAATGCGCATTAACATAAAACATTTATGTAAATGTGCCAGTTTAGCCAACTTGACAAATTTTCAGCTGTAGTCCCTGGGCAGGTGTAATGTCAGATAAAATACATTAAAACAAATCAACAATACTTATACATACAAAAAAAAAAAAAAAGCCTCATATGTGTTTTTGTCTCATATTTGTATCATATGATACAGTTACGCAATATCACACTGCAAGTGCAGTTTTTGTCCCGAATAGCATGAGTGCAAATGTGATATTGATTTTATACAACAGTTCAATAAATAAGAAGTTAAAGGTGCAGTAAGAGATTTCTGAGAAATGCTGTTGAAAGCAGATTGGCAGTAAGAGGCGTGTCCACTCATTAAGGGGGAGGTGCCTGTGTTGCATAGCGTGTTTGTGAATTTGGGGGCGGGGCTATACATATAGGGGCGTGATCCTTTGGCTAGGGGCGTGTTTGTTTTGATGATCTGAAATATTAACAGCGTTCCTCTGAAATTGCTTACTGCAGCTTTACAGCTGGAGTTTGTTTATTAAGCGTGCAGGGCAACCACCCAGTAGATCATTACAATAATCTTTATAAAGGTAAACAACGTCCTGGGGTAAATATCAAATATCTGCAGATTTAAGTATGTAAAAGAATTCAGAATAAGCTATGTTTACACAACGGAAAATCTCGGTAATGCTGCGCTTTTGTGGGGATTTTTGAGTATGGGATATTGTCTGCTCATATGAAAAGTTAACTATATATCATAATAATAAATAGCATTTATGATATTTAGTTTTTTTTTTACATTAAACACATTAAATATTACATATATGTATGTAATATAATGTGTAATTCCAACACAGGTTTGGTCCTAAATTTCATACAAGGTGGTATTAAAAAGGTCTTAAAAAGTCTTAAATTTAATTGTAGACACCCTGCTTTAATATTGTTATTTTAGACACGATATTGTCTGTTTTTGCTCAGCTTTGGCAACCAAAATATTATCTGTAAAGCCAGAGCAGAACTGTTGTGCGTCTCCGAGCAACACAGAGGGGTATTTCGTTTCTGAATGAATCCATGTTTTGAGCGAATCAATTGTGTGAATGATTCAATGGTTCATTCATAAAGAGAGCCATTTACTTAATCCCTGAATGAATCAGCCATTTGAATGAATTGCATGAATGAATGACTCATTGACTCACTCATTTAGACATCTACCGCCACCTACTGGCAGTTTTAGTTTCTTATTTAGAGTATCATTTCATTAAAAAAAAAAAAATGCATATTTTGGGGATAGTTTAAAATTCTGTTAATTTACATTTACTCACCCTTGTGTCGTTTCAAACCTGTATGACTTTCTTTCTTTTGTGGAGCCTAAAATAACATATTTTGAAGAATGTTGGTAACCAAACTGTTTTGGTCTGTAAGTATACACTGATCAGGCATAACATTATGACTTAATATTGTGTTGGTCCCCTTTTTGCGGCCAAAGCAGCCCTGACCCGTCGAGGCGTGGACTCCACTAGACCCCTGAAGGTGTGCTGTGGTAAAATAACTTAATCGCTTGACAGCCCGAGTCTATATTAATTAAATTAAATCGTGATGACAGAATTTTGTATTTTTTGGGTGAACTGTACCTTTAAGATTTTGTAATGTTTTTGAAAGAAGTCTCTCATCAGTTTTTCATTGAAATGAATATGGATAGCAGCTGAATTAATTTGATCTGGGAATGTCTGAGTTCATTCTGAGTCTTTTTCTCTGGAGAAAAGCCAAAGTATCTAAAGCAAAAGTCTCCATTTTGCTCTCTGTTTAATCTCATTGCTGTCTAGGAGAAGCAGCTGAGATATTAAATATATAATCCCATCTGAAGAATTTATTTCATGCGGATTCTCAAAAGCATTTAGGGTCAATCTGTTGAATGCTTATTAACATGCATGAAAACACACGCTTGCTGTCGTCGATCAGACACACACATGCCGCTCAAGTGTGGCTGGGTTTACACTGCATTAGCCTCGAGCTGCTTTTCAATTATGGAAAGGTGTTGCAATTACGTTACAAGAGTTGTTACCTTTATTAAACCTGTCGTTGTGTCTCTGTTTCCGTGCCTGTAGTTCCAGCAGAAGTGGAGCGCACCACACTGGCTCCCACTTCTTCTTCGGGTGATTTTGAGATGCAGCTGTTCTCGTCTCCAGACTACAGGTCACCTCTGGATCCCAGCAGCAAAGTTCAGAGTGACAAGAGGGTGTATGCCGAGGTAGAGGATTCTCATATTGTGACGCATGACCCATCGCTGCAGCGTTCAGTAACAAGCGTGGGATGAGCTTTAGACAAAAAAGGACCATTTTTTTCCCCCCAACAATAATTATTTTTATTATTATTGATGTTGTTAAAAAATAATAATATATAATATTAATAATACAATAATTGTTATTATTCAAGATAATATTTTCTTTTTATTATTTTTTACATTATAAAAATTACACATATAAAATAAAATATATTACTGAAAAAATTAGTTTTGAATACTACTACTAATAATTTTATTATCAGAACATCAGTAAAATTACAATACTAATATTTATGTCTGTCTTCATTTCTTTGCTTGTTGTTATTTTTATTATTCAAAATCATATTTTTTATTAGTATTTAAATTATAAAAATTAATTAAATATATAAATATATTGTTTTTGAACATTGCACTTTCAAATAATAATAATAATAATAATTTTATTTTACAGAACAGTACAATTACAATATTAATATTTGTGACTGTCTTCATTTCTTTGCTTTCAATTTCTTTGCGTATTATTGTTATCATTTTTATTATTCAAAATCATATTTTATTTTATTAGTATTTAAATTATAAAAATGAATTAAATAAAGAAATATATTGCTTTTGAAATAATACGATCACTTTCAAATAAAAAAAAAACTAGTATTTATTAATAATAATAATGATAAACAATTTTATTTTACAGAACATCAGTAAATTTACAATACTAATATTTATGGCTGTCTTCATTTCTTTGCTTATTATTGTTATTATTTTATTATTCAAAATAATATTTGATTTTATTAATATTTAAATTATACAAAAATAATTAAATAAAGAAATATATTGCTGTTGATATAATACAATTGCACTTTCAAATAAAAAATTGTATTGCATAATAATAATAATAATAATAATAATAATAATAATTTTATTTTACAGAACAGTACAATTACAATACTAATATTTATGACTGTCTTTATTTCTTCACTTTCAGTTACTTTGCGTATTATTTTTATTATTCAAAAAATATTTTTTTATTTTTATTTAAATTATAAAAATGAAATAAAGAAATATATTACTGTAATAATACTACTGTACTGTCAAATAAAAAACAGGTATTTAATAATAATAATAATAATATTAATTTAATAAAATTAAAAAAATAAATAATTTTATTAATTTAATTATTTTAAAGAACAACGCTATTAATTTTTTCAAATTTTTATTTTTTTATTTAAATTTTTAATTTATTTTTTTTTGCTTTCAAATGTTAAACTATAGAGTTTTTATTTGGGCAGAAAACCACCGGGAGGCCTTACATCTGTTTTGTTGACAACAGATTTATAAATGATTCTCATTACTAATTTGGGAAGATGCTTTCATGTGTTGCGGATCATTGTGTGTAAAAGTTTGAAGACACAGTTTCCCGTTGGATTTATGCAATTCATGTTGGTCGTACTTCAGGTCAAAAAATACAGAAAAATGACATCCCTGCTGTTCCTGAAGAAAATGCAAAACTCTTTAGTTTTAGAGTTCGTTTAAACATGCATGTCTTTCTCTTCCCCAGATCTCCAGCCAGAGCATCGGAGAGATGTCGCTGAGCATCAAGGTCAGCAGCTGCTGGGTTCGCTCCATGGCAGTGGTCAGGAACATGCCGTTCAAAGAGGAGGCGTGTTTCATTAAAAACTGTCCCAAGAGACTCAGCTTCTCCTTAGAGATGCTTCAGGACCTGCCGTCCAGCTCGTGGGACCTAGAATGTGCCGTTAAACTTTGTTATGAAATGAAGGTTTGTGGAGCTCTGTTGTGCAAGACTCTTTACAAAGCCCATATCATACAATCATCTCATGTGGTTTTCTTTTGTGATTTTAGTTTTGTACAAACGAAAAACAAGTCAAGAGGAGCTTGCAGGTCAAGCCTTATATACCAGACCCAAGTGAGTACGACTTACAAAACATCTCATTTCATCTCAAATATTTACAGTGCACCGAGAAAAATCAAACTAGAAGTCCATGAAACGGGGTTTACAGTGCAGAGCTCTGATATAGTAAGTATAATTAGGGAAGCACTGATATGAACAATTTGGCCGATAATACCGATAATTCTTTATATTTGAAAGCCGATAACTGATATATTGGCCCGATTAAATCTAAATCCAAATTTTTATATCATTTTTGAGAGTCTCAGCATTAAATCCATGTCCCAAGCACACAATTATAATGTTTTTATTATAATTTTATGTCGCTGATATGACAGACTTGCGCTGCGCATGTGGCACTGAACCGTATTTTCATTTTTGAAGTGATTCCAATCATATTTCAAGACATTTAAACCCATCATCTGCGCATCTGAAGTGTCTCAGCTGAAGGAAATAATACATTATTTATCGGCTTTAATATATCGGACATATTTTCTTATCGGGCCGATAACGATAACATTAAAAATGAACGGCCGATACCGATATGGTGACCGATATATTGTGCATCCCTAAATATAATACTAGTGACCAGCTAAAATTTGTCATTTTTTAATTATCAGCATCAGCCTATACATTTGGCTTATAAGTGTCGGAAACGGGACTTTTATTTTGACATCCTTTTTAGTAATTTTTTTAACAACTTCAAAATATTACAATAGGACTACAGAATCAAGAAGTTGCTATCTAAAGTGCAAATCTGTGTTTTTTTTTTATTTATTTTTTTATCAATATCAAATTAATTGTTTTCATATTGATTAATTTTCTAATGATTTATTTCTAATTTAGTAAATATTATGTTAAGTATTAGTTTCACTGCAAGTATTATTTACTATCTTTAAATTAAATATCGTGATATCACAATATCGGCATTGGCCCACACTGTAAAAAAAACTTAAATTACATTAAACTGACTTAAAAATGAGTTGAATCTCGTGTAACGTTGAAGTAATGTAAAAATTAGTGTTGCAAATCGATTAAGCACGATTTATTGCATCCAAAATAAAAGTTCGCGTTTACATAATATTTGTGTGTACTGTGTATAATTATTATGTATACACTCACCTAAAGGATTATTAGGAACACCTGTTCAATTTCTCATTAATGCAATTATCTAATCAACCAATCACATGGCAGTTGCTTCAATGCATTTAGGGGTGTGGTCCTGGTCAAGACAATCTCCTGAACTCCAAACTGAATGTCAGAATGGGAAAGAAAGGTGATTTAAGCAATTTTGAGCGTGGCATGGTTGTTGGTGCCAGACGGGCCGGTCTGAGTATTTCACAATCTGCTCAGTTACTGGGATTTTCACGCACAACCATTTCTAGAGTTTACAAAGAATGGTGTGAAAAGGGAAAAACATCCAGTATGCGGCAGTCCTGTGGGCGAAAATGCCTTGTTGATGCTAGAGGTCAGAGGAGAATGGGCCGACTGATTCAAGCTGATAGAAGAGCAACTTTGACTGAAATAACCACTCGTTACAACCGAGGTATGCAGCAAAGCATTTGTGAAGCCACAACACGCACAACCTTGAGGCGGATGGGCTACAACAGCAGAAGACCCCACCGGGTACCACTCATCTCCACTACAAATAGGAAAAAGAGGCTACAATTTGCACGAGCTCACCAAAATTGGACAGTTGAAGACTGGAAAAATGTTGCCTGGTCTGATGAGTCTCGATTTCTGTTGAGACATTCAGATGGTAGAGTCAGAATTTGGCGTAAACAGAATGAGAACATGGATCCATCATGCCTTGTTACCACTGTGCAGGCTGGTGGTGGTGGTGTAATGGTGTGGGGGATGTTTTCTTGGCACACTTTAGGCCCCTTAGTGCCAATTGGGCATCGTTTAAATGCCACGGCCTACCTGAGCATTGTTTCTGACCATGTCCATCCCTTTATGACCACCATGTACCCATCCTCTGATGGCTACTTCCAGCAGGATAATGCACCATGTCACAAAGCTCGAATCATTTCAAATTGGTTTCTTGAACATGACAATGAGTTCACTGTACTAAAATGGCCCCCACAGTCACCAGATCTCAACCCAATAGAGCATCTTTGGGATGTGGTGGAACGGGAGCTTCGTGCCCTGGATGTGCATCCCACAAATCTCCATCAACTGCAAGATGCTATCCTATCAATATGGGCCAACATTTCTAAAGAATGCTTTCAGCACCTTGTTGAATCAATGCCACGTAGAATTAAGGCAGTTCTGAAGGCGAAAGGGGGTCAAACACAGTATTAGTATGGTGTTCCTAATAATCCTTTAGGTGAGTGTATATATATATATATATATATATAAAAATACACACACATGCATATATATATTTAATAAATAATCTAAATTGTATAAATATATATGACGTATATGCATGCAAATATTTCTTAAATATATACCTGAATGTGTGTGTTTGCAAATATATATAATAATTATACACAGCTCACACACATATATTTTGTAAACACAAAGTTTTATTTTATTAATTGCGAGTAAAAACGTGTCGTCATGACTTATTGATCATCTTTTTTTTACAGTGCATATTGATCAGCTACAATATAATACAATAGTAGCAAATGAGATATAGGACATTTATTTGTCACTCAAAATTGTCTGCCAATGACAATAATATCAAAGTGCTCAAATATTGGCCAAATAATCATTGGTTATCCTGTTAATTACATCAATTAGCCACTCAAAACATTAAAACATTGCTTTATTAAATGATAACGCAAACTAATGTTCAACTTATAGTTAGAATTATGAATAAGAATGGGGGAGTGCAGTGGATCTTCGGGTAACACAAGTCTTTCCAAGTTTAGGTTCTCCCAATAATGAACGCACAATCTGCAGAAACATCCATTTTATAAACACAAGTTTGTTGGGTCATCTGTGTGTGTCAGCTGCTACTAATTAATGAAACTATGATACCCTATAACCTTCAACCCCGTTATGCTGGATAACCTTGAGTCCTAATTTGGAAACATACCGGAAATAAATCCTCCCGTTCGATACTCCGTTGCACAGCATTCATTTGAGAGCACAACAATGGGATGGCACGCCATTGTCCCAGATTCCAGCAACTCCCATCTCGCCTCAGCAAAACTGGTGCTATTCTGGTGGAGCTGGAGCGGGAGTCGCCCACCTCCGGCTGACGTCATCAGTCGGCATGTAGATGAGGTCAGGTTACGAGGACGAGGAGGACGGGACGGGGCTGTTTATAGGAAGGCCTGCTCGCTGACCTTGTGGCCGCAATCAGAAATAATGAGCCAGTAGGGGATTTATTGTGTCCAAGGTCTGGTATGCGTGGCCTTTCCGAACACGGGGCCCGGGTCTCTATTGTCAGCCGCGCACAAAGAAGGGAAGGTGTTGTTCTTCAAAAGGGAAGACAGTCCCCGGGAAGATGAGTCAAGAACAAACTCTTGCATTCCTCGCCGCCGGCCACTGTGAAAGCCGACACGGGGTCATGTTTCTGCAGGACACTACGTGTTCCGGTCCGTCTTCATACACACGTTGTTTTTTCCTCCACTGTTGTCCATTTGAGACAATGGACGAGGCTTCTGTGGTTTGGTGCGATTCTTCTCTGGAGGCGTTCCAGTCCTCTGAAAGCATCCAGAGCATTGATGCTCATCCATGGTGTGATATTTGTATGCTTAATGAAAACGTTGTCCGACAGTAAACTGGGAAAAGTTCAAAGTATAGAAGTTAGACGAAAGTTCTTAGTTTACCCAGAGTAAATTACCGTAAAATTACAGTGTGTGCACGTGGATTTTCTGATCATGTTTTTTTTCCAGGCACATTTTACCAATTCCAAACCATATTAATCTTAATAACTACTATTAATTCTGTATTTAATCATTTATAAGTGATATATAATTGTTCATGAAGGCTGGAAATGAAAAACGCCTTATATTCAGGTGTGCAGAATTATTAGTCACGTTTTCTTTTACAGATAAAATGAGCCAAAAAAGAGATTTAACTTTAATAAAAATTATTAAATGCCCATGAGAAGGATGCAGTACTAGACACTGCAGTTAAGGCATGACCATTGGACAGTGAGATGCTCATTGGGTCAGCAGGGTCAGACAAAAACAGGTGAAAAAATGATCCCCACTTAATAAGAATCACAAGCTGAAGTGTTGGAAAGTACATTTTATAGGCTTTATAGACAGATTGCAGATTTGCAGAGATGGACTAAAAATGAACTCCCAAAACTTACTGCCAGATAAACTATTGATTAAAAATGACTATATTGCTGGCTTAAAATGAACCCCAAAAAAACGTTGGGTTTGGCTCTGCACGCTGGGTTGTTGTGGGGAAGGGGTGTATTGTTTCAACTCTCAGTGAGGTTGACCGGCCTCTAACCCAACGGCTGGATAACACAAAAACCACCCAACCATGGAAAAAATAACGCAACAAAATGACCCAATAGGCTCAACCCAGCGTTTGGGCAGAAAAAAATAACCCAGTGTGTTTTAGAGTGTACCAGAATGACTTTACCGGTAAATACACAATTACGCTGTTCACACAAGCATTCTGGCTTTTTACCGTTAAGAGACTGTTCACACATCAGCACCAAAACACCTGTAAATTCTGTGATGTCAGACGTCGGAAATTATGTTTAAACGCTGCGGCGCTGTCTTCATTCACCCGCATGAGGAGAAGCGCTTTTATTCAATTTGACACCATTTTTTCCACTTCTGAGTGACAGGCATAAATCAAATCAAATCAAATCACCTTTATTTATATAGCGCTTTTTACAATGCCAATTGTTTCAAAGCAGCTTCACAGTGGTAACAGGAAAATAATGCAACAGAATTTGATTCGGCTGTACAGCCGCTCTGGAGAAAACGGTGATGTCATCCAGCTCATTTCAATTATCATATAGTGTCAATGCGGGCAGATCAGTAATATAGTTGAAATTTAGTGTCCCCAACTGAGCAAGCCAAAAGCCAAAGGCGACGGTGGCAAGGAACCAAAACTCCTTCAGGGCCAGAATGGAGAAAAAAACCTTGGGAGAAACCAGGCTCAGTCGGGGTGCCAGTTCTCCTCTGGCCGACGAACAAATAGTGTATGATTATGATTCTGGCAACATTACAGGTCAGAAGTCATATTAGATCAATAGATATTCGAAGGATTATTCGAAAGATTGGAGTCGTCACGCCGGGGACGGGTTTAATGAGGATGTCGTGTCGATGCGGCATTTACAGGGGGGAGTTTAATTGACACGGTCTCTACAGACACTTCAGGGATATGGTCGTCATGTCAAGAACTCGAGCTGCTGCGTTTTGGACCAGCTGGAGTTTATTTATTAAGCGAGCAGGGCAACCACCCAGTAGAGCATTACAATAATCTAGCCTTGAGGTCATGAACGCATGAACTAACTGTTCAGCATTTTGCATTGAAAGCATGTGCCGTAATTTAGATATATTTTTAAGATGGTAGAATGCAGTTTTACAGATGCTAGAAACGTGGCTTTCAAATGAGAGATTGGTATCAAAGAGCACACCCAGGTTCCTAACTGACGACGAGGACTTGACAGAGCAGCCATCGAGTGTTAGACAGTATTCTAGGTTACTACTTGTGGAGTTTTTTTGTCCAATGATTAAAAATTCATTTTTTTCTGAATTAAGTTGCAGGAAATTACTAGTCATCCAATTTTTTATATCAGCTATGCATTCCGTTAATCTTGTGAATTGGTAAGTTTCGTCAGGGCGTGAAGAAATATATAAGGAGAATGCATTAAAAACACGAGACGCACATAATAGTATCAAACTGCAGTGCTGATGAAGGGAAAAGAAGGCAGGATCTTGAGAACGACGCGCTTAAAAAGCTGCGAGACGTGGCGCAACGGTCAAAGATCATCTAGTGCATATTTACATAGAAAAACTATTAAAAAGCAGCAGAGCTTACTGTAAAGTGATCATCTCCATAAGAACTTTATGCTTGACTTCTTACATCAGCGCGTTCGGACCTCATACGGGCTCATACCGGTAATCTTCATTCTTTGTTCACACACAGCATCATACTGGTAATTCACTGGTAATGTTACAACTTCTCATACTGGTAAATTGCCAGAACTGATTTACCTGGTGTTTTTGAAAAGGTCCTGTTCATACATGATCTCTTAACGGTAATTTACCAGTAATTACATGAAAACTGTCAGGCACCTACCGGCCGGAATAGATAGTGGTCAACAGCAGGGTTATGTAACGTTTTGTGTTTTGTTTTTGCAGTCAATTGCTGCTTTTAAATGGTTTGTAGAAATGCACCGATTCCAATTTCCGATTTTTTTGTTAGTGTGACCTGCCGATACCAGAGTTTCTTTATAAAAACTATAATTGACAGCATATACAAACAAAAATCTACTTTTCTTCAATGCAAAAAAGTCAGTAATAAAGTAAGAACAAATAAACAAATTACAAACAACAGCACAAATAAATCCAATGGAATGTCAGGTAACATTTTAGTATGGAGAACACATATTCACTATTACAATATGTAATTTTTCGTCTCTTATTCAAAACAAAGGCGTGTCTTGACTCCTTGATTGGGCAGAGCTTTTATTCTGTCAGACGAGCGCTTCCGCTTCTTCCGCTCATGTGTGTGTATGGGAACGCAGCGCTGTTTTATCATATTACACACATTTGAGTGTGTTAAAGTGATGTTATAATGCTACTCTGTGCGTTCGCTCGGCGCTACTATGAGACACTTGTTCACACTGCAGTGAGCGAGATCATATTAGGCATGGTAAAACATGGTACTCGTGGTAAATCAAGAACACCAGATCTAAACAATAAGACTAACTGTGTTGAGCTGGAGAACAATGATTAGTTTCTGTCCATGAATGATCCAAACAGTTGCTCACCTGTCTAATAAAACACATCATATATTAAAGCGGCTTTGGTGTTTCCATGGTTTCTACAAAATAAAACCGGAGGGTAATGTGGGTATGATGTCATTGATAGGCGACGCACACACACGGTCCGTGTCCTGGTTAAAATCGCTTATTTCTCTGGATTTAAACATTCTTGGAAACATTTGGGATAATGTAAGTACACAAGTCAACAAAATATATAACACTGCTCTAGTGGTTTTTAGATATTTTAATCCAAAAATCTTACATATTGTGGCTTTAACTATGACTTTTACCTTAATAAACTCCTAATTACTGCTTATTAATAGTTAGTAAGGTAGTTATTAGGTTTAGGTATTGGTAGGATTATAGGATGTAGGCATTAATATGTGCTTTATAAGTACTAATAAACAGCCAATATCCTAGTAATATGCATGCTAATAAGCAACTAGTTAATAGTGAGAATTTAAACCTAAAATAAAGTGTTACCGAATGAAGAAGCTTTTTAGCTTTTCTTATTGAACTGCAAAAGACATGCTGTTCCCCAGGCGGCTTTTTATGCCGAGATGAAGTGAAACACAGACAAGTATAGGCTACTTTGGGCTTCGAACGTGCGCTTAGACAGACAAATACGTGCAAAAAATATGTCAAAATGCCTGACTTGGCAAGTTTTCACTTAAACTCAGTCATAAGTGAACATAAACAGTTGGGAAAGTAATCAAATGTTTGACAGTATATTAGATCCATGCATTCAGTCTTAAAGTGACAGCAGCCTGATAAACCTGATGTCTGTGTCGTTTAATGTTAATCAAACATCAACAGAAAATGAGAGAATCACTCACTGACTAACTTTGGTAAGAATCAATGTATATTTAATTCATAAGGTGAAGACTATACAGAGTTTTAATTTTGCATTTGATTACTTTAATTTTTGTTTAGTTGGCTATTATTATAGGTTAAATTATTTCATTGTATTTGTAGTTTTATTTTTTATGGTATTAGTGATTGTGTCACTGTTGTTTGTTGCTCTGAAAGAACAGATTAAGGGGTTGTGGGTCATTTTGGGGTTTTATGAACGCATTGCTTGGGGCCCCCAGAAGTTTAGGACCGTGACTGCGTAGGATCAGTTAGGAGTCTCTGTGTTTTGGAGGATGCGAGTCCTCGGACTGTCCTTCCTGTTTGAGGGGCCGAAGTTCATCCCCTCCTGACCACCTGCTCCGCCGTTTCCTGCCTCTGTTTGCTCAGCTCAGACTTTCTGACCAAACACACAAATAAATCTGATATTTGGTGGAAGCTCTGCTGCTGACTTAGGGAAGAAAACAAATAAAGAGACATAAAACAGACCCTTCCTGTGGCGCCAAACCAAGAGTTCTTCAAGGCCCTTGGGAAGCATTATTTGAGGTGTTTTTGGTAAACACTCTTGCCGACTTCGCAAAGGTGCTTGGCCTTTAGCAAACACCTCGCCATCAAAGTGCACGATTACAGACAGACGTACAACTTGAGCGAAAACAAGCAGCTGCCATTGACCTTCCTGCTTCCCATCATTGTCACGGAGAGGAAGATGAGAGAGTGTGTGTGTGTGGAGCGGCATACATGAGCACTGGGACGTGGAGGTCATATGCTGGAGGTGTAAACAGAGAGGAAACCACAGGAGTCAATCCACCCACGAGACAAAAGATGAGCCTTTAACATGCATTGAGAAGTGCTGGCGAGTGACTAACTAAAAGTATTCATGCTACTAGCTCAACTGTGTTTGCCAGTAGCGTGACAGTAGTTCAGCTGTTTTCAAATGAGTCTAGTTTTTCCAGCAACAACACACTTAGAAAGAAATTAGCAGCGGGGCATCTTTGTTTGGGACAGAAACAAGAAAAAGATTTCAAACAGAAACAAGATTATTTTTCTTACCCCATTGGCAGATAATTGTGCTTGTTTTAAGCAAAAACTCACTTCATTTTGGTTTTATTTTCCAGAAAACAGGAAAAAATATCTTATGTCATTTTACTTATCTAGTAAAAGCTTCTTTATTTAAGAATTTTTAGATATTTAGACTGGAAACAAGAAAAAAATACTAAATGAGAAAAGCATTTTTTGCAGTGTACTCAACGGTACTAACATGTAAGTTGGGTCCTTCCCCAGTGACGAAACCCTAAAAGTTTATTGCACGTTTCTCTTTCTGACAGTGAAGCTGTTTTTCCTACGAGTAGTGACGAAACACTACATCAGATTCACAGCTGAACAAACAAGACAATAATCCCTCGAAGTGAAGGAAATGGTTTCAACTTTGTACCTTATTTGCCCCTAAAAGTTTCATACCTTAAAGGAGTAGTTCAATTTAGAGTTAAAATTTCCTGAAAATTTACTCACCCCCACATCATCCAAGATGTTCATGTCTTTCTTTCTTCAGTCGAAAAGAAATTAAGATTTTTGAGGAAAACATTTTCTCCATATAGTGGACCTCAATGGGGTACAACAGTTTGAAGGTCCAAATTGCAGTTTCAATGCAGCTTCAAAAGCTTCAGGGTTGGCCCACCCTTTGCAGCTATAACAGCTTCAACTCTTCTGGGAAGGCTTTCCACAAGGTTTAGGAGTGTGTTTATGGGAATTTTTGACCATTCTTCTAGAAGCGCATTTGTGAGGTCAGGCACTGATGTTGGACGAGAAGGCCTGGCTCGCAGTCTCCGCTCTAATTCATCCCAAAGGTGTTCTATCGGGTTGAGGTCAGGACTCTGTGCAGGCCAGTCAAGTTCCTCCACACCAAACTCGCTCATCCATGTCTTTATGGACCTTGCTTTGTGCACTGGTGCGCAGTCATGTTGGAACAGGAAGGGACCGTCCCTAAACTGTCCCCACAAAGTTGGGAGCATGAAATTGTCCAAAATGTCTTGGTATGCTGAAGCATTAAGAGTTCCTTTCACTGGAACTAAGGGGCCAAGCCCAACCCCTGAAAAACAACCCCACACCATAATCCCCCCTCCACCAAACTTTACACTTTGCACAATGCAGTCAGGCAAGTCCCGTTCTCCTGGCAACCGCCAAACCCAGACTCGTCCGTCGGATTGGCAGACAGAGAAGCGTGATCGGTCACTCCAGAGAACACGTCTCCACTGCTCTAGAGTCCAGTGGCGGCATGCTTTACCCCACTGCATCCCACGCTTTGCATTGCACTTGGTGATGTAAGGCTTGAATGAGCTGCTCGGCCATGGAAACCCATTCCATGAAGCTCTCTACGCACTGTTCTTGAGCTAATCTGAAGGCCACACGAAGTTTGGAGGTCTGTAGCTATTGACTCTGCAGAAAGTTGGCGACTTCTGACTGAACAGAACACCTGAATTGATGAAATGATTTGGAGGGGTGTCCCAATACTTTTGGCAATATAGTGTATGACGTAATGCGTGGCGCATCGCAGATCAGAGCAGATTTGTGGTTAAAAAGTATATACATTTTTATATTTTTTAGAAAATGACAGATCGTTTCGCTAGATAAGACCCTTATTCCACGGCTGGGATCGTGTAGAGCCATTTGAAGCTGCATTGAAACTGCAATTTGGACCTTCAAACCATTGGACCCCATTGAGGTCCACAATATGGAAAAAAATCCTGGAATGTTTTCCTCAAAAACCTTAATTTCTTTTCGACTGAAGAAAGAAAGACATGAACATCTTGAATGATGTTGGGTGAGTAAATTATCAGGAAATTTTAATTCTGAAGTGAACTACTCCTTTAAGGGTGCATAATACTACTCAACGGTACTAACATGTAAGTTAGACTACAAAGTCTTTTTAAGGGTCCTGCCCCAATGACGAGCTACCGAAACCCTAAAAGTTTATTGCACGTTTCTCTTTCTGACAGTGAAGCTGTTTTTTCCTACGAGTAGTGACGAAACACTACATCAGATTCACAGCTGAACAAACAAGGCAATAATCCCTCGAAGTGAAGGAAACGGTTTCTTCAGATGTCTGAGACATGAATGATTTTTGACTGTTTGGTTTTATGTTTTCTGATGATACACTGAACAAAATTATAAACGCAACACTTTTATTTTTGCCCCCATTTTTCATGAGCTGAACTCAAAGATCAAAGACTTTTTCTATGTACACAAAAGGCCTATTTCTCTCAAATATTGTTCACAAATCTGTCCAAATCTGTGTTAGTGAGCACTTCTCCTTTGCCGAGATAATCCATCCACCTCACAGGTGTGGCATATCAAGATGCTGATTAGACAACATGATTATTGCACAGGTGTGCCTTAGGCTGGCCACAATAAAAGGCCACTCTAAAATGTGCAGTTTTATCACACAGCACAATGCCACAGATGTCGCAGAGCTGTTGCCCGTGAATTGAATGTTCATTTCGCTACCATAAGCCGTCTCCAAAGGAGTTTCAGAGAATTTGGCAGTACATCCAACCGGCCTCACAACCGCAGACCACGTGTAACCACACCAGCCCAGGACCTCCACATCCAGCATCTTCACCTTCAAGATCGTCTGAGACCAGCCACCCGGTCAGCTGCTGCAACAATCGGTTTGCATAACCAAAGAATTTCTGCACAAACTGTCAGAAACCGTCTCAGGGAAGCTCATCTGCATGCTCGTCGTCCTCATCGGGGTCTCGGCCTGACTGCAGTTCATCGTCGTAACCGACTTGAGTGGGCAAATGCTCACATTTGATGGTGTCTGGCACTTTGGAGAGGTGTTCTCTTCACGGATGAATCCCGGTTTTCACTGTACAGGGCAGATGGCAGACAGCGTGTATGGCGTCGTGTGGGTGAGCGGTTTGCTGATGTCAACATTTTGGATCGAGTGGCCCATGGTGGCGGTGGGGTTATGGTATGGGCAGGTGTATGTTATGGACAACGAACACAGGTGCATTTTATTGATGGCATTTTGAATGCACAGAGATACCGTGACGAGATCCTGAGGCCCATTGTTGTGCCATTCATCCATGACCATCACCTCATGTTGCAGCATGATAATGCACGGCCCCATGTTGCAAGGATCTGTACACAATTCCTGGAAGCTGAAAACATCAGAGTTCTTGCATGGCCAGCATACTCACCGGACATGTCACCAATTGAGCATGTTTGGGATGCTCTGGATCGGCGTATATGACAGCGTGTTCCAGTTCCTGCCAATATCCAGCAACTTCGCACAGCCATTGAAGAGGAGTGGACCAACATTCCACAGGCCACAATCAACAACCTGACCAACTCTATGTGAAGGAGATGTGTTGCACTGCGTGAGGCAAATGGTGGTCACACCAGATACTGACTGGTTTTCGGACCCCCCCGAACCCCCCAATACAGTAAAACTGCACATTTTAGAGTGGCCTTTTATTGTGGCCAGCCTAAGGCACACCTGTGCAATAATCATGCTGTCTAATCAACATCTTGATATGCCACACCTGTGAGGTGAATGGATTATCTCGGCAAAGGAGAAGTGCTCACTAACACAGATTTAGACAGATTTCTGAACAATATTTGAGAGAAATAGGCCTTTTGTGTACATAGAAAAAGTGTTAGATCTTTGAGTTCAGCTCATGAAAAATGGGGGCAAAAACAAAAGTGTTGCGTTTATAATTTTGTTCAGTGTATATTGGTTCAGGAACCCCTCGATGCAGCTCGATCCCTTGTAGGGGATATTTCACTTGTTGAGTTTAGATGAAATTAAAATGTTGCTATAATAAGAGTGCTTTAATTTTGGGTTTGATTTATAAATAAATGATCAGTAACAGCTTTGATCGACTCCAAATGTTTTGAAAAGAATGTCATGCATTTAAATCTTAACAAATTGTATATATTAAATTAACCGCAACCCTGAGATATACTTTTGTGAAGTATTGTGTTTCTTGTGAAAAGCACTATATCAATAAATGTATGGGCTCATACACAAAATATGCTTTAAATACTGTATGTCATAGCTGATAGAACACTGATGAGAATATTGCTTGAGAATAAATTATTTTTACACCAAATAACCTTATTTTTTCAGACAAGCAACTGATAGTGTTTCTCTGTCTAGATTAAGGAGCTTTACACACAACCGTATCAGAGCTGAATAGGCTAAATTTGATGACCTGCCATGTTATACATTTCAGGTAGACTTGATTTGTGACCCTGGACCACAAAACATAAGGGTCAATTTTTTTAAATTTGAGATTTATACATCATCTGAATAAATAAGCTTTCCATTGATGTGTGGTTTGTTAGGATAGGACAATATTTAGCCGAGATACAACTATTTGAAAATCTGGAATATGAGGGTGCAAAAAAGTCTAAATATTGAGAAAAGTTGTCCAAATGAAGTCCTTAGCCATGGATATTACTACTAATAATAAACTTTTGATATATTTACAGTAGGACATTTACAAAATATCTTCATGGAACATGATCTTAATATCCTAATGATTTTTAGCATAAAAGAAAAATGGGTAATTTTGACCCATACAGTGTATTGTTGGCTATTGCCACAAATATACCCGTGAGACTCATGACTGGTTTTGTGCTCCAGGGTCACATTTGGGTGTGTACAGTGGTCATATAGCCAACAACAAATTTCCCAACAACAAATGTTGGTGAAAATGGACAGTGAAAATACTGAGTGGCTAGTAACTTGGAAAACCACTAGCCACAGTGGCTGGTGAGCAAAAAAGTTAATGTCAAGCCCTGAACTGATCCATGGGGAAGTTAATGCCAAGATGGCGACGGCCAGCTCCACCCTCTTTGGGCTTCAAAAATGCTCTTCAGAAACCTACGGGTGACGTCACGGACACTACGTCCATTGTTTTATACAGTCTATGGTCCCAAGGCCTTCTATAGGTGTCTAAAGCCTGATAAAACACTTGATCTAACCTTGTTATATTCATATCCAGTTGGGAGAAATATGTACTTTTTTTGGTAAATATTGATAAAAATTCTTAGACATCACTGCTTTGGCTCTCGGGGCTCAAGATTCTCATCTTTGATGAATATTCTGATTGTTTAGGGTTTTTTCTTTTACAATGAACTACGGCTGCCCTGATGGAAATGTTTAACTGTTCTAGAAAAAGCATTGTCCTGACCTCCGATGGGAAGGAAATATAGAGACCGGAGCTCTTGGAACTTTAGTTGAATACACCTGGTATAGCGTTTAGTGTAGCTAGCAACATTTCAAGAGTATTTTCACTGTAGTTGATCTACCCTACATGTAGCTTGACAAACTACAGTTTCAAAGTAGCTTCCCTCACACTGATATCATCTAATACTGACCCGTACAACAATAATAAGGCAATTAAGTAGAGTTTATGCCTTGTGGTGCGAGAGGCCCGGGTTAAAATCCCGGACGAGCCCCCGATCTATGTTATTATTTTCAGCTGATCCATGGGGAAGTTAATGGGTTTACAACAACATGAAAACAACTGTCTTCCACTGAACGAGTGAAACTGAACGCTTGCTTTGTTTCAGATCCGTGCTTTGAGTTCGGACTCTCGTCTGTTCTGGGAATCGCGTTCGGAGGATTCCTGATCGGGGTTCTCCTCACCGGCGCTCTGTGGTTCATTAAGATTCGCACAGGTGAGTTACAGTCGTGGGGGATGAGTTTATGACTTGTATAAATACTCAAGCGTGAGAAGATGTATTTGGTAGAGTTTTCTCTGCTCCTTTAGCTTATGAGGGAAGAGGTGGAGAGAGCAGCTCTAACAAGCCTCGCGATGATTTGCCACTAGAAATAAGATGAAGCAGTTAAGTAAGGCCGCAGCCGCAGTTCCTCCAGATCGGTCATGCTGTAGACTCGTGGTCTAATGTGTGCATGTGTTTCAGGGCATCCTGTGGCTCTGGGAATGAGATCAACGCCGGCCGAGCTCTCAGGTAAACCTCAATCTTTTCTTCTGCACACTTCCTCTGCTCTTTTCCTGTCGCATTTCCTTTTCACTGCGTGATCGCTTCACACGATAGTTGCTGTGGAAATCTGTCCTTATATGTTTGTCTTTTGTCCAGTGTTTTCTCTATCCGGATGCCCATGTGGTCTGACCAAACGCCAGCCAGTGCCCACCCACCCGTCTCCCTCCGAGGACAGCAGTGCCAACGCCAGCATCGGCAGCACCCAGAGCACGCCCACCAGCAGCATGGCATAACGCTGCCGTCCCTCCTCGCCCAACACTCGCTCCAGAAAGCGAGAGGCAGTCCTGAAACGTCCCCTGTACCTCACACCACTCCATTCGCTCACCCAGCCTACGGGAAGTCAGTGGGGTCGAAGAATAAAAAAAGAAAAAGCTTGGCTCCCAGAGACAGGAAAAACAATGCATAACCCCCAGGAACTAACAGGAAATTCGTCGCATTCTTGCGCCGGTGCCTCTCTGATGGAGGCGAAATAAGATTTCACAGACAAACAGAGGTCTGACGCATCGGCCCGCTTTCAGACGCAGCTAAATGTGGCTCGAAGAGACGTCAGACCGCCTCATATCCCATAACACTCGGCTGTGGACTGATAGCAAATCAAAACAGTGGACACCAATAATAAAATGAAGCATTTCATGGGACAGATTGGAAAATGGCTACCTCGGAGTCTCTGTGGATGTACATTTGTTAAATATTTGCTTGACCAAAACTAGAAACAGTGGCTGAATCTCATGAAATCATTGGCGTATTTAACCCCCAAATCAATACAAAGCCCCTTTTGCAAGTTTTTTTGGGATCTTAGTAGTATTTGTTGCACTGCTTTTAATTTGCTAAACTGAAAATATTTTTGCTGTTTAAGTTATATTAAATTAATAATCCTTCATTTTCTTTATGCAAAATGTTTGTTATTTTTCGCTTGTGCAACATCACAGCTTTGCAACTTGGGATACATCTTCTGACATGGTTGTTTAACACATGAAAACTTAGGGTTAAAGTAATCTTTAATTTGCTAAATTAAAAATATTATTGCTGTTTAAGTAATAATAAATTATTAGTCCTTCATTTTCTTTATGCAAAATATTTATTTTAAAAAAAAAATTTGATTGTGCAACAATCACCGCTTTGCAACTTGGGATACATCTTCCGACATGATTGTTTAACGGATGAAAAGTTAGGGTTAAAGTAACGTTTAATTTGCTGAATGCTGTTGAAGTAATAATACATAAAAAAAAAAATAAACATTTTCGTTTGATTTTGGGGGTGAAATATGACCCAACATGTTTTCATGAGACTCGTATGGGTGTTTTTTCTCTCAAATCACCAATCAAGTTCGTCATGGAAATGTAGTAATGGTTGCACTTTATTTTACAGTACGTGCACTTTCAATGTACTTACCCACAAAAGTACTGAGTAATGTAAGGTAACTACATGGGCAGTGTTGGGTTTAACTTATTACTAAGTAATTAATTACTGTAATTTAATTACTTTTCCCATCAAAAAGTAATGGATTACTGTTAATTTTTCTGTAATTTAATTACAGTTACTTCTGATGTAATTGCATGAAATGCTGTATAGAGACTATAGAACAATTCTATATAAAACAATAGTGGAATTAACATTAAAACTGAACGTCTAATGTATGTAAAAATGTGTTTTTAATGTAACATTCTTCATTTAAATACTTTGGTCAGTTCAAGAATGTTTTATGCATTTTTAAGTTGTTTATTTGAAAGAAGTAGAAGAGCAGTTTTGTGTCTATTCTTGTATTGTTCAACTGGTCGAGGTTGATCTGGGATTTAGAAAGTAATTAGCAATAAGTAATGCAATACTTTTTAGAGGTACAGTAATCTAATTACACTGGTGAAGATGTTATTAGTAGCTAGTAATTAATTACTTTTTTACAGTAACTTACCCAACACTGTACATGGGTAGGTTCAGGTTTACTGCCTAGTCATTACCCAGTTATAAAATAGCGTCATTACTACAATAAGTACATAGTATTTTCGTGCAAAACAGGACTGTAAAATAAAGTGGGTAACGCTTTATTTTACAGTGTCCTTGTTGCATATGTTACTTATTAACAGTAAATTATGCATAATTACATGCAACTAACCCTCACCCAAACCCTATAGTAAGTACAAGTAGTTAATTAATATTTCTCAGTACTTATATAATTACACTGTAACAAAGACATCTTAAAATAAAGTGCAACCATAAAGTGCTACCGCAATAATTACCAATGGTAATTAAGCAACTTCAAATTTGTTTTTGTTTGTGTGGCTATGATATGTAAATGCATTATGCTGTAGATTCAGTATATATTAAATTCATAACTTCAGCAGTTGGCCTGAAGTTTTCATGTTTTTATATTTGAGTATTTGAAGACAAACGTGTCCAGTGAAAATGAGCCCAACAAAACCAGAAAACTCTTGTGATGTAGCTTATTTTACAACAGTATACTGTATACTACACATTTCATGTGAATCTACTCATGTATTTGTATTAATGTTATTTGTGTGTGTATGTGTGTGTGTGAAGAGTGCATGAGAGAACCGGTGTGTCCCAATTCGCATACTATCCGTCCTAAATAGTATTCGAAAGTAGAATTAGTGTGTCCCAAATTGTAGTATGTTGAGTAATCCAAAGATACCCGGATGGTCTACTATTTCCGGTTAGAATTCGAAGTGCAGATCCGTCTAACGACGAGGATTCGATTAGAACTACAAACGCGGATAAAAAGTGTTAAAAAACTACAAACATGACGGATGTGCGAGTCTGACCGTTAAGAGGTTTAGATAAAGGGGCTTGAGTGATCAATTATCAGTATTTAACATGACGAAAAGATATTTATTCAATGTTATCCACATTATATTTCATTTAAGTAGGCGAACTGGGATGCAGCAAACAAAGTGGGTCAAAAGTTACACTGTAAAAAAATATGTTGTTTCAACTTAAAAAGTACGTTTTTGTGCTGCCTTAAAACGTTAAGTTTAGTCAACTCAAATATCCGTTGTCGCTTAGTACAACTTCACATTTCAAGTTGACTAAACTTAAAATTTTAAGGTAGCAAGAACACTTACTGTAAATAAAAATATTGTTGGTTTAACTTAAAATTTTGAGTTTATTGAAGTTAAAAATGTTAGTTAATACAATGAAGGAGATTGGTTTAATAAATAAAAAACTCAAAATATTATGTTATCTGAACCACATTAATTATCTAAGTTGATTTGACAAAAGATAAAACGTTTTTTTAACAGTTTTCATAATCAATTCTCAATCCTCATGTTATTCCAAGCCTGTGTGACTCTCTTTCATCGGTGGAGACGTTTAGCACAATGTTCACGCTGCTCTTTTACAGACAGAGCATGAGAGTCTTCATCCACCACATCCCGAGTCTTCTGAAATCATGTTTTGCATTGAGTATCGGAGCCAAATTTCAATCATTTTCAGTGTGCGGTGTGTATGAAGCGTACAGCTGTGAACTGTTCCTTTAACATCAGCTGGATGTGAAACGCAGGAAAATGCCACTTGAGCATTTGTGCAATATCTGTGGTATTCTTTTATGTTCGTGTTTGTATGTAAACTGTTTTATACTGCATTGTTATATCAACTTTTTATAAATATCATTTGTATTGCATGTTCTGTTTTCTCTGGAACGTTTCCATTTAAAGCACTTACCGAACGGTCATATTTGTTCAGTTCTCCCCATTTTGAAGCATTATTTTAATCCGATTTGACATACTTTAAATTAAATCATGAAAACAATGCCTCCTAATGTCATTACAGTTCATTTATTGCTTCTCCGGTGATGTTCTGGGAATTGCAAAACTGCCAAAAGAAGTGGAAACAGAAGTTGCACACATGCAAAGTTTGTAAAGTCGTCCTCATCGCATCCCAAGGCTTTTAATGGAGTTACGGTCAGGACTCTGTGGTGAAAATGATTCCTCGTGCTCCCTTTCACAATCTGAGCCTGATGACATCCTGGAATACGGCCATGGGAAAACGTCTTCCGACATGGTTGTTTAACAGATGAAGAGTTAGGGTTGAAATAACTCATTAATCAGTGCAATAATGATCCAATCATATCAATGATCCAAGTATTTGCACATTTAAATATTTTTTGGTCATGCAGTGAATCTTGACTGAAATCACAGCATTTACACAGATTACACACACATCACTCTCCTGATAGGAATTAATCTAGTAAACTTGAATCTATCATAGGCTGATTATAGCTAACACTTTATTTTGATGTCAGTCTACTAATACTCTAAAGTTGACATGTAGTTACTTGTAGTTCCGTCCTTCAGATGAGACGTTAAACCGAGGTCCTGGCTCTCTGTGGTCATTAAAAATTCCAGGATGTCCTTCGATAAAGAGTAGGGGTGTAACCCCGGCATCCTGGCCAAATTTGCCCATTTGGCCTCAGTCCATCATGGCCTCCTAATCATCCCTAAATACTGATTGGCTTCATCAATCGGTCTCCTCTCCACCATAAGCTGGTGTGTGGTGGGCATTCTGGCGCAATATGGCTGCTGTCCCATCATCCAGGTGGTGCTTCACATTGGTGGTGGTTGAGGAGATTCCCCCCTTCTATGTAAAGCGCTTTGAGTGCCTAGAAAAGCGCTATATAAATGTAACAAATTATTATTATTATTATTATTAAAGTTAGTAGAGCGTCTAAAGTGCACCGTTGAAATAAAGTGGAAACAAAAAACAAACATTTCAACATCAAAACTATGAAAACCCATCATAAAAATAACTATTGCATGATTAAAAGAATGACATAAACAATTTAAATATATACACCGATCAGGCATAACATTATGACCGGTGAAGTGAATAACACTGATTATCTCTTCATCACGGCACCTGTTAGTGGGTGGGATATATTAGGCAGCAAGTGAACATTTTGTCCTCAAAGTTGATGTGTTAGAAGCAGGAAAAATGGGCAAGTGTAAGGATTTGAGTGAGTTTGACAAGGGCCAAATTGTGATGGCTAGACGACTGGGTCAGAGCATCTCCAAAACTGCAGCTCTTGTGGGGTGTTCCCGGTCTGCAGTGGTCAGTATCTATCAAAAGTGCTCCAAGGAAGGAACAGTGGTGAACCGGAGACAGGGTCATGGGCGGCCAAGGCTCATTGATGCACGTGGGGAGCGAAGGCTGGCCCGTGTGGTCCGATCAAACAGACGAGCTACTGGAGCTCAAATTGCTGAAGTTAATGCTGGTTCTGATAGAAAGGTGTCAGAATACACAGTGCATCGCAGTTTGTTGCGTATGGAGCTGCATAGCCGCAGACCAGTCAGGGTGCCCATGCTGACCCCTGTGCACTGCCGAAAGCGCCAACGGTGGCACGTGAGCATCAGAACTGGACCACGGAGCAATGGAAGAAGGTGGCCTGGTCTGATGAATCACGTTTTCTTTTACATCACGTGGATGGCCGGGTGCGAGTGCGTGGCTTACCTGGGGAACACATGGCACCAGGATGCACTATGGGAAGAAGGCAAGCCGGCGGAGGCAGTGTGATGCTTTGGGCAATGTTCTGCTGGGAAACCTTGGGTCCTGCCATCCATGTGGATGTTACTTTGACACATACCACCTACCTAAGCATTGTTGCAGACCATGTACACCCTTTCATGGAAACGGTATTCCCTGGTGGCTGTGGCTCTTTCAGCAGGATAATGCTCCTGCCACAAAGCAAAAATGGTTCAGGAATGGTTTGAGGAGCACAACAACGAGTTTGAGGTGTTGACTTGGCCTCCAAATTCCCCAGATCTCAATCCAATCGAGCATCTGTGGGATGTGCTGAACAAACAAGTCCGATTCATGGAGGCCCCACCTCGCAACTTACAGGACTTAAAGGATCTGCTGCTAACATCTTGGTGCCAGATACCACAGCACACCTTCAGGGGTCTAGTGGAGTCCATGCCTCGACGGGTCAGCAAAAGGGGGACCAACACAATATTAGGATGGTCATAATGTTATGCCTGGTCGGTGTATGTTTACACAAGTGCTTCAAAAACCATCAGTTTTCGTATCATTTTCAAACTACTTTGCTTCTAACAAAAGTGTATTTGGTTACTATGAGAAAACAAATAAAAAGACCAGAGTCGAGATAAACATCACTTGAACAGAATCATTTCCAATCACACTATTATATTGATAAATGATGCAAAAAGTGTGAAAATAATAATGAATTTGGATACATGTAGCAAGACAAAAATAAGTCATTTAGGCTATATTCCAATGCCTTTTCATCTCAAGTGTTATTAATATCTTAAAATGTGATAAAAAACAGTGAAAATATCAGAATTCTGCTGTGATCATATTTGTCACTGCTGGATGTTATTAGTAGACAGTGTTTATTTTCTAAAAGTCCACACTGAAGAAACTCATATGCTGCATAATGAATGTTATTGCCCTGACTATATTTCATAAGCTGCTCATTTCCCCTTTTCGGCTTTTTCTGTAATTGACTTCCCCCCCCCCCCCCACATATATATATCTCCAGTCTGTAGAGGAACAATTAAAGCATGTTTTCATCAAGCTCATACGGCCTCTGTGATATTCATAATTCATTATTTCTTATTAATGAACTGGAGACTGCAAATGGAAAGGAGGGAAATATGATGCTGCAGCAAATCCACCTCTTTCTGACTCCGGGAATAAAGCAGCATTTACAGTCTTGAGGCGAGAGTGAAGAGAGGGAATATTAATCACAGAGCCTTTAATAAACTCTTTAATTGGATGTGAAGCTGCTGTTGAGCTCGTGAGGATGATTCCTCCTGCCCTCCTGTGGCAGATCAATGTATGACACCTCCATTCAGCCCTTAGTCATTACATTAGCAAAAAATATTATTCATAATAAATACTATGGTATAACGTGCATTCAGTAATAATGTGCAGTTTAATAATAATATTGAGAATCCTTCTGGAGATTGTAGATATTATAAAGAAGTAATATTTATATATTTCTTAAATACAATTTCTTAAAAAATATAGCCTATATAAATATTATATTACATTAAATTATTTAGCGAATCATTATCTACTGGCAACTCAACATCCAATGTCAATGTTTTTATATATTAAAATATTTAGTGCTGTCAATCGATTAAAAAATAACTAATTAATCGCACGTTTTCTGTAATTAATCACGATTAAAAACATCTGAGTTTTTATATTTTTATAATGTAATAATTTCACAGTTACTCTCCAAATAAATGTAAACAACTTAAAGACAGTATATTTTAAATATTTGTTTAATGGCATCTTTTTATGAATGAAGGCCAGTATCGCTAATACTAATGTCTCTATGAAACATTAATGATAGACATTCAACATTACAGTGTAATTGAAAGCTATATCAATTTCAACATTTATTAGGCTTTAAACAAATAATTTTTAATTTAAGTGAACTTAAAACCATCTTCACATAAACCCATTATAATAAATGTCATATTTACCTGTGGCCTGTCTAACATAGGAAATATACAGAAATTGAATAAAGTTATCAAATAGTCTGCACTGCATTAAAAAATAAATTGAATATAGGTTAATCCTTATTAAAGCTACAATTTTCTCTGTTCCCTTTGTTCTGTGATGAACTTTAATGACAGACATCATTAGTGGCTGCTGTCACTTTAAGATCTGCCGCTGCCGAACATGACGCGGATCTGACGCGCTGTCACGCGCATCTCATTTCCTCACAACTCTTTAAGTTCATTTAAGATGTTATTTAACTCTCTTATGAGAATACTCCACAAAACGGACATTTTGGCATAATTCTGTGTGTTATTGTCTGATCAAGCGCGGAAGAGAGTTCTCTTCTGTCTTTCTGAGCGTCGTGTGTGTGTGTCATAGTCAGGACATTCACAGACAGTGCGTTCTCTTCTGTCTTTCTGAGCGTCGTGTGTGTGTGTCATAGTCAGGACATTCACAGACAGCGCGTTCTCTTCTGTCTTTCTGAGCGTCGTGTGTGTGTGTCATAGTCAGGACATTCACAGACAGCGCGTTCTCTTCTGTCTTTCTGAGCGTCGTGTGTGTGTGTCATAGTCAGGACATTCACAGACAGTCCGTTCTCTTCTGTCTTTCTGAGCGTCGTGTGTGTGTGTCATAGTCAGGACATTCACAGACAGCGCGTTCTCTTCTGTCTTTCTGAGTGTCGTGTGTGTGTGTCATAGTCAGGACATTCACAGTCAGCACGTTCTCTTCTGTCTTTCTGAGCGTCGTGTGTGTGTCATAGTCAGGACATTCACAGTCAGCGCGTTCTCTTCTGTCTTTCTGAGCGTTGTGTGTGTGTCATAGTCAGGACATTCACAGACAGCGCGTTCTCTTCTGTCTTTCTGAGTGCTGTGTATGTGTGTGTCATAGTCAGGACATTCACAGTCAGCGCGTTCTCTTCTGTCTTTCTGAGCGTCATGTGTGTGTGTGTCATAGTCAGGACATTCACAGACAGCGCGTTCTCTTCTGTCTTTCTGAGCGTCGTGTGTGTGTGTGTCATAGTCAGGACATTCACAGACAGAGCGTTCTCTTCTGTCTTACTGAGCGTCGTGTGTGTGTGTGTCATAGTCAGGACATTCACAGACAGAGCGTTCTCTTCTGTCTTACTGAGCGTCGTGTGTGTGTCATAGTCAGGACATTCACAGTCAGCGCGTTCTCTTCTGTCTTTCTGAGCGTCGTGTGTGTGTCATAGTCAGGACATTCACAGTCAGCGCGTTCTCTTCTGTCTTTCTGAGCGTCATGTGTGTGTGTCATAGTCAGGACATTCACAGTCAGCGCGTTCTCTTCTGTCTTTCTGAGTGCTGTGTGTGTGTGTGTCATAGTCAGGACATTCACAGTCAGCGCGTTCTCTTCTGTCTTTCTGAGCGTCATGTGTGTGTGTGTCATAGTCAGGACATTCACAGTTAGCGCGTTCTCTTCTGTCTTTCTGAGTGCTGTGTGTGTGTGTGTCATAGTCAGGACATTCACAGTCAGCGCGTTCTCTTCTGTCTTTCTGAGTGCTGTGTGTGTGTGTGTCATAGTCAGGACATTCACAGTCAGCGCGTTCTCTTCTGTCTTTCTGAGCGTCATGTGTGTGTGTGTCATAGTCAGGACATTCACAGACAGAGCGTTCTCTTCTGTCTTACTGAGCGTCGTGTGTGTGTGTGTCATAGTCAGGACATTCACAGACAGAGCGTTCTCTTCTGTCTTACTGAGCGTCGTGTGTGTGTCATAGTCAGGACATTCACAGTCAGCGCGTTCTCTTCTGTCTTTCTGAGCGTCGTGTGTGTGTGTGTCATAGTCAGGACATTCACAGACAGAGCGTTCTCTTCTGTCTTACTGAGCGTCGTGTGTGTGTGTGTCATAGTCAGGACATTCACAGACAGAGCGTTCTCTTCTGTCTTACTGAGCGTCGTGTGTGTGTCATAGTCAGGACATTCACAGTCAGCGCGTTCTCTTCTGTCTTTCTGAG
Source organism: Coreius guichenoti (assembly GCA_039654105.1). Classification (NCBI taxonomy): domain Eukaryota; kingdom Metazoa; phylum Chordata; class Actinopteri; order Cypriniformes; family Gobionidae; genus Coreius; species Coreius guichenoti. The sequence goes on along the minus strand of CM077169.1, from coordinate 53,330,999 downwards.
CGTCGTGTGTGTGTCATAGTCAGGACATTCACAGTCAGCGCGTTCTCTTCTGTCTTTCTGAGCGTCATGTGTGTGTGTCATAGTCAGGACATTCACAGTCAGCGCGTTCTCTTCTGTCTTTCTGAGTGCTGTGTGTGTGTGTGTCATAGTCAGGACATTCACAGTCAGCGCGTTCTCTTCTGTCTTTCTGAGTGCCGTGTGTGTGTGTCATAGTCAGGACATTCACAGTCAGCGCGTTCTCTTCTGTCTTTCTGAGCGTCATGTGTGTGTGTGTCATAGTCAGGACATTCACAGACAGTGCGTTCTCTTCTGTCTTTCTGAGCGTCGTGTGTGTGTGTCATAGTCAGGACATTCACAGACAGTCCGTTCTCTTCTGTCTTTCTGAGCGTCGTGTGTGTGTGTCATAGTCAGGACATTCACAGACAGCGTGTTCTCTTCTGTCTTTCTGAGCGTCGTGTGTGTGTGTCATAGTCAGGACATTCACAGTCAGCACGTTCTCTTCTGTCTTTCTGAGCGTCGTGTGTGTGTCATAGTCAGGACATTCACAGTCAGCGCGTTCTCTTCTGTCTTTCTGAGCGTTGTGTATGTGTGTGTCATAGTCAGGACATTCACAGTCAGCGCGTTCTCTTCTGTCTTTCTGAGTGCCGTGTATGTGTGTGTCATAGTCAGGACATTCACAGTCAGCGCGTTCTCTTCTGTCTTTCTGAGCGTTGTGTATGTGTGTGTCATAGTGAGGACATTCACAGTCAGCACGTTCTCTTCTGTCTTTCTGAGCGTCGTGTGTGTGTCATAGTCAGGACATTCACAGTCAGCGCGTTCTCTTCTGTCTTTCTGAGCGTTGTGTGTGTGTCATAGTCAGGACATTCACAGTCAGCGCGTTCTCTTCTGTCTTTCTGAGCGTTGTGTATGTGTGTGTCATAGTCAGGACATTCACAGTCAGCGCGTTCTCTTCTGTCTTTCTGAGCGTTGTGTATGTGTGTGTCATAGTGAGGACATTCACAGTCAGCACGTTCTCTTCTGTCTTTCTGAGCGTCGTGTGTGTGTGTCATAGTCAGGACATTCACAGACAGCGCGTTCTCTTCTGTCTTTCTGAGTGCTGTGTATGTGTGTGTCATAGTCAGGACATTCACAGTCAGCGCGTTCTCTTCTGTCTTTCTGAGTGCCGTGTGTGTGTGTGTCATAGTCAGGACATTCACAGACAGCGCGTTCTCTTCTGTCTTTCTGAGTGCTGTGTATGTGTGTGTCATAGTCAGGACATTCACAGACAGCGCGTTCTCTTCTGTCTTTCTGAGCGTCATGTGTGTGTGTGTCATAGTCAGGACATTCACAGACAGCGCGTTCTCTTCTGTCTTTCTGAGCGTCGTGTGTGTGTGTGTCATAGTCAGGACATTCACAGACAGAGCGTTCTCTTCTGTCTTTCTGAGCGTCGTGTGTGTGTGTGTCATAGTCAGGACATTCACAGACAGAGCGTTCTCTTCTGTCTTACTGAGCGTCGTGTGTGTGTGTGTCATAGTCAGGACATTCACAGACAGAGCGTTCTCTTCTGTCTTACTGAGCGTCGTGTGTGTGTGTCATAGTCAGGACATTCACAGTCAGCGCGTTCTCTTCTGTCTTTCTGAGCGTCATGTGTGTGTGTCATAGTCAGGACATTCACAGACAGCGCGTTCTCTTCTGTCTTTCTGAGCGTCGTGTGTGTGTGTGTCATAGTCAGGACATTCACAGACAGAGCGTTCTCTTCTGTCTTTCTGAGCGTCGTGTGTGTGTGTCATAGTCAGGACATTCACAGTCAGCGCGTTCTCTTCTGTCTTTCTGAGCGTCATGTGTGTGTGTCATAGTCAGGACATTCACAGACAGCGCGTTCTCTTCTGTCTTTCTGAGCGTCGTGTGTGTGTGTGTCATAGTCAGGACATTCACAGACAGAGCGTTCTCTTCTGTCTTACTGAGCGTCGTGTGTGTGTGTCATAGTCAGGACATTCACAGTCAGCGCGTTCTCTTCTGTCTTTCTGAGCGTCATGTGTGTGTGTCATAGTCAGGACATTCACAGACAGCGCGTTCTCTTCTGTCTTTCTGAGTGCTGTGTGTGTGTGTGTCATAGTCAGGACATTCACAGTCAGCGCGTTCTCTTCTGTCTTTCTGAGTGCCGTGTGTGTGTGTCATAGTCAGGACATTCACAGTCAGCGCGTTCTCTTCTGTCTTTCTGAGCGTCATGTGTGTGTGTGTCATAGTCAGGACATTCACAGACAGCGCGTTCTCTTCTGTCTTTCTGAGCGTCGTGTGTGTGTGTGTCATAGTCAGGACATTCACAGACAGCGCGTTCTCTTCTGTCTTTCTGAGCGTCGTGTGTGTGTGTGTCATAGTCAGGACATTCACAGACAGCGCGTTCTCTTCTGTCTTACTGAGCGTCGTGTGTGTGTCATAGTCAGGACATTCACAGTCAGCGCGTTCTCTTCTGTCTTTCTGAGCGTCGTGTGTGTGTGTGTCATAGTCAGGACATTCACAGACAGCGCGTTCTCTTCTGTCTTTCTGAGCGTCGTGTGTGTGCCATAGTCAGGACATTCACAGTCAGCGCGTTCTCTTCTGTCTTTCTGAGCGTCATGTGTGTGTGTCATAGTCAGGACATTCACAGACAGCGCGTTCTCTTCTGTCTTTCTGAGCGTCGTGTGTGTCGTGTGTGTGTCATAGTCAGGACATTCACAGTCAGCGCGTTCTCTTCTGTCTTTCTGAGCATCGTGTGTGTGTGTCATAGTCAGGACATTCACAGACAGCGCGTTCTCTTCTGTCTTTCTGAGCGTCGTGTGTGTGTGTCATAGTCAGGACATTCACAGACAGCGCGTTCTCTTCTGTCTTTCTGAGCGTCGTGTGTGTGTGTGTCATAGTCAGGACATTCACAGTCAGCGCGTTCTCTTCTGTCTTTCTGAGCGTCATGTGTGTGTGTCATAGTCAGGACATTCACAGACAGCGCGTTCTCTTCTGTCTTTCTGAGTGCTGTGTGTGTGTGTGTCATAGTCAGGACATTCACAGTCAGCGCGTTCTCTTCTGTCTTTCTGAGTGCCGTGTGTGTGTGTCATAGTCAGGACATTCACAGTCAGCGCGTTCTCTTCTGTCTTTCTGAGCGTCATGTGTGTGTGTGTCATAGTCAGGACATTCACAGACAGCGCGTTCTCTTCTGTCTTTCTGAGCGTCGTGTGTGTGTGTGTCATAGTCAGGACATTCACAGACAGCGCGTTCTCTTCTGTCTTTCTGAGCGTCGTGTGTGTGTGTGTCATAGTCAGGACATTCACAGACAGCGCGTTCTCTTCTGTCTTACTGAGCGTCGTGTGTGTGTGTCATAGTCAGGACATTCACAGTCAGCGCGTTCTCTTCTGTCTTTCTGAGCGTCGTGTGTGTGTGTCATAGTCAGGACATTCACAGTCAGCGCGTTCTCTTCTGTCTTTCTGAGCGTCGTGTGTGTGCCATAGTCAGGACATTCACAGTCAGCGCGTTCTCTTCTGTCTTTCTGAGCGTCCTGTGTGTGTGTCATAGTCAGGACATTCACAGACAGCGCGTTCTCTTCTGTCTTTCTGAGCGTCGTGTGTGTCGTGTGTGTGTCATAGTCAGGACATTCACAGTCAGCGCGTTCTCTTCTGTCTTTCTGAGCATCGTGTGTGTGTGTCATAGGCAGGACATTCACAGACAGCGCGTTCTCTTCTGTCTTTCTGAGCGTCGTGTGTGTGTGTCATAGTCAGGACATTCACAGACAGCGCGTTCTCTTCTGTCTTTCTGAGCGTCGTGTGTGTGTGTCATAGTCAGGACATTCACAGTCAGCACGTTCTCTTCTGTCTTTCTGAGCGTTGTGTGTGTGTCATAGTCAGGACATTCACAGTCAGCGCGTTCTCTTCTGTCTTTCTGAGTGCCGTGTGTGTGTGTCATAGTCAGGACATTCACAGTCAGCGCGTTCTCTTCTGTCTTTCTGAGCGTTGTGTGTGTGTCATAGTCAGGACATTCACAGTCAGCGCGTTCTCTTCTGTCTTTCTGAGTGCTGTGTGTGTGTGTGTCATAGTCAGGACATTCACAGTCAGCACGTTCTCTTCTGTCTTTCTGAGCGTCGCGTGTGTGTCATAGTCAGGACATTCACAGACAGTCCGTTCTCTTCTGTCTTTCTGAGCGTCGTGTGTCTGTGTCATAGTCAGGACATTCACAGACAGCGCGTTCTCTTCTGTCTTTCTGAGCGTCGTGTGTGTGTGTCATAGTCAGGACATTCACAGTCAGCGCGTTCTCTTCTGTCTTTCTGAGTGCCGTGTGTGTGTGTCATAGTCAGGACATTCACAGTCAGCGCGTTCTCTTCTGTCTTTCTGAGCGTCATGTGTGTGTGTCATAGTCAGGACATTCACAGACAGCGCGTTCTCTTCTGTCTTTCTGAGTGCTGTGTGTGTGTGTGTCATAGTCAGGACATTCACAGTCAGCACGTTCTCTTCTGTCTTTCTGAGCGTCGCGTGTGTGTCATAGTCAGGACATTCACAGACAGTCCGTTCTCTTCTGTCTTTCTGAGCGTTGTGTGTGTGTCATAGTCAGGACATTCACAGTCAGCGCGTTCTCTTCTGTCTTTCTGAGTGCTGTGTGTGTGTGTGTCATAGTCAGGACATTCACAGTCAGCACGTTCTCTTCTGTCTTTCTGAGCGTCGCGTGTGTGTCATAGTCAGGACATTCACAGACAGTCCGTTCTCTTCTGTCTTTCTGAGTGCCGTGTGTGTGTGTCATAGTCAGGACATTCACAGTCAGCGCGTTCTCTTCTGTCTTTCTGAGCGTCGTGTGTGTGTCATAGTCAGGACATTCACAGTCAGCGCGTTCTCTTCTGTCTTTCTGAGTGCTGTGTGTGTGTGTCATAGTCAGGACATTCACAGTCAGCGTGTTCTCTTCTGTCTTTCTGAGCGTCGTGTGTCTGTGTCATAGTCAGGACATTCACAGACAGCGCGTTCTCTTCTGTCTTTCTGAGCGTCGTGTGTGTGTGTCATAGTCAGGACATTCACAGTCAGCGCGTTCTCTTCTGTCTTTCTGAGTGCCGTGTGTGTGTGTCATAGTCAGGACATTCACAGTCAGCGCGTTCTCTTCTGTCTTTCTGAGCGTCGTGTGTGTGTCATAGTCAGGACATTCACAGTCAGCGCGTTCTCTTCTGTCTTTCTGAGTGCTGTGTGTGTGTGTCATAGTCAGGACATTCACAGTCAGCGTGTTCTCTTCTGTCTTTCTGAGCGTCGTGTGTGTGTGTGTCATAGTCAGGACATTCACAGACAGCGCGTTCTCTTCTGTCTTTCTTAGCGTCGTGTGTGTGTGTCATAGTCAGGACATTCACAGTTAGCGCGTTCTCTTCTGTCTTTCTGAGCGTCGTGTGTGTGTGTCATAGTCAGGACATTCACAGTCAGCGCGTTCTCTTCTGTCTTTCTGAGTGTCGTGTGTGTGTGTCATAGTCAGGACATTCACAGACAGAGCGTTCTCTTCTGTCTTTCTTAGCGTCGTGTGTGTGTGTCATAGTCAGGACATTCACAGTTAGCGCGTTCTCTTCTGTCTTTCTGAGCGTCGTGTGTGTGTGTCATAGTCAGGACATTCACAGTTAGCGCGTTCTCTTCTGTCTTTCTTAGCGTCGTGTGTGTGTGTCATAGTCAGGACATTCACAGTTAGCGCGTTCTCTTCTGTCTTTCTGAGTGTCGTGTGTGTGTGTCATAGTCAGGACATTCACAGACAGAGCGTTCTCTTCTGTCTTACTGAGCGTCGTGTGTGTGTCATAGTCAGGACATTCACAGACAGCGCGTTCTCTTCTGTCTTTCTTAGCGTCGTGTGTGTGTGTCATAGTCAGGACATTCACAGTCAGCGCGTTCTCTTCTGTCTTTCTGAGCGTCGTGTGTGTGTGTCATAGTCAGGACATTCACAGTCAGCGCGTTCTCTTCTGTCTTTCTGAGCGTCGTGTGTGTGTCATAGTCAGGACATTCACAGTCAGCGCGTTCTCTTCTGTCTTTCTGAGCGTCGTGTGTGTGTCATAGTCAGGACATTCACAGACAGCGCGTTCTCTTCTGTCTTTCTGAGTGCTGTGTGTGTGTGTCATAGTCAGGACATTCACAGTCAGCGCGTTCTCTTCTGTCTTTCTGAGCGTCGTGTGTGTGTCATAGTCAGGACATTCACAGACAGCGCGTTCTCTTCTGTCTTTCTGAGTGCTGTGTGTGTGTGTCATAGTCAGGACATTCACAGACAGCGCGTTCTCTTCTGTCTTTCTGAGTGACGTGTGTGTGTGTCATAGTCAGGACATTCACAGTCAGCGCGTTCTCTTCTGTCTTTCTGAGCGTCGTGTGTGTGTCATAGTCAGGACATTCACAGTCAGCGCGTTCTCTTCTGTCTTTCTGAGTGCTGTGTGTGTGTGTCATAGTCAGGACATTCACAGTCAGCACGTTCTCTTCTGTCTTTCTGAGTGCTGTGTGTGTGTGTCATAGTCAGGACATTCACAGTCAGCGTGTTCTCTTCTGTCTTTCTGAGCGTCGTGTGTGTGTGTCATAGTCAGGACATTCACAGTTAGCGCGTTCTCTTCTGTCTTTCTTAGCGTCGTGTGTGTGTGTCATAGTCAGGACATTCACAGTTAGCGCGTTCTCTTCTGTCTTTCTGAGCGTCGTGTGTGTGTGTCATAGTCAGGACATTCACAGACAGCGCGTTCTCTTCTGTCTTTCTGAGCGTCGTGTGTGTGTGTCATAGTCAGGACATTCACAGTCAGCACGTTCTCTTCTGTCTTTCTGAGCGTTGTGTGTGTGTCATAGTCAGGACATTCACAGTCAGCGCGTTCTCTTCTGTCTTTCTGAGTGCCGTGTGTGTGTGTCATAGTCAGGACATTCACAGTCAGCGCGTTCTCTTCTGTCTTTCTGAGCGTTGTGTGTGTGTCATAGTCAGGACATTCACAGTCAGCGCGTTCTCTTCTGTCTTTCTGAGTGCTGTGTGTGTGTGTGTCATAGTCAGGACATTCACAGTCAGCACGTTCTCTTCTGTCTTTCTGAGCGTCGCGTGTGTGTCATAGTCAGGACATTCACAGACAGTCCGTTCTCTTCTGTCTTTCTGAGCGTCGTGTGTCTGTGTCATAGTCAGGACATTCACAGACAGCGCGTTCTCTTCTGTCTTTCTGAGCGTCGTGTGTCTGTGTCATAGTCAGGACATTCACAGTCAGCGCGTTCTCTTCTGTCTTTCTGAGCGTCATGTGTGTGTGTCATAGTCAGGACATTCACAGACAGCGCGTTCTCTTCTGTCTTTCTGAGTGCTGTGTGTGTGTGTGTCATAGTCAGGACATTCACAGTCAGCACGTTCTCTTCTGTCTTTCTGAGCGTCGCGTGTGTGTCATAGTCAGGACATTCACAGACAGTCCGTTCTCTTCTGTCTTTCTGAGCGTTGTGTGTGTGTCATAGTCAGGACATTCACAGTCAGCGCGTTCTCTTCTGTCTTTCTGAGTGCTGTGTGTGTGTGTGTCATAGTCAGGACATTCACAGTCAGCACGTTCTCTTCTGTCTTTCTGAGCGTCGCGTGTGTGTCATAGTCAGGACATTCACAGACAGTCCGTTCTCTTCTGTCTTTCTGAGCGTCGTGTGTCTGTGTCATAGTCAGGACATTCACAGACAGCGCGTTCTCTTCTGTCTTTCTGAGCGTCGTGTGTGTGTGTCATAGTCAGGACATTCACAGTCAGCGCGTTCTCTTCTGTCTTTCTGAGTGCCGTGTGTGTGTGTCATAGTCAGGACATTCACAGTCAGCGCGTTCTCTTCTGTCTTTCTGAGCGTCGTGTGTGTGTCATAGTCAGGACATTCACAGTCAGCGCGTTCTCTTCTGTCTTTCTGAGTGCTGTGTGTGTGTGTCATAGTCAGGACATTCACAGTCAGCGTGTTCTCTTCTGTCTTTCTGAGCGTCGTGTGTGTGTGTGTCATAGTCAGGACATTCACAGACAGCGCGTTCTCTTCTGTCTTTCTTAGCGTCGTGTGTGTGTGTCATAGTCAGGACATTCACAGTTAGCGCGTTCTCTTCTGTCTTTCTGAGCGTCGTGTGTGTGTGTCATAGTCAGGACATTCACAGTCAGCGCGTTCTCTTCTGTCTTTCTGAGTGTCGTGTGTGTGTGTCATAGTCAGGACATTCACAGACAGAGCGTTCTCTTCTGTCTTTCTTAGCGTCGTGTGTGTGTGTCATAGTCAGGACATTCACAGTTAGCGCGTTCTCTTCTGTCTTTCTGAGCGTCGTGTGTGTGTGTCATAGTCAGGACATTCACAGTTAGCGCGTTCTCTTCTGTCTTTCTTAGCGTCGTGTGTGTGTGTCATAGTCAGGACATTCACAGTTAGCGCGTTCTCTTCTGTCTTTCTGAGTGTCGTGTGTGTGTGTCATAGTCAGGACATTCACAGACAGAGCGTTCTCTTCTGTCTTACTGAGCGTCGTGTGTGTGTCATAGTCAGGACATTCACAGACAGCGCGTTCTCTTCTGTCTTTCTTAGCGTCGTGTGTGTGTGTCATAGTCAGGACATTCACAGTCAGCGCGTTCTCTTCTGTCTTTCTGAGCGTCGTGTGTGTGTGTCATAGTCAGGACATTCACAGTCAGCGCGTTCTCTTCTGTCTTTCTGAGCGTCGTGTGTGTGTCATAGTCAGGACATTCACAGTCAGCGCGTTCTCTTCTGTCTTTCTGAGCGTCGTGTGTGTGTCATAGTCAGGACATTCACAGACAGCGCGTTCTCTTCTGTCTTTCTGAGTGCTGTGTGTGTGTGTCATAGTCAGGACATTCACAGTCAGCGCGTTCTCTTCTGTCTTTCTGAGCGTCGTGTGTGTGTCATAGTCAGGACATTCACAGACAGCGCGTTCTCTTCTGTCTTTCTGAGTGCTGTGTGTGTGTGTCATAGTCAGGACATTCACAGACAGCGCGTTCTCTTCTGTCTTTCTGAGTGACGTGTGTGTGTGTCATAGTCAGGACATTCACAGTCAGCGCGTTCTCTTCTGTCTTTCTGAGCGTCGTGTGTGTGTCATAGTCAGGACATTCACAGTCAGCGCGTTCTCTTCTGTCTTTCTGAGTGCTGTGTGTGTGTGTCATAGTCAGGACATTCACAGTCAGCACGTTCTCTTCTGTCTTTCTGAGTGCTGTGTGTGTGTGTCATAGTCAGGACATTCACAGTCAGCGTGTTCTCTTCTGTCTTTCTGAGCGTCGTGTGTGTGTGTCATAGTCAGGACATTCACAGTCAGCGTGTTCTCTTCTGTCTTTCTGAGCGTCGTGTGTGTGTGTCATAGTCAGGACATTCACAGTCAGCGTGTTCTCTTCTGTCTTTCTGAGCGTCGTGTGTGTGTGTCATAGTCAGGACATTCACAGACAGCGCGTTCTCTTCTGTCTTTCTTAGCGTCGTGTGTGTGTCATAGTCAGGACATTCATAGTCAGCGCGTTCTCTTCTGTCTTTCTGAGCGTCGTGTGTGTGTGTCATAGTCAGGACATTCACAGACAGCGCGTTCTCTTCTGTCTTTCTTAGCGTCGTGTGTGTGTCATAGTCAGGACATTCACAGTCAGCACGTTCTCTTCTGTCTTTCTGAGCGTCGTGTGTGTGTGTCATAGTCAGGACATTCACAGACAGCGCGTTCTCTTCTGTCTTTCTTAGCGTCGTGTGTGTGTCATAGTCAGGACATTCACAGTCAGCGCGTTCTCTTCTGTCTTTCTGAGCGCTGTGTGTGTGTCATAGTCAGGACATTCATAGTCAGCGCGTTCTCTTCTGTCTTTTTGAGCATCGTGTGTGTGTGTCATAGTCAGGACATTCACAGACAGCGCGTTCTCTTCTGTCTTTCTGAGCGTCGTGTGTGTGTGTCATAGTCAGGACATTCACAGTCAGCGCGTTCTCTTCTGTCTTTCTGAGCGTCGTGTGTGTGTGTGTCATAGTCAGGACATTCACAGACAGCGCGTTCTCTTCTGTCTTTCTGAGTGCTGTGTGTGTGTGTCATAGTCAGGACATTCACAGACAGCACGTTCTCTTCTGTCTTTCTGAGCGTCGTGTGTGTGTCATAGTCAGGACATTCACAGTCAGCGCGTTCTCTTCTGTCTTTCTGAGCGTCGTGTGTGTGTCATAGTCAGGACATTCACAGACAGCGCGTTCTCTTCTGTCTTTCTGAGTGCTGTGTGTGTGTGTCATAGTCAGGACATTCACAGTCAGCGCGTTCTCTTCTGTCTTTCTGAGCGTCGTGTGTGTGTCATAGTCAGGACATTCACAGACAGCGCGTTCTCTTCTGTCTTTCTGAGTGCTGTGTGTGTGTGTCATAGTCAGGACATTCACAGTCAGCGCGTTCTCTTCTGTCTTTCTGAGCGTCGTGTGTGTGTCATAGTCAGGACATTCACAGACAGCGCGTTCTCTTCTGTCTTTCTGAGTGCTGTGTGTGTGTGTCATAGTCAGGACATTCACAGACAGCGCGTTCTCTTCTGTCTTTCTGAGTGACGTGTGTGTGTGTCATAGTCAGGACATTCACAGTCAGCGCGTTCTCTTCTGTCTTTCTGAGCGTCGTGTGTGTGTCATAGTCAGGACATTCACAGTCAGCGCGTTCTCTTCTGTCTTTCTGAGTGCTGTGTGTGTGTGTCATAGTCAGGACATTCACAGTCAGCACGTTCTCTTCTGTCTTTCTGAGTGCTGTGTGTGTGTGTCATAGTCAGGACATTCACAGTCAGCGTGTTCTCTTCTGTCTTTCTGAGCGTCGTGTGTGTGTGTCATAGTCAGGACATTCACAGTCAGCGTGTTCTCTTCTGTCTTTCTGAGCGTCGTGTGTGTGTGTCATAGTCAGGACATTCACAGTCAGCGTGTTCTCTTCTGTCTTTCTGAGCGTCGTGTGTGTGTGTCATAGTCAGGACATTCACAGACAGCGCGTTCTCTTCTGTCTTTCTTAGCGTCGTGTGTGTGTCATAGTCAGGACATTCATAGTCAGCGCGTTCTCTTCTGTCTTTCTGAGCGTCGTGTGTGTGTGTCATAGTCAGGACATTCACAGACAGCGCGTTCTCTTCTGTCTTTCTTAGCGTCGTGTGTGTGTCATAGTCAGGACATTCACAGTCAGCACGTTCTCTTCTGTCTTTCTGAGCGTCGTGTGTGTGTGTCATAGTCAGGACATTCACAGACAGCGCGTTCTCTTCTGTCTTTCTGAGCGTCGTGTGTGTGTGTCATAGTCAGGACATTCACAGACAGCGCGTTCTCTTCTGTCTTTCTTAGCGTCGTGTGTGTGTCATAGTCAGGACATTCACAGTCAGCGCGTTCTCTTCTGTCTTTCTGAGCGCTGTGTGTGTGTCATAGTCAGGACATTCATAGTCAGCGCGTTCTCTTCTGTCTTTTTGAGCATCGTGTGTGTGTGTCATAGTCAGGACATTCACAGACAGCGCGTTCTCTTCTGTCTTTCTGAGCGTCGTGTGTGTGTGTCATAGTCAGGACATTCACAGTCAGCGCGTTCTCTTCTGTCTTTCTGAGCGTCGTGTGTGTGTGTGTCATAGTCAGGACATTCACAGACAGCGCGTTCTCTTCTGTCTTTCTGAGTGCTGTGTGTGTGTGTCATAGTCAGGACATTCACAGTCAGCACGTTCTCTTCTGTCTTTCTGAGCGTCGTGTGTGTGTGTCATAGTCAGGACATTCACAGACAGCGCGTTCTCTTCTGTCTTTCTGAGCGTCGTGTGTGTCGTGTGTGTGTCATAGTCAGGACATTCACAGACAGCGCGTTCTCTTCTGTCTTTCTTAGCGTCGTGTGTGTGTCATAGTCAGGACATTCACAGTCAGCGCGTTCTCTTCTGTCTTTCTGAGCGCTGTGTGTGTGTCATAGTCAGGACATTCATAGTCAGCGCGTTCTCTTCTGTCTTTTTGAGCATCGTGTGTGTGTGTCATAGTCAGGACATTCACAGACAGCGCGTTCTCTTCTGTCTTTCTGAGCGTCGTGTGTGTGTGTCATAGTCAGGACATTCGCAGTCAGCGCGTTCTCTTCTGTCTTTCTTAGCGTCGGGTGTGTGTCATAGTCAGGACATTCGCAGACAGCGCGTTCTCCTCTGTCTTTCTGAGCGTCGTGTGTGTGTCATAGTCAGGACATTCACAGACAGCGCGTTCTCTTCTGTCTTTCTGAGCGTTGTGTGTGTGTCATAGTCAGGACATTTACAGACAGCGCGTTCTCTTCTGTCTTGTCGCGCTGGAATGGTTTTAAAGCATTTGCATGAATAAGAGCATGATCATATAATGTAGTGCTAGCCAAAGGATGACAGAAAAAACTGATTCTGCATTAGAGGTGCAGTGTGTGAATTTTAGCGGCATCTAGTGGTGAGGTTGTGAATTGCAACCGCTCACCCCTCCCTTTTGAAGCACATAGAGAAGCTACGGTGGCCGACACAGGACAAAGATGTTGTCGTCTAAGACTGTAGAAAGTAGCTAGCGCTCTATAAAGCAGTTTGTACCTTTAGGGCTACTGTAGAAACACGGCGGTGCAAAATGGCGATTTCACTGTAAGGGGACCTGTGTAGATTGAAATGGTTCATTCTAAGGTAATAAAAACATAAAGGTACATTATATAAGGTCTTTATACTCCACTGAAAACATAGCTATGTATATTATATTGCATTTCTGTAAATCTTTATAAATACTACACACTGAACCTTTAATTGTGATAAATATTTTTTAATGCGTTAAACTGAAAAAAATTATCACATGCGTTATCGCCCTAATTTTGACAGCACTAAATATATATAGCTTATTGAAATATTTATGCCTTTTTAATGTTTTTTTAATGTGTAATAAATAAAGCTGACAATCAAGTACATTTTTTTATCAAATTACATGATTAATTATTCATAATGAATTGCATTATGCATAATCAACTGCTATTTTACATAATTTGCTGAGAAAAGGCCTGACATGAAGATAATTATTTCATAATATATCATACATGCATAAAAGCTGCTTTTTGATAAGCATGACTTCATGGTTCTGCCTCATCACGTCCTCAAGCTTCCCAAACATCCCTGTTTGTCCCTAACTCGTGTGTGAACACGAGGAACGTCTGACCTCTCGAGTTCAGGACAATCATTTCATCTCATTTGAAAAACGTTGTGCTTTATACTGTCAAATAGTCAAAGTACACTCCCAAAATATCACAAAACCCCAAACATGTTCACGTCGGAGGTCAACAAATATTTGTTTTTCAATGGCTTATTCTTAAATCATCCAAAAATGATCATTCTATGTCGTTCCAGTCCTGCATGGAACACAAACAGTGTATGAACATTTCTCAAAATATCTTCTTTACAGTGAAAATATTAACAATTATGCAGTTTATGCATTCAGCAGATGTAAGTCACACTGTATTTCACTCTAATCAGAGTTAAATCAATCAGAGCTTACACTTTAGTTTAAGTTGACATTGTTACACTGTACTTACATAAATGAGTACTGAATAATATTAATGAACTACATGCATGTACTACTGTATCACTCTTAGAATAAATATAGAACCATATAGAATATATAGTCCATAACCCTCATCCGTTCCTCGCACTCTTTAACAAATCAGCTCCTCGCAGGTCAAAATGACCCGAAGCCCTAAAATTATACTTTTTTGGTCCAGAAAGGTTACATCATTTGATTTTTATAATTTTTTTTCTATTTTTGAATGCAGTTTTTTTGGTGAAATTTTTTTTTTTTTACCTTTGAATTACTAGATTTTATCAATACATAATATAATTCAAGCACATTCTTCACATTCTTTCAACTTAAATTCAAAATAACACACAATTTCATGCATAACCCTTTTAATTCAGCTCAAAATATCGACCTCTTGTGGAAAAAATAATAATATAACATGATATTTCATGACTCTTGCCACTAGATGTCCTTATAGCTCTATATGGAGCGGATGAGCTGTTCCGCTGGGTCCTAAAGTCAGTTTCTCTTCAGTATGCATTCAGATACACATGTAGACATTATAAAATATATATTTTTTTGCTTGCGTTTTTTAGGTTTTTCTGTGTGTACTGAAGCATTCCTCGCATTCCATTCATTCCTAATGGGGTCAAATTGACCCGCGAGGGAATGATTTGTTACTTTTTTTTATTTCAACCACATAATCTCCCCGGATCCAGTCATTTTTTTTGTGTATTCGTGGTTCAAGTGCGACAAAAGTCCTTCTTTATCACAAGAACATTTTAAATAACCTGTTAAACATGGCGGTATCATGCAATCATTTAAGATATTTCGGCGTTCTTTAAAATAGAGTCAAGAACTCTAGAGTTCTGTATAGAACCACAGCGAACCTTTATTTCTAAGAGAGTAGAGTTAAGGCTAGAGTTTGGTTTAGGGTTGGTTGCTTCTACTAATGAACAATTTACTGTTATGACTATAGTAAGTGCATGTGACACATTTAAATAAAGTGTTACGCAATCAAATAACGTGAGTAGATTGAGTCACGAGGACACACACACACACACACTGTTTCTGAAGAGCGAGAGTTAATTTGTGCATGTGGTTTCATGTCGACTCTCACTTACACTCCGCATGAATCCAGCAGGATCTATTACCATGTACAAAATTAATTAAAAATGACTGAAATTAAAATCAATTAGTGCTGATGTAATCAGAATGTGTGCATCTGAATGTTAAAAGAGTTTCAGAGGTGATTTATCCTATGAAATTATGGCAAAGTTAAGGTTGATGACACTGATTGTTTGTAACAGTTTATTTTATTTTAAACATTCTATCCCATAAAGAATGTCTTTAATTGGATTGCAATGTATGCTTTGAAAGTCTGTATGGACCGACGCTTTGTGCACTGGTGCGCAGTCATGTTGGAACAGGAAGGGGCCGTCCCCAAACTGTTCCCACAAAGTTGTGAGCATGAAATTGTCCAAAATGTCTTGGTATGTTGAAGCATTAAGAGTTCCTTTCACTGGAACTAAGGGGCCAAGCCCAACTCCTGAAAAACAACCCCACCCCATAATCCCCCCTCCACCAAACTTTACACTTGGCACAATGCAGTCAGGCAAGTCCCGTTCTCCTGGCAACCACCAAACCCAGACTCGTCCATGGGATTGCCAGACAGAGAAGCGTGATTGGTCACTCCAGAGAACACGTCTCACTGCTCTAGAGTCCAGTGGCGGCGTGCTTTACCCCACTGCATCCCACGCTTTGCATTGCACTTGGTGATGTAAGGCTTGGATGAGCTGCTCGGCCATGGAAACCCATTCCATGAAGCTCTCTACGCACTGTTCTTGAGCTAATCTGAAGGCCACAGAAGTTTGGAGGTCTGTAGCTATTGACTCTGCAGAAAGTTGGTGACTTCTGCGCACTGTGACCCTCAGCATGCGCTGACCCCGCTCTGTGATTTTACGTGGCCTATCACTTCGTGGCTGAGTTGCTGTTGTTCTCAACTGCTTCCACTTTGTTATAATACCACTAACAGTTGAGCGTGGAATATTTAGTAGTGAGGAAATGTCAGGAATGGACTTATTGCACAGGTGGCAACCTATCACGGTACCACGCTTGAGTTCACTGAGCTCCTGAGAGCGACCCATTCTTTCACAAATGTTTGTAGAAGCGTCTGCATGCCTAGTGCTTGATTTATACACCTGTGGCCATGAAGTGATTGAACACCTGAACTCAATGATTTGGAGGGGTGTCCCAATACTTTTGGCAATATAGTGTATGTCAACTTTCACTGTTTCAACCAAAAACAGTTTGCATAAACACAAATTACCAAGAAAAGGAATTTCACAAGCCTTTGGAGTATTTCTGGGAAAAGGAAACTCGTGTCACCCGGCCTGTCATGCGTGTGACATTGAACAGCAAACTAGGACAAAGCTATAGAGAAGATAATAACCTTCCCTTTAGGGAGAAACGAGTGTATGTATGATTTGAGCGTGTGTGTGGGAAGCAGTGTGTGTGTGTGTGTGTGTGTGTATTAATTGTGTATTACAGTGCTCTCAGCCTGAAGTGCTGCATAATGATCTCCTCCTATGTATCTGATCGGCCTACAAACAACCTTCACTCGCTCGGTTTTCACTGTGCATCCGCAAGCAAATATAAAAACAGACATGCTATTCTGTAAAAGTGCTTGTGCCACATCAAACTTCACTTCTTTCTCTTTATAAGCCAGGCGGTGGAGCGAGTAAGTGAGGAGGTGAAGAGTGCAAAGGCCTTTTACAGCATGAAGCAACAAGACCTGCCAGATGGTGTAATATTGTCCTGTCATGTTGTCCACAAAGGAGGTTTGGTTATGTAGGATGACACAAGACATTACACATCACCAGGAAGTTCACCTCTAAACTTTAATATGCTCAATAGAGCTGAACAATTCTGGATAAATTGAGAATCACGATTTTTTTGTTTGTTTTGTTTTGTTTCAAACAGAGGTCACGATTCTCCCACGATTCTGAACAGACAACTACATGAAATAACGTGATTTACTAGAGGTTCTGACAAAATGTTATTTGATACAGTCCATTTCAAATGTTTAATTAATTTGAATGAATTATTTAAAACAAAAATCGGTTTGAATGAATGATTCAATGACTCATTACTGGATGAATCAACGTTCTTGAACAAATCTCTTGAATGAACGATTCAATGACTCACTCATAAAGACTTGATTCATGACTGGATGAATCAGCGTTTTTGAACGAATCGCTTAAATGAATGATTCAATGAACAAATCGCTTAAAGGGGTCATTAACTGACTTTTTAAATTTTTTTATACTGTTGTCTGAGGTCAACTTATCACGTTCGTGTGGTTTTTACATTCAAAAACATCATAATGAATAAGTAATAGGCTATTTTCTACCCTGGTTTTGAGCCTAGCTCCTGAAACGCTCAGTTTTTATGGCTGTGCCGCATTGAAGACTTGGAAGTAAACGCCCACTGCTATGATTGGATAACAGTTTTGCATAATAATGAGCTTCGGCTCCCCAGTCATTACACGTGAGGAACTGTTTTGAAAGCGTGTGGAAAAACAGCAACCGGAATGATTCGCCCACAGGGCTTGCAAAATGTCTTTATCAAACAAACACAATGATTTATCTCTCATCCACCCGCAATTCATTGGAATGTTATTTTTTATTACTTGGATATAACCGCGAACCGTGCATAACACACACACACACACACACGTGTATTTCACTATTTAAGAGCCCTGGCCCATACATGTTCAAGTCTGATCATGAATCGCAGGATAATGAACCAACTCAAATACAAAGGATACTCCAGCCTGTGACAGCGTGGAAGTTATGTTTAGTTAGACACGTACATAATCAGTAGATGTCAAACGTAACAATGCAATACTATCACATATAAAAAACATTTTTTACTCACATAAGTGTGTTGCACCATTCCTGTCAGATCCAGAAGCCACAGCATTGCTTTTAATCTCATTCTGTCTGCAAATCCAGTCTCGTTTACAAACTAATCCGATGAAATGAAGCGAACAAATGCAATGTCAGAAAGCGTTCGTCTTCTTCGGTTAAGGCGGTGTTTCACTGAACTCTGACGTCACGGGGACGCACATTTGCAGATTGATTGTTTGCTGAGCCAGCTGTCAATAAAAGCTTTTCTTTGACTAACAAGGAAGTTTTCAGCTTTGAAACTTACAGGATATTCTTAAATTACCATGACCTTTTATATATCAAAAGCTCAAGGGAAAGTTGATTTCTCAGTTCATGACCCCTTTAAATGAATTGACTCACTCATAAAGACTTGATTCATGACTGGATGAATCAGCGCTTTTGAACAAATGGACAAATACATCACTTGTCTCCACCTACTGGTGTAACAATGTAATCGATACAATCGTTATTTGATGGTCAAGTTACTTTCAAAATGTAATTTACTCCATTTTGATCGCTACCGTAGACATCAGTGTTTATACAACACAGTCTCACTCCTATTCGTCACATATTGACGCTTGGTCAGTTCCCTTCGGCGTCACTTTTTAACGCACAGGGACTCCATTAGCGTCATTTTCCGACGCACAGGGTAAGTTACTCCATTTGATTTCAGTTGTTTGCCCAATGCGTCAGATCAAGACGCATTTAATTCTTTGCATTTGTAAAAGTAGACATGATTTTATGAATAGTTATTGGCTACTTTTATATTTTGGAGCAGCTAACCCCACTCCTACCCTAAACCGACCCACTTCTCAACAATATAAAACACGTAACAGGCAAATAAAAGTACACTCACAGGTATTTATTGCAAAAACTGACCAAAAACAGAATAAAAGTATTAACTCATGTTGCATTCCAAGCCTTCTGAAGTCATACGATATCTTTATGTGAAGAACAGAGTTGATCTTAATGTTTTAATCACTGAAATGATGATCTCGCCACTCGTGAACGCACACACACACTCATATCTCATTCAAAAGATACACATGACTCTTTAGCATAAGGCGATCGGTCACGAGACACACGAGAGCCAATGGCATTTCACTATCAAAGCTGACGTAATGACGCAATTGGTCACGAGACATACGAGAGCCAATGCTGTCAAAGCTGATGTAATGTTTCCTCGGGCGGCAATTTTTGAAATATGTTCATGATCTTCGGCGGATGGACTCAACGCTCATCACTTTTGGGGATTTTCTTCACACAAATCAATCGTTTGGCCTCGGAACACTTGGAATATTTGCACTTTTTGAATAAATTGTGGCTGCAGTCGCATCTGCCTGTTATATCCTGTGTTTTATAACACACAAATGGGTAGGTTTAGGGATGGGGTTGGGTTACGTGTTCAAAACGCGTCTGAATAGCGGAAATAAAAAAAGAAAAATAAAATAAATGTAAATAAAATTATGCTGGCTGATTAAATTGAGAATCACACTCCAAGTCATAATGGCAAAATCATAACCCAATATATAGTTTCATCATGACGATAACCATTCCCAACGCGTCTGTGTATGACTCCAAAGGTTTCTCATTGAAATCAATGGAGTACTGCACGTCGAAAAACAACGCTAAAGGGGTCCCTGTGAGTTAAAAAGTGACGCCGAAGGGAACTGACCAAGCGTCAATATGTGACGAATAGGAGTGAGACTGTGTTGGTTTATATCCGAACTAATTTGAATATTTGTAACAGAAATAATCATACTGTGATGTTGAAAGATCTGAATGTTCACTGTGATCGTACTTGTCTAAAGTTTAATTCACATAGAGCCGAATAGCTGTCATTTGTCATCTCTTTTAATCATAGAGTGTGCAGTAAATTACTGATAATTCAAGTGTGCAAACAAGTGAAATACCTAGTATTTCAAAAATGGGGAAAGAACTGAATTTGTGTAAATATGTGGCGACAAATAGTAAAAAGCAAATAATAAAAACACAATGTACAGAAGTCACATGGGGCAAAATGCACAAACATTTTAAGAGGAACGCTATGCATTGCACATACTAGTTTATATCTGATAACGCTACAACAGCAGGGAAGATGCATGGGCATTCATTCGCGTTATATTAGCCTACCTGAAATCACCCCATACAGACGGTGATACACAAATACAAACATTCATAAAGGACATTTACTTCACAAATAACTGACAGTCATGATCTAATATATGATTTCACCGACAATAATCAATACTAAAATTCATTAGTAACTTACTTTTTTGTGTTAGCATGTACATTCAAGCTCTGATTTAGACCAGATCATTGAATCAGTGAGTTTTTGACCAGTTCAATTCACAAATGAATTGTTCAGTGTTATTTGAGAACCAATTCAGCAGGTTCATTGGAAAGAATCAACTCGTTCACAAATCAGACACCACTCGTGCGTTTCAGAGGTGGTGCTTTCTTCCGTTTAAATTAAATACGTTTTTATGGAATGTAGTGGAGTAAAAGTGCGATATTATGCTTTGGAATATAGTAAAGTAACAGTAAAATCTTTTGATGCTATACTTCTATCTAGTTGAGTCATGAAACTCTAGAGGGCGCAGGCTGATCGGTCCTTTACATGCCGTCTGCAAGCAATCACATCATTACCACATGGCACAAGCTGATTGGCCTCTGCTGATCCTGCAGCCAATGAGATCGCATGCTCAGCATTTAAATAGTCTGGTTCAGTGTTTGCTGAAAGTTCCTCTGAACCCCTCCACCTCCCCAGCTCCACCTGCCTAGATCTGCTGCGGGATTGATGTATGTCTATTTATGCAGCAGCAGATCTTACATGCTCACATCAGCGTGTCTGTGTATCTATTAGAGACAGCTTGGTGGCCATCACACCTCTTACTAAAGATCTTTATTTTACCCAGTAAACGGACTACAGAAAATGCTCCCAGAAAATGTAAACATCCTCCCTTCTCTGCAATGAGAAGAGTCAACTATTGATGTACTGTCTCCACCTCTGACATGTGTAGACAGCTGTGCAGATCGGTGCCAGGGGCGGGTTTGATTGACTGAGTTGGAGACAGATTTATTTGAAGTAATAGATACAGACAACATCTTTCAAAATAATTTCAAACTGGGCGCTCAGCAAATGACAGACAAAGCTTTATTAATAGCATCAGTCCATTAAGTCTGAACGAAGCGGCAGTGCAGTGGAGCCTGTTATATTTTTATTCTGCTCAGTCTTACTGGTAAATTACTTCTTAAGCCTCCGTTACGCTTGATGGAGGGCAGGAACGTGTCAATAGCAACAGCAAAATCTGAAGAAAATCCATCCTAAAGGAATGAGAGAGCAAATGAACTTGAGGGAGAGTAAAACTTCTGGAACTGAAGTGATTGCTTTGGATGCTGGTTCAGATAGGATGGTCGCACCACAGTTTATGCAACATGTTGTATAGATGTTTTTGAAGCTGTGCGCCAAGGCTTGAGTGTTTGTGTCGTGAAAAGACATGCATGACCATTCAAAAGACCCGTTTGAGCCAAAGTTCTGCTGGTGCATCGAGTTAGATTATATGTATTATCAGGTTTGGGGAGTAACGAAAAACATGTTATGTATTTAAAATACAAAATTATTATATTTAGTTACAGTTACATTTTAAATGGGAGGTAATCAAATTACAGTTACACCCCAAAAGTATTTTACATTACCAAAGTGATTACTTTGAATTTTAATGTCATTTATTTCATTTAAACATTAATGTAAACAGCAATTGGTGATTCTCAGACTCTGACACTGCATCTGCTCTGCTCATACAGTTCTGCTCATAAATGTAATTTCCCTAGCAGAATATGCAAACTTTTAACAAAATAAGAGGGATCTGGGATCATAAAAAAATGCATGTTACTTTTATTTAGTAATGTCCTGAATAAGCTATTTCACATAATATTACATACACTCCACAAGACAAAATGACTGAATTTATACAAATTGCCACATTAAAAAATGTACAAACCCTTGAATCTTAATCTGTCATCACCTGATGATCCACGACTGGTTTCATATTTCATGTTAAGTCATTTTTTTATGTAATTGCGACTTTTTATCTCACGATTCTGACTTTTTATCTCACAATTCTGAGTTCTTTTCAGAGAATTGTGAGATTTAAACTCACAATTGCGAATTATAATGTCAATTATGAGGGGGAAAAAGACTAAAATGTGAAAAAAAATTAAAAAGGCAATTCTGACTTTATAACACGCAATTGCAAGATGCAACCTCGCAATTGCTAGAAAAAAAAGTCCGAATTGTGAGATAAAAACTCTCAATTACCTTTTTTATTTTTATATTTAGTGGCGGAAACAAGCTTCCATGAAATACAATGCATTAAGAGCCGGGGGTGAAAACTTTTGAACAGGATGATGTGTACATTTTTCTTATTTTGTTTAAAGATCATATTTTTTCATTTAGCACTGCCCTTCAGACGCTAATAACCACATGTTTCCCAGAAGACAAAATGAGTACAATTTACCCTGTTCATCCAATTCAAAAAGTTTACACACCCCAGATCTTAATGCATTGTGTTTCCTTCTTGAGCATCAATATTTTTTTTTCTTTTTTCTAAGATTGTCTGCATTTTTTTGTTTCAAGAAATATTGATAATATTAAAAAACTGATGTTGTTTAAAATAATATGCAGAGCCTATTTAAGACAGTATTGGCTATGACTCGATGACAAATGCTAGACTGAGAGACTTGTTCTCCACTCCTCAAATACATAAAACATTAGGCGTTATATATATATGTATATAGTGTTTCTTGAGTAAAGAAAATGCTGTATTTATTCAAAAGAAACAGTTCTTTATTTACCCTTGCATTGCAAACAAGCAGAGACGGTTCAAACTGTGTGCAGCACTTCATTCATGACAGAGGCGGTTTTACAGACAGTTTGAGGTGCGTAACAGCGCCCCCTACCGTATAAGAGCGAAAACAGGGAACATCTCGTCAATGGCGGGGAAAGAGTTAAAGGGGTCCTATAATGCCCATTTTTACAAGATGTAAAATAAGTCTCTGATGTCCCCAGAGTGAACATGTGAAGTTTTAGCTCAAAATACCCCACAGATAATTTTTTATAGCATGTTGAAATTGTCACTTTTTGAGGGTGAGCAAAAACTCACAGTTTTTGTGTGTCCCTTTAAACGCAAATGAGCTGCTGCTCCCCGCCCCCTTTCAGGAAGAGGGCGGAGCTTCAAGAGCTTGTGTTAGCAGCTCCGATTACCTCATGCAGACACGCCTGAAAATGTCCGAAACTGTTCAGCCTTTTATGTTCAAACCGGAGTCGGACAATGATGGAGAGACTCAAGAAGAAGAGACAACATGTAGAATGAGACAGGACGTTTCTGAATGGTTAGTTGATGAATTTATGAGTTAACTATCTTCAAGTCATTGATTAGCATATTCTGTCATGATAATCTATAAACGGCTGGTGTGGGAACTGTTGTAAGATGCACAGAGCCAGAGAATATCTGCTGCATGAAGAGAGAACAGGTATAGTTTAGTTTAATTACGGTTATAACTTATGTTGTCATCTTGCTTTATGACATGCTATTGCATTTGTGTTCGTACTGTATCGCAATAAATGTGAAAGACGGATGACAGCTTGAGCGACTCCCAAATGTGCTCGACTACAACAACTCTTCCTCTTCTCAACATGTTCCCGGGGGCGGGTTTATGCAAATTTTAGGGTTAGTGATGTCACTAACCTGTGAAGAAGCTCATTGTAGTCCCTACCAGCCGTTTGTTGTAGTCCTTAACCCTTAAAGACAGAGACAGCCGCCCGCGGCTAAAAATAACTATCGTTCTAAAATGTTTAATAACTTTTAAACCGCTAATCCAAGCTGTATGCTGTAAAATGCACCGTAAAGAGGAGAATCTCAGCTTTTCAGAAGTATCACGCAATTCTTTTCTCGCAATTCAATTCATTCAGAGGCTCCGTAGTGAGCGTGGATGCGTCATCAAAATCTGCAGCATTGATTCGTCAGGGAAACGCATGTGGGTTGTTCCCCTGAGCCAAACAGAAACGATTGTTGATCATTAGTCCCACCCCCCCGTGCCCAGATTCGTTGAAACTGTCATCAACTCAACCAATAAACATAGTGTTTGGTCTTTTGAACCACCAATCACATGTTTCTCTAAAAAATAAAAAAACACAACGTGAAAGTGGGTGTGTATTTGCGTGCATGAAAATAAACTGAAATAAACGCATGCAGAGCACTCTCTCACATAGCACAGCACACAAAAGTCAGTATATTTCTCTATTTGTATGTAGTTTGTGTTTTACACCATTTTCACTCAGTATATTTTCCTCAATTTGCATTTGAGAAGATTATTTGCACCGTTTGTTCATTTACACTCAGTATATTTTATTGCACGGTTAACTTGTTACATTGTTTGCATTTGTTGTTCATATTCAAATTATAATATATTTCTCTGAAAAAAATTTTTTGGCTTCAGTGTTCTGTTATTATATAACAATCTTTCTATTTACTTTACTCCTTGAACTTTTTTGGACACATCTACATTGTCAGTAAATAAAATACACCTGTTTTCACTCAAAAACGCCTAGAATAATATTATAATAAATGGCTATAACTTGCTGAGGGATTGTTACATGTAGACAAAATTTCATCTGGAAGTCTAAAACAACCAAGTCTAACTTTCTAAAGGAAAAAATCCAAACTTCATGAAGTTCTGTTTGAGTTCACAGTAAAGACACCACATTTTTGCTGCCGTTTTTCTTAAAATTCTACTTGAATTCATTCTCAGACTAAATAAATGTAAAATTGGGACTTCAAATGAGCTAGATGGACACTTCAGGTTCTCCTGTTTAAAATGATATATGGCACTTGATGCTAACTGCTAGAATGGGTGAGAAAAACAAAGGCAAGTCAGGCGCCCCAAAAATGGGGTTAAAAACAGATTTCTGTAAAAGAAAATATCTCCCTTTGCTTTGAACTTTGAGCGGCGTAACTTTGCAGATGTTGTTTATGCTCAAACAGCAACACTACACACTCACTAAAGTTAAAAAAGTCGAGTCATAATCAACCACCCCTTTAACAGCTTCAGTACTGCTTGTGTTTTGACGATTGTCTCAATAGTTTCTGGAAACTATGATGTGTGGGGTGAAATGCACTGCCATTGAGAAGGTCAGGAACACTAACTCTGGGAACCGGTTCTTGTATTTCTCTTCATCTTATATGCAGTGGATCTAAATGTTGATTTGGCACAGCAGTTTTGCTGAAGTGGCTCTTTTTGTCTCTCGAGTCTGCAATTGCATCAACAGATCCATCATATACTCCATATACATTTTCTCCACAACCTAAACCTTTTTTTATTTGGTCAAGAGAAGCAAAATTGTACTGTTGAATCACCGACTCATTATTCATAGTAAAGAGCCGTTCTGCCCACTGACACGCTGTACGTTTCTCTCTCTCTGAGTTTCCAACTGTATCAGAGACACATCTGAAAATAAAAGACATCCATATTCAGGATTTGCTCAGAGCGAGGAATATATATTTCATATGCCCTTCAGCAAAGATTAAAATGAAACAGGAGCAAAGCATTCACCTCAAAGCAGAGCTCTCTTTACGCTGTAAATGTTCACTTTTTTAGCATGTCCTCTACAGTTCAGTGCCAATGTGAGCTCGATGGAATAGGCAATAATTATTCTTATGATATTATAATGACGATTAGTATATGTCGTCTTTGTCTACAAACTAAATTGAACCAGTAGTATAAAAGAAATTAGTGTTACACAAATGTTAAAGAAATAAAAAGCAATTTCCATTGCATTAATTAAAGAGTAAAGGTCATTTTGTGCAGTAATTACATTTTATATATATATATAAGTGATATAAAAGCATGCAGATTGAGTACGTGTGGGGCTGCCATTGAGATACTAACTCTGTGAACGGGTTCTTGTATTTCTCTTCATCTTATATTGTGTTTCTTCAGCTTCAGGCACTATTTGTGGCATGGGCTGAATTTTCTTAAAAAATAATATTTTGCACAGATAGTGTTGAAGTATCATGTCCAGGGCTTGATGCTTACCTTCAGTTGAAACATTTAGAAGCACATTTAGAAACTTTAGGGGCACAATGAAAAATGAGTTTTCCCTAATAAAGGGATTCAATGAGAAATTTACAAGCAAGATCATTTCATTTATTAGAATATAAATCAGACCCTAGGTTTTTAACTATTTCAGCTTATACTGTATATATATATATTGTGTGTGTGTGTGTGTGTGTGTGTGTAAGACACACTGTAATAAACAGATTTTGCCATACTACTCAGTATTATTTTAGTATAATTGAGATACTATTATAGTTTTTGTTAATATTTTGAATAAAATTTAATTTAAATTTTTTCTGCTTTCATTTTAATTTTTGTTAACAGATTTAGTCATTTTGTTGTTTTTGTTATATAGTTTTTATTCATTTTTATTTAAGTTTTAATTTAGTATGGTTAATGAAACTAAATAAAATGTCAACTGAATTTTTATATTTTTTATATTTTATTTTATGTCAGTTAACATTTATTTATTCCAAGTAATGAATTTTTTTTTTTTTTTTATGGTTTTAGTTTTTGTTAACAATAATAACACTGATACTAGTAAAATCTATGTATTTAATAATATGCATAAAATAATGTTCTTAGTCTTATCTTTTCTGTGACGGGGCAGACGCTACAATAGTTTACTTTAAATGAAATGAAATGAAATGAAATGAAATACAGCTTGTGTTACCAAATAATAACCGGGGTGAAAATTGGACACACTGCGTGACTTTTATTCATAAACAAGCCTGAAATACACCGGGACTCTTATTTTGAAATGCATATGCTTTATTATTGCGGGATGCTTGTTCAAATTCAAATGAGGGAGATAAAATATGCATTCTTACAACCGTACACAACATATTACAATATAAACATAATTGATCAGCATTAGTTCACAAGCAATTAATCACATTTATTTGATGAAATCATAGCCTTTTGAAGTTTAATAATCACATTAAGCAATATCGCGATTCATGTTTTTCCATCCCCAAAATATAAGACATTTGGAACTGACATCTGTCATTGACACTCAAAGCAATTGGCGACAAATTTGTATGAATAATTAATAATTCATAACTCTAATTCATAGAGTTTTCATGCTTACGCCCCAGTGATGGTGAGGTTTAGGGTGGACCTTCATGCTCACGGTTTTGTCGACAAATTTCCATACGAATCGCATCAAACTAATCCCCACCTCGTAAAATAGTCAGGCTTTCTCATGAGATCATTTGAGTTCAGAATAATCCCTTGATCATGTCCAATGTGGACATTGAGACAAACTAGTGAGACTTTCCTAAAGTCCACAGGGTTGAAGAAACACCTTTAACAGACTGAAGACCGTAATAAATATGCCTCTGAACGTAAACGCCACGACATGCTGTGAATAATTTGCTTCTTCCAGACTCTCCCACATCTGAGCGCATTCAGACGATTTCAAAAGCTTCCATCCATCCTCCCCTGTTTTTTTAGTCGGCAAACCTTATTACGGTGAGAGCGAACATGATTGATGTCCCTCCACCCGCGTTCACATCCCTCGCAGCAGATACGGAAATAACAAGGTAAAAACATAAATGTAAATTAGTGGGAGTTGCTTTAGGTAAACCTTGAGCTGTCTGTGAAGACGACTGGTTTCACTCTCTGAATGCTAAGCAGCCGCCGCCGCTCGTAAACAAACCGGCCTCTATTCAATTTCAATGGCCGTAATTAGAATGAATGAGACGCGAGAACAGGAGAAGAGAGCAGCAGAAGGAGGCATGGACTGAGAGATAAAGACCCTAAAAGTGATCTTGCACGCTCATGATAAAGAATAAACGGTGATGAACTTTCAGAGTCTTGTAACTGGATCTCAGCGTGGAGTTTGGCGATTCGCTCGCTGCATGACCGAGATACTGTTTGCAGTCAGTGACGAATGAATTTGATTTGCCCACATGCATTCACAACAACGTGTGCGCCAAAATGTGATATGCATCATGCATTATGGAAATAATGTATAGGAATAATGTAGGACTGACAGGAGGAAATGTGCATGGTAATATAACTTCATTCGATGTTGTCAGGCGATTCTTCAGCTGTACTGTGTGGGTTTGACTGTCCAGTTAGCAGGAAAAAGCATCTTCTTGGACTAATGACTAATGTAAAGGGCTTATAAAGGTGTTTGTTAATGACTAATAACTCATTTACAAATGCATTATAAATCGTTGATAAGCAGTTATAACGGCATGAATAAAAAGGGCGACTTTAACACAATCCCTGCCAAATAGTGAGCCATCGTTAACTCACATGTTATAAATGCTTAATAAATGCATTTAACTCAAAACCAGATTCCTGATTTATTCCATGATGTGGCAAAAATAGACTGAAGGGTGTTGTATTTGTGGTTTTCTCATTAAAGGGATAGTTTACCCAAAAATGAAAAAGACCCCATGATTTACTCTCCCTCAAGTCATCATAGGTGTTTATGACATTCTTCTTTCAGACGAATAAAATTGGAGTTATATTAAAAATGTCCTGGCTCTTCCAAGCTTTATAATGGCAGTGAATTGTTGCTTCGTTTTTTGAAGTCCATAAAAGTGCATCCATCCATCATAAAAGTGCATCAATCCATCATAAAAGTGCATCTATCCATCATAAAAGTGCATCTATCCATCATATAACTGCTCCACATGGCTCCGGGGGTTAATAAAGGCCTTCTGAAGCGAAGCGATGCGTTTGTGTAAGAAAAATATCCATATTTAAAACTTTATAAAGTAAATTATCTAGCTTCCACCAGATCGGAAAAAAACGTAACTGGTGTGCAATGTCGTCAGACGTAGCGTAAGCATTTTGAACTGCGAGAGGCGTTACACTTTTTCCGTAAGTTGAATACGGAAGGCGATCTGGTGGCAGCTAGATAATTTACTTTATAAAGTTTTAAATATGGATATTTTTCTTACACAAACGCATCGCTTTGCTTCAGAAGGCCTTTATTAACCCGCCGGAGCCGTGTGGAGCAGTTATATGATGGATAGATGCACTTTTATGACGGATAGATGCACTTTTATGATGGATGGATGCACTTTTATGGACTTCAAAAATGAAGCAACATTCACTGCCATTATAAAGCTTGGAAGAGCCAGGACTTTTTAAATATAACTCTGATTTTATTTGTCTGACAGAAGAATGTCATATACACCTAGGATGGCTTGAGAGAGAGTAAATCATGGGCTAATTTTCATTTTTGTGTGAACTATCCCTTTAATATCTCACTTTTCTTACTATTACCAGAAGTTACTAAGTCTTACCCATTCTCTGCAAAAAAGGTCATGATGCCTATCCACAGAAATTAATAAAAACGGATTTCTTCTTGTTTATCAAGATGAAATTATCAACCTTTATTTTGAAAAAAAAACAAAAAAAAAAACAAAAACAAAAACAAGAGCACAACCATAAATTGATGGGATATTAATAATAATAAAAAATATTCCGGTATTAGTTACCTGTGAACCTTAATGTAGGGTGGACACATGTGAACCATTTATTCATGTCTTACAAACATTAATAACCTGTAAAAGTGAACCTTAATGTAAAGTGAACCATTAAAAAAATTCACAGTTTTTGCTACATCAGGAAATTAATCAGGAATCTGGTTTTGTGTTAAATAAGTGTGAATAAATACATTTATTAAGCATTTATAACATGTGAGTTAAAGATGGCTCTTTGGCAGGGATTGTGTTAAAGTCGCCCTTTTTATTCATGTAGTTATAACTGCTTATCAACGATTTATAATGCATTTGTAAATGAGTTATTAGTCATTAACAAACACCTTTATAAACTCTTTACAAAGGGAACCTTAAAGGGGTCATGAATTGAGAAATCAACTTTTCATTCAGCCTTTGATATATAAAAGTTCATCGTAATATAAGAATATCCTGTAAGTTTCGGAGCTGAAAACTTCCTTGTTAGCCAAAGAAAAGCTTTTATTGACACCATGCCCAGCAAACGCTCGATCTCAGAATGTGCCAACCCTTGACGTCATCGTGTGGTGAAACGCCGCCTCAACAGAAGAATAAGTATGCCTGATTCTGTAGCCCCGCCCACCGACTCGTGGAGCTAAACGGATCGCGCTACCGAGCAATTTGTAAACGAGACACAGGTCGAGACTGGATTTGCAGACATATTGAGATTAAAACACAATGCTGTGCCTTCTATATTGGATCCGACAGGAATGGTGCAACACACTTATGTGAGTAAAACATGTTTTTTGTATGTGATAGTATTTCATTGTTACAGATCATTTGTGATCTACTGATTATGTGTACGTGTCTAATCAGTCAAGGAAGGGTCCAACTATGAAGGATGTAGCTTGTCAAACAGACAGTTAAAAGAATAGAAAAACCTAAAAGATACATTAGAAATAAACCTAATTAAGGATAACTTACCAAGCTGTCACAGGCTGGAGTATCCTTTGTATTTGAGGTGTTGTTGGTTCATTGTCCTGCGATTCGGGATCAGACTCTGGATCGAACATATATGGGCGAATCATTTGGGTTGCCATTTTTCCACATTGGACGTTTTCAAAACAATTCCCCACGTGTACTGACGGGGGAGCCTAAACTAATTATAATATGCAAAACTGTTATCCAATCATAGCAGTGGGCGTTTACTTCCAAGTCTTCAATGCGGCACGCCCATAAAAACCAAGCGTTCCAGGAGCTAGGCTCAAAACCAGGGTAGAAAATAGTCTATTACTTATTCATTATGATATGAACCATGTGAACCTAATAAGTTGACCTCAGACAGTATAAAAAAATAAATAAAGCCAGTTCATGACACCTTTAAATGTAAAGCGTTACCAAATATTGTAATTTTAACTGTAAAAAACTAAGATACAGTGTTTATTGGTTAATAGTAAGTTTCTTTACTATTTATAGGGAAACAATAATAGATCTAACCTTACATTCGATGTAATTTAACAGTAAAATACTGCTATATGTACGAATTTTTATATATTTGTCGTTTTGTTATTGCCAGTGTGTGAACAGCGTGAAACCAAACTTAAAAAACGACTCCCCCGACTTCTTAGCTTGTCTATGAAAGCATGTGGACTAATTTTTATGTGAGGGACTCGAGGTGTTTTTGCCGGGAAAACCAAAAGCATGTGACTATACTGCATTCTGTACTGCAATGTCAATGTGTCATGCAAAGAAAAGGGATTCATTTAAACTATAGTGTCACATAGTCTATAGTCTCAAATATACGTTATAATTAAACTTTCATAACAGTGTCATTTTAATGACCTCATCTGTCATCATGATGCAGAGCTGGTTCAAACATATCCACATCGCTACGATCAGATGCTTTCTGAACTGCTGTTTTCTCACCGCTGGCATTTTTGTTGTGCGTTTATTTTATTATTGAAAGGAAAGAATGCAGCACATATTTACATATTCATCTAAACGTCGCTCTCATCAGCGTCTGGATGTTCATTAACAGTATATCACTTTCAAAGGTATTTTCTGACACTTCTACGTCTAAGCAAAGACCGAAAAAAGACATTCGCCGAGGCCTTGGATCCCGTTCAGTCTCTTGTGCGTTACGAGTGTGAGCATGAGCAGTAAGTGCTGCTGCAGTTCACCTAACGGCCACCGGTGTCACTAAAAACAAGGGTTTCTGAATTCTACATACTGCCCCTTTAAATGTACTGTTTTTGGAAGTGAAAAGGAAAATGATCATCTTATAATTTACAGTTAAAGCCACTTCAAATTTGATGTTTTTTCATTTTAATGTATTTTTTTATGATTTATGTACAATATGGTTTAATGATCATTTATGCAGTTTATGTTTATTGCATAATTTTAGTGTGTTACCATGATGGTGTTTTGTATTGTTTTGTGTTCATCAGAGTGGTCCAAGACCCTAGGGCTTTTGTCGCACTTGAACCACGAATACACACACAAAAAAACTGACTGGATTCGAGGAGTTTTTAGTGGTTGAAATTTAAAAAAGTAACAAATCCTTCCCTCGCGGGTCAATTTGACCCCCTTAGGAATGAATGAAAAATGCTCAAAATTCAAACTACTGAAACGTTACCAAAAAATGATTTTATGATGTCTACATGTGTATCTGAATGCATACCGAAGAGAAACTGACTTTAGGACCCAGCGGAACAGCTCATCCGCTCCATATAGAGCTATAAGGACATCTAGTGGCAAGAGTTATGAAATATCATGTTATATTATTATTTTTCCACAAGAGGTCGATATTTTGAGCTGAATTAAAAGGGTTATGCATGAAATTGTGTGTTATTTTGAATTTAAAGAATGCGAGTAAGTTGAAAGAATGTGAAAAATGCGCTTAAATTATTATTTATTGATAAAGTCTTGTAATTTAAAGGTAAATAAAATAAAAAATAACAAAAAATCTCCAAAAAAAATTGCATTAAAAATAAAAAAAAATATCAAAATGAAATGAAATAAGCTTTGTGGACAAAAAAAAACATTAAGTATAATTTTAAGGCTTTGGATTTGTTACAAAGTGCGACGCAAAACAGATTTAGCTCTAATTCAGGAGAAAAGGGCTGTTGGATTTACTGGTTTAAAATGTATTTATTTATTTTTTAAATTACAGATTTAATTTGTAACATTTACCGGTTGCTCTATAAAATTTTTTACATTTTTTTTACAGTAAAAAAGTTTTTTTCCCCTGTAAAAACGGCAGGTTTTTTTTTTTTTACACCGTGTTCTTATATTTGTCCAGCCTGTGTGTGTGACGTCACAGCCGTGTTTGTTGTTGAACAGACCCTGCATTAGTGCAGAAACAGGACTTTTGCAGAATAACTGCGGAATCGCAACAGCTACGGTGTGAATGCTGAGACCTGTTAATACGGGTGCCGAAATCAACATCTGCTGATGTGTAAAACAGGCCTTATATAATCAGGCAGAAGCATCATTTAACTCCATTACACTGACACAAATTACTCACAGTAAACTGAACCTGAAACTATCGTGTAAACACTCTGCATTGCATGATCTCTGTCAACAGCAACAGTTTTATTGTCCTTGTTACATGTAGTCACTGTATAATAACTATAAATAATGCATAGATGCCAATTAAACACTAAACCTAACCCTGCAAGTACATGTTGTGCAACCAAACATTGCATCCAATCTTACTATTTTATTGAGTAATGTTGACTTTATTGAAGACTCTTCACAGACTCTTATTTCTGTTAATGAACGCCCTCTTGTGGTCAGTCGAGGCAGGGCTGGGCATGTTTCTATCTGCCATGACAGACGCGTCTGATGGGGTTTAAACCAGCTCTTCTTCTGGGGTGAAAATGCAAGCGATGAAGATGCACATAATTCCTTCTGCATTACGTTAATGTGGCAGAAGAATGGATGGTGTTTCTGAAGCCCTCCAGCACGAGTGTGTGTAAGTGTTGGAGAAGCTCATTAGACAGTGTAGTAAAATAACACTGAATCCTGATTGCTCTGAGACGCATTATACAGTGTGAACGGCTCCTTTGTTGTCAGATGAGAGTGTAACTTTATTTTCCTGTTAAAGCAGGAGTGTCAAACTCATTTCAATTCCAGGGCTGGATTGGAAAGCCAAGCGTGCCACTTTATCAGTTACATCTGTGCAAATCACAGCTAACAGGGAAGGTTCTCTCAAAGTTATGAACAAACGTTCTTCCAGTAAAGGTTATCTGGTCTTTAATAATGTTCTCAAAACGTTAGCACAAAAACATTATTTTTTACATCATTCATGGAATTATTTTTTTCTGAAATGTTTTAGTTGGGCGTTTATCTAACATTTAAAACATTTTTTACTACTTGTTACAGAATGTTTAGAGAATACGGAAGCCCTGAACCGCAAGGTGGGGAAAAAAGAAAACTTATCGTGTTACTTTGAGATATTAAGTTGTTATTTCAAGATATTAAGTCGTTATTTCGACATAAGTCGTTATTTCGACATAAGTCGTCGTTATTCCATTCCATAACATCGGAACATAAGTCGTTTTGCAACATTATACGTCGTTATTTCGAGATATTAAGTTGTTATTTTGACATAATATATCGTTATTATAACAGAATAAGTCGTTATTTCGAGATATTAAGTTGTTATTTCGACATAATATATCGTTATTATGACAGAATAAGTCGTTATTTCGATATAAGTCATCATTTCGAGATATTAAGTCGTTATTTCAAGATAAATCGTTATTTCGAGATATTAAGTTATTTCAAGATAAGTCGTTATTTCGAGATATTAAGTCGTTATTTCGACATAAGTCGTTATTTCGACATAATAAATTGTTATTCCGTTCCATAACATCGGAACGTAAGTCGTTTTTCAACATTATACTTCGTTATTTCGAGATATTAAGTTGTTATTTCGACATAATATATCGTTATTATGACAGAATAAGTCGTTATTTCGACATAAGTCGTTATTTCGAGATATTAAGTCATTATTTCGAGATATTAAGTCGCTATTCCGAGATAAGTTATTTCGAGATAAGTCATTATTTTGAGATATTAAGTCTTTATTCCGACATAAGTCGTTATTTTGAGATATTAAGTCGTTATTTCGACATAAGTCGTCGTAACTTCGACATAAGTCGTCGTTATTCCATTCCATAACATCGGAACATAAGTCGTTTTTCAACATTATACGTCGTTATTTCGAGATATGAAGTTGTTATTTCGACATAATATATCGTTATTATGACAGAATAAGTCGTTATTTCGTCATAAGTCGTTATTTCGAGATATTAAGTTATTTCGAGATAAGTCGTTATTTCGACATAATAAATTGTTATTCCATTCCATAACATCGGAACATAAGTCGTTTTTCAACATTATACTTCGTTATTTCGAGATATTAAGTTGTTATTTCGACATAATATATCGTTATTATGACAGAATAAGTCGTTATTTCGACATAAATCATTATTTCGACATAAATCGTTATTTCGAGATATTAAGTCGTTATTTCGAGATATTAAGTCGCTATTCCGAGATATTAAGTTGTTATTTCGAGATATTAAGTCGTTATTTCGATATAAGTCGTTATTTCGACATAAGTCATTATTTCGAGATATTAAGTTGTTATTTCGACAAAATATATCGTTATTATGACAGAATAAGTCGTTATTTCGAGATATTAAGTCATTATTTCGAGATATTAAGTCGCTATTCCGAGATATTAAGTCGTTATTTCGAGATATTAAGTCGCTATTCCGAGATAAGTCATTATTTCAAGATATTAAGTCATTTCGACATAAGTCGTTATTTTGAGATAAGTCGTTATTTCGAGATATTAAGTCATTATTTCGACATAAGTCGTTATTTCGACATAATAAATTGTTATTCCATTCCATAACATCGGAACATAAGTCGTTTTTCAACATTATACTTCGTTATTTCGAGATATTAAGTTGTTATTTCGACATAAAATATCGTTATTATGACAGAATAAGTCGTTATTTCGAGATATTAAGTCATTATTTCGAGATATTAAGTCGCTATTCCGAGATATTAAGTCGTTATTTCGAGATATTAAGTCGTTATTTCGATATAAGTCGTTATTTCGACATAAGTCATTATTTCGAGATATTAAGTTGTTATTTCGACATAATATATCGTTATTATGACAGAATAAGTCGTTATTTCGTCATAAGTCGTTATTTCGAGATAAGTCGTTATTTCGAGATATTAAGTTATTTCGAGATAAGTCGTTATTTCGAGATATTAAGTTATTTCAACATAAGTCGTTATTTCGACATAATAAATCGTTATTCCATTCCATAACATCGGAACATAAGTCGTTTTTCAACATTATACTTCGTTATTTCGAGATATTAAGTTGTTATTTCGACATAATATATCGTTATTATGACAGAATAAGTCGTTATTTCGACATAAATCGTTATTTCGACATAAATCTTTATTTCGAGATATTAAGTCATTATTTCGAGATATTAAGTTGCTATTCCGAGATATTAAGTCGTTATTTCGAGATATTAAGTCGTTATTTCGAGATATTAAGTCGTTATTTCGATATAAGTCGTTATTTCGACATAAGTCATTATTTCGAGATATTAAGTCGTTATTTCGACATAATAAGTTGTTATTTTGAGATAAGTCATTATTTCGAGATATTAAGTCGTTATTTCGACATAAGTCGTTATTTTGAGATATTAAGTCGTTATTTCGACATAAGTCGTTATTTCGACATAATAAATCGTTATTCCATTCCATAACATTGGAATATAAGTCGTTTTTCAACATTATACGTCGTTATTTCGAGATATTAAGTTGTTATTTCGACATAATATATCTTTATTATGACAGAATAAGTCATTATTTCGATATGTCTTTATTTCGACATAAGTCGTTATTTTGAGATAAGTCGTTATTTTGAGATATTAAGTCGTTATTTTGAGATAAGTCATTGTTTCGAGATATTAAGTCGTTATTTCGACATAAGTCATTATTTCGAGATATTAAGTCGTTATTTCGACATAATATCTTGAAAAATAACGACTTAAGTCATTATTCCATTCCATAACATCGGAATATAAGTCGTTATTTCGAGATATTAAGTTGTTATTTCGACATAATATATTGTTATTATGATAGAATAAGTCGTTATTTCGATATGTCGTTATTTCGACATCATAAATCGTTATTTCATTCGATAACATCGGAACATCGGAATAACAACTTAAGTCGTTATTTCGACATAAGTAGTTTTTTCAACATTACAACTCGCTATTTTGAGATATTAAGTTGTTATTTCAACATAATGTCTCATTATGACAGAATAAGTCGTTATTTCGACATGTCGTTATTTCAACATAAGTCGTTATTTCGAGATATTAAGTCGTTATTTCGACATAAATCGTTATTTCAACATAATATCTCGTTATTATGAAAGAATAAGTCGTTATTTCGAGATATTAAGTCGTTATTTCGATATATCTCGTTATTATGATGTAATAAGTCGTTATTTTGACATTAAGTCGTTATTATGACAGAATAAATCATTAATTTGAGATATTATTTCGACATGTCGTTATTTCGACATGTCATTTTTTCAACATTATACCTCGTTATTTCGACATAAGTCGTTATTTCGACATAAATCATTATTATGACAGAATAAGTTATTTCGACATAAGTCGTTATTTCGACATAAAACCTTTTATTATGACAGAATAAGTCGATATTTCGACATATATATATATGATATATGATAAAATATATGATAAAAATCTGACTGACTGTAAGTTTTTGTGCTTCATGACACAAAGGAAGGATATTTATGAAGAACTTTGCAAAAAAGTTGTTGAATCTTATGGCTCTGAAAATTCCCAGTGTTGTTATTGTTATCTAAAACTATTAAATATTGTTTTCAATAACTGCAATGAAGTTGAAATAAAATAAAATAAAATATAAATATTAGAATTTATTAAAAAACTTTGAAATTAAATATGTTAAAATACTAAAATTACTAAAAATGAACAAAAATAAAATCAGTAATATTGTGAAATTGTTACAGTTTAAAATAACTGTTTTCTATGTGAATATATAGTAAAGTGTAATTTATTCCGGTGATCAAAGCTGAATTTTCAGATCCTTCAGAAATCATTCTAATATAATGATTTGATGCGCAAGAAACATTTATGATTATTATCAGTGTTGAAAACAGCTATTTACATATTACGTAACATATTTCTGTGGAAACCGTGATACATTTCATTTTTCAGGATTCTTTGATGAATAGAAAGTTTAAAAGAACAACATTTATTTGAAATAGAATCTTTTGTAACATTATAAATGTTTTTACTGTTACTTTTGATCAATTTAACGTGTTCGTATATTAATAAAAATCTAACCTGAAACATTTGAAGTGTATCACGGTTTGCACAAAAATATGAAGCACAACTGCTTTCGGCATTATGATAATAATAATAAACTTTCAAACCTTTGGCCAGTAGTGTAGTTGCTACTATTAATAATGTTCATTTTATATGTTTCAGCCAGTGCTAACGGCACTTTATCAGTGTCAATAAAACACGCTGAAGTGATGAAACAAACCAAAACAACCTGAAGCGCCATCGACCGCGAATCTCATATGATGTCCCACAATACAATATTGGACGTGGAAGTCTTAATCGGAATCATCCTGTGTCTTTTGTCCTGTTCTCCGGTCCATCCTCGCACACCTATGGCCACCTTCATTCAAAGTGTAAACAAAGAGGTCACCTGACAATATGCTCAAACACCGCTGGCTCTCCGCTATTGACTTTGTGTCAGGCCGCCACTTGCCCTTTTGTTCCAGAGGAGAGTCAGCCGGAGCTGTGAGACACGAGGACGAGCGGAATCAAGGAAAGGTCAGTGTGAATGAGAGGTGCTTTTAATGCTGACCACCTCAACACACACTGAGGGAATATCACAGCCGCCGCCACTGACCACAGAGGCGAGGAACAGTCGACTTTCTTTCTCATGTGCGTTTTCCTCAGAGAGACCTTCAGAAGAAAGAGACAGTAAACGGAGAGCCCGGGGTCAGTGACTCGCTGCCTTCAACGGCCCGTGACGGTCGGCATGTTAAAGAAAGAAATCGACCTCGGCTCTTGCATGAGGGAAGCTGAGGAACGCAATGGATGTCATTTCACCGACTTGGTTAACTACAGACCCGATATAGTCCGGCTATGAGTAACCCACTTCTAGCCAAAATAACCTTGAATTTGGCTACATGTCGTTTCTGCCAAAATAACTTGGGAGATGTGTGATATTCCATCATGTAAGCAACGTGATTGCAAGTTGTTTGGTTTCATTTCTTTGACATGTTCATGTTCTAGATGACTAGTCTATTCTTGACCCACACTGTAAAATCCAACAGTGATTCTAACTAACTTTACTCAATGTCTTAACTTAATTGTAAAAATCTAGTAATCTGTACTATTCACATACTATACCTTGTTTACTTAGAAAAGCCACATTAAGATTAATTGATTGGTTTGAGTGCCATTTTGTCAAGCAAAAAAAAAAAAAAAATCACCATTATGGAGATCAGTGTTCCCTTTGGTTGGGCACTTGGAACATTCATATTATTGTAATTCTCTTCTTATTGATGCAGCGATGCAACAAGAAATCACAGATTTCACAGCAACCTATGTAATACTTCCCCTCATGTCGTAT
This sequence comes from Coreius guichenoti, assembly GCA_039654105.1. Lineage (NCBI taxonomy): Eukaryota > Metazoa > Chordata > Actinopteri > Cypriniformes > Gobionidae > Coreius > Coreius guichenoti. Next base: position 53,292,383 of record CM077169.1, on the reverse strand, counting down.
AATGATTATTTACAATTTTATTGCTAACACTTACGTCATAAACACCTTGTGAAACATTTAATTGGGTTGATATAATCCCTCTATATTTGCTTGAGTCACACACAGACTTGCAAAACACAACAATGGTAGCCATACTAAGTCAAGAGTAAATCTAAAGTCAATTATCAAGTATGAGCTACAGCTCTTTTTTAGTTAAATTAACTTGTTTTTTTTTAAGGCAATCGGTTTGTATGCTTTTTAAGTAAATCTAACTAATTCGATTTTACAGTGTATGGTTAGACGTCTATTAAATTTTCACTGACAGCCCAAATTTTAGCCTAGACGTCAGGGCTGTGTTTGGACGGCTACTAGACGTCTTTTAAACACAAAATTGCTTGCTGGGTCATGACCACATCATTAAAATCGCTTCAAAGTACTTCTATTGTAAGTTTTTAATGGCCTCTTTTAGTGTAATTTCTTGGTGACCTGATGAAATGAAAATGTGAACGGTTTATTCATATTTAATTTATAAGCTGATTCGCTAATTTAAACTATATTCCCCAGCTAACAGGGAACGTTCTGGCAAGGTTCTCTCAACGTTACGAACAAACGCTCTTCCAGTAATGTTAATAGAATATTCGTTCAAAGTGATCTGGTCGTTAACCCTTTAATTTAAAAAAGTGTATCAAAAACTGTGATAAAAATTAAAGCATTGGAGCACAGACTTAAGTTTAGTCTTTAAGTTTTGTATGAAAATGATTTATGAACATTATTTTATATAAAATATATATTTTATAAAACATGTTGAACTCAGAAACTGCTAGAAAATCAAAGACATAAATCTAAAGTTGTGTTCCAAATTTGAGGTTGATATCTCAAAAAATGAGCTTTCAGTAAGATTTTGTTTGGGCGCAGTACCAAATTTTCTCCATTAGATCATATTATAGTATATACTTATAGATTATATACAATTATAGCTGCATAATTTATCCAATTGGCAATATGCACAAGCAGAAAACAGGAGTAAAGCGATATTATTTGCAGTATAGGCCAAACCTGAGAAAATGACACCATCTGGTCATTTTTTTAAAAATATTTTATTTTGAAGCCTTGCCAACAGAATGAAAGCCTATTATCAAAGACAGCATCATTTTATAGTTAAATGGCACCGGGATTAAAAATTGCAGTTTCAATGGGCTTCAATGGGGACATTTTTGTCCTTAAGGTCCTGAGTGGAACTATTTTGTGTTACCAGTGTAAAATAGATTTATTAAAGGAAATGGGGGTGAAATAGTAAAATTCCAATATAAATACACACTTGTGCCAAAATGTATGCAGTTGGCATTAACACAGGCAAAATTATCAAAAAAGAAATATGGACACACAAGGGTTAATAATCAAAATGTTAGCACAAAAACATGATCTATATGGAGCGTTTTAATTGGATGTTCATCAAACATTTTTTAAATGTTACTACTTGTTTCTGTACGTTCAGAGAACATTCAAAAGTAACAAGTTCAAAATGTTTGCAAAGTGGAATGTTCCCTTAATGTTCACAGTAATTTATTGTAAAATAATACTCTTAAATTCCTGTCAATTTCTTTACAGTGCACAGTTGGTTATATTGCACACACAAATAATGGGTGAAGTGATTATGGCCAAAAGATATTATCTTATAAGTGTTTCTGGATCCTGCAGCACACCTTTGATACTGATGATGCCTTGAAATGCTCCCTATGTAGGCAGCACACTTGGTTATGGAACATGGAACTTATGCTATCAATAGGGTTGGGCAACATACTGCTTAAAACAACAATATTTCTGGTATAATTTCAAAGTATAATTTCTATCACAGCTATACAAAACACCAGTGGAATTTGGCTGTTCCGCTCACTTTACATTTAGTTTGAAAGTGTAGAGAGACCGACTCGTCACATTAATCGCAATGCTTGATGGGATGATGAGCTCTTTTGATGCAGTGCTTGTTTCCATGGTAACAGCAATTTCTCTGATTGGTGGATCCAAATTACTACCTGCTATTAAGCATAATTTAAAAAAAGAAGGTATGTTGAAATCACACTGACTTGTGGTTTCTACAGAAGCATATATCATCACTTAACAACCTCAGAGCTCATGGTAGGTCTGGCTTGAAAGGTTTATATGTTATCGTTAAAAATCAATTCCTCCATGGAGAAAATGAATGTGATTTGTACCCAACGGTTGCGCTCTATTGGCCTGTCACTCGCAGTTACTGTTGCTAATGCAGTCAAGCTTTCTTACCAGCGCTTGTTCTTCTGCTGTCAGGCATGAAGAGAGAAGCATTGAATTACCTTATTAAATATCACCTGGATTAACCCTTTATATCTAATAATGCTGTATAGATGCCAAAAAGTCTCTAGTAAGGCTACAGATAAAAAAAAAAAAATTATTGTTGTTGTGTAATATTGTTTTAGTTTAGTGTCAATGATTTTTCATCATTCTTTTATATACATATATCTACACTACCAGTCAAAAGTTTGGGATAAGTCTTTGAAATAAGTCTCTTAATAACTTTTCTATTTGAATATATTGTAAAATGTAATTTATTCCTGTGACGTAAAGCTGAATTTTCAGCGTCAGTGTCTGAATGGCTACTGAAAATTCAGCTTTGCATCACAGAAATAAATTACATTTTAAAATATTATTGCAATATTACTGTATTTACTGTTTTTGATCTGTATTGTATTTAGTTTTTGAATGTAGCCTTGGTGAGCAAAAGAGACAAACTTTCCTAAAACCAAAAATGGCAGACAAGTTTTCTCAAGGATTCGGAGTAAAGATACATTTTAATTTCTTACGGTACGGTTAACTGCTACGGTTCCAGAGTTATTAGCAAAAATGTAAATGAGTTTATTATAGTGCTATCTTGTGGCCGATTCTAACCTAATTTACTACACAACCTCTATATGGTAAATTTCACAATGATTAGTCATTCACAATGCAAGATGAAATTGCAGTTGTTGAAATTTGATTGGCTACCATTTGTATGATTAAAAGCAAATCCCCTAAAGGTGAGCTAATTTAATTTTCCTTAATCAAACTGTTGAGCAGTTAAGACAGGGATATAGTTGCAGCGCCACCTATGGGCAGATTTTGATGCAAATTGGTGTGCATCCTCAGAATGTCCTGTTGTCTCTGTGTATTAAGTTTCGTAAAGTTTGGACATTGCATTGAACAGATATAGGTCCGTTAGTCAAAATGGGTGATGCCAGACTGTTTAATTGGCTTATACATACGCAACACATCGAAAGATAAATTCTTTTGTTAACTTTTTGTCATGACAGTCTTGGGGAATGTGTGCCACGGTTTGTGCAAATCGATTCTAGGAGGCTCAAAAAAAGCAGGTTTTCCAGAAAATTCAAAATGGCAAAATTTCAATATTTTCTATGGGTAAACAAAATCATGTACAGATTGATTCAAGGATTCACTAATTATATCGCCACCTAGTGTCTGATGCACTCATCTGGAATAAAGTGTGAACTGTGTAAGACTGAGTTCTTCTTTCAGTCTTCCTTAAAGGTGAAGTATGTAGTTTCTGAGACACTAGAGGAACCTAGCTAGCGGAATTACAAAAATAAAGCATATTTTGCAGACATCCCTTTCACACATCGTGCCCCCCAACTCAAACATCACAGCCACGCCCCAAACTCTCCGCCTGCTACAGTAGCCACGCCCCAAACTCGCAGCCTGCTACAGTAGCCACGCCCCAAACTCTCACTATTGGTTGAGGTGGAAAGTGATTGACAGATCTGAGTGGATGCTCTCAATGTTCTGATGGTGCTTGGGAGGCTCAATTTCGGGGGAGATAAACCTATGAATGGCATATTAATAGTAATCACAATAAACTGGGTTTAGAGAATGTATTTTAACATTAAAAAAAACTTCACCTTTAAGTTTGAAACAAGGATAGTTACATCTAACTTTGAGCCAGTGCTCTTCATAATGGCTGTGTCAGCTATTACAGTGTAAATTTAAAAATGTGATGAGTTACTTTACTCAATATTTGAAAACAATCATTTGATTATGTAATGTGCATTACATTTCCAACACTGACAAAACTGATTTGATATATCAACCAACATTATCATGTCTCAGTCGCTCTCTCTTCTACTCATCTCCAATCTGAAATCTGAAAACGAGCCCTGTTGTTTTGATGGTGGAAATGTTGGCTAAGCATCTTGGCCCAGCAGTTTGCAGTTGCTCAGCTCCCTCAGGATTAGCATTGCCAGTCCATTAAGTGTGAAGTGGGATCATGTTTTCCACCAGGCTGGGCCCAAACATCCATCTTGTCACACTTTAACAATGCACTTCACTGAAAGGCCCAGTGCTTTAGGATGTCCGCTTCTTCCCCAGAGATGTGAAACGATCAGAAAAGTGTCAAAACGGCGTCGGCCGGCATCCATACATGGCTGCGCATGGCCACAGTTCAACATGCTCACCCCGTTACCGAGCAAAGTGCAGCGTAGCGATGTGTGATTCCTACATTGTTGGTGTGAAACTTAATTTGGCCCATGCCTGATAAAGTGCAGCTGTCTTAACGGATGGCATCAACAAGAAAAGCAATGCTTCAAAGATGTAGCAGAGTGATAATTGCCACACTGCACTTATGTTGACTGAAAGACATCTATTTTTAGTGCGTGTCGAGGTTCATAGGTAGCAGCTTGGAGCTCGGTGTGACACACACTGCAAACCACTCGATGTGCCTGAGCCCTTAACTATTTAACTAGTAATTCAGAAAACTCAGAAAATCATTGCTCCACAACTAGATCTAATTGTGTGCTGGCCGAGAGCGGGTTTCTGGGCTTGATTCAGAGTGAGACACTTATTAAATTCAAGTCAGTTGTTATAAGAGACAGCAGGAGAGGTAGAACAGCGTCCAACACGATGTGTGCTTTTCTATTTTTTTTGCTTGTCAACTGTGCAGGTGTTTGCACGCGCACGCTCATTGAAACATGAAAAGCAAGTGGCCGCTTTGACCAACAGGATGTGGTTTGTTTGTCACAAAATCTTCTCCACAGGATGTCCAAAGTGGTCCATTTGCTCTCTCCATTGTCACCAAGTTGGGAATAGCTGTATCCGATTAATCTGAATAGTGTTGTCGTGAACCGATTAATCTGACTAGTGTTGTCATGGACAGATTAATCTGACTAGTGTTGTCGTGAACCAATTAATCTGACTAGTGACCGATTAATCTGACTAGTGTTGTCATGAATTGATTAATCTGACTAGTGTTGTCATGAACTGATTAATCTGACTAGTGTTGTCATGGATTGATTAATCTGACTAGTGTTGTCATGAATTGATTAATCTGACTAGTGTTGTCATGAATTGATTAATCTGACTAGTGTTGTCATGGATTGATTAATCTGACTAGTGTTGTCATGGATTGATTAATCTGACTAGTGTTGTCATGGATTGATTAATCTGACTAGTGTTGTCATGGATCGATTAATCTGACTAGTGTTGTCATGAATTGATTAATCTGACTAGTGTTGTCATGAATTGATTAATCTGACTAGTGTTGTCATGAATTGATTAATCTGACTAGTGTTGTCATGGATTGATTAATCTGACTAGTGTTGTCATGGATCGATTAATCTGACTAGTGTTGTCGTGAACCAATTAATCTGACTAGTGTTGTCATGGACAGATTAATCTGACTAGTGTTGTCATGGACAGATTAATCTGACTAGTGTTGTCATGAATTGATTAATCTGACTGGTGTTGTCATGGACAGATAAATCTGACTAGTGTTGTCATGGACTGATTAATATGACTAGTGTTGTCATGGATTTATTAATCTGACTAGTGTTGTCATGAACCAATTAATCTGACTAGTGTTGTCATGGACTGATTAATCTGACTAGTGTTGTCATGGGTCGATTCATCTGACCGGTGTTGTCAAGAACCGATTAATCTGACTAGTGTTGTCATGGACAGATTATTCTGACTAGTGTTGTCATGGACAGATTAATCTGATTAATGACCGATTAATCTGACTGGTGTTGTCATGGATTGATTAATATGACCACTGTTGTCGTGGATCAATTAATATGACTAGTGTTGTCATGGACAGATTAATCTGACTAGTGTTGTCATGGATCGATTAATCAGACTAGTGTTGTCATGGGACGATTAATCTGACTGGTGTTGTCGTGAACCGATTAATCTGACTAGTGTTGTCGTGGGCCGATTAATCTGACTAGTGTTGTCATGGACAGATTAATCTGACTAGTGTTGTTGTGAACCATTTAATCTGACTGGTGTTGTCATGAATTGATTAATATGACTAGTGTTGTCATGGACAGATTAATCTGACTAGTGTTGTCGTGAACCAATTAATCTGACTGGTTTTGTCATGAATTGGTTAATCTGACTAGTGTTGTCATGGACAGATTAATCTGACTAGTGTTGTCGTGAAGCAATTAATCTGACTAGTGTTGTCGTGAATTGATTAATATGACTAGTGTTGTCATGGAAAGATTAATATGACTAGTGTTGTCATGGACAGATTAATCTGACTAGTGTTGTCGTGAACCAATTAATCTGACTGGTTTTGTCATGAATTGATTAATCTGACTAGTGTTGTCATGAAGCAATTAATCTGACTAGTGTTGTCGTGAATTGATTAATATGACTAGTGTTGTCATGGACAGATTAATCTGACTAGTGTTGTCATGGACAGATTAATCTGACTAGTGTTGTCGTGAAGCAATTAATCTGACTGGTGTTGTCATGAATTGATTAATCTGACTAGTGTTGTCATGAACTGATTAATCTGACTAGTGTTGTCATGGACAGATTAATCTGACTAGTGTTGTCATGGACAGATTAATCTGACTAGTGACCGATTAATCTGACAAGTGTTGTCATGGATTGATTAATCTGACTGGTGTTGTCATGGACAGATTAATCTGACTAGTGTTGTCATGAACCGATTAATCTGACTGGTGTTGTCATGGACAGATTAATTTGACTAGTGTTGTCATGAACCGATTAATCTGACTGGTGTTGTCATGGACAGATTAATCTGACTAGTGTTGTCATGAACCGATTAATCTGACTAGTGTTGTTATGAACCGATTAATCTGACTAGTGTTGCCATGGATCGATTAATCTGACTGGTGCTGTTGTGAACCGATTAATCTGACTGGTGTTGTCGTGATACGATTAATCTGACTAGTGTTGTCATGGACTGATTAATATGACTATTGTTGTCATGAACCGATTAATCTGACTAGTGTCGTCATGAACCAATTAATCTGACTGGTGTTGTCATGAATTGATTAATATGACTAGTGTTGTCATGAACCGATTAATCTGACTAGTGTTGTCATGAGCCGAGCCGATTAATCTGACTAGTGTTGTCATGAGCCGATTAATCTGACTAGTGTTGTCATGAACCAATTAATCTGACTAGTGTTGTCATGGGCCGATTAATCTGACTGGTGTTGTCATGAACCAATTAATCTGACTAGTGTTGTCATGGGCCGATTAATCTGACTGGTGTTGTCATGAACCGATTAATCTGACTAGTGTTGTCATGGGCCGATTAATCTGACTAGTGTTGTCATGAACCGATTAATATGACTATTGTTGTCATGAACCAATTAATCTGACTATTGTTGTCATAAACCGATTAATCTGACTAGTGTTGTCATGAACCGATTGATATGATTAGTGTTGTCGTGAACCGATTAATCTGACTAGTGTTGTCGTGAATCATTTAATCTGACTAGTGTTGTCGTGAATCGATTAATCTGACTAGTGTTGCCGTGAATCGATTAATCTGACTGGTGTTGTCATGAACCGATTAATCTGACTAGTGTTGTCATGAACCGATTGATATGATTAGTGTTGTCGTGAACCGATTAATCTGACTATTGTTGTCGTGAATCATTTAATCTGACTAGTGTTGTCGTGAATCGATTAATCTGACTAGTGTTGCCGTGAATCGATTAATCTGACTGGTGTTGTCGTGAATCGATTAATCTGACTAGTGTTGCCGTGGGCCGATTAATCTGACTAGTGTTGTCGTGAACCGATTAATCTGACTAGTGTTGTCGTGAACCAATTAATCTGACTAGTGTTGTTGTAAACGGATTAATCTGACTATTGTTGTCATGGATCAATTAATCTGACTGGTGTTGTCATGGACAGATTAATCTGACTGGTGTTGTCATGGACAGATTAATCTGACTAGTGACCGATTAATCTGACTAGTGTTGTCATGGACTGATTAATCTGACTAGTGTTGTCATGGACAGATAAATATGACTAGTATTGTCATGGACAGATTAATCTGACTAGTGTTGCCGTGGATCGATTAATCTGACTAGTGTTGCCGTGGATCGATTAATCTGACTAGTGTTGTCGTGAACCGATTAATCGATTAATCTGACTAGTGTTGTTATGGGTCGATTCATCTCACCGTTGTTGTCATGAAACGATTAATCTGACTAGGGTTGTCCTTAACCGATTAATCTGAGTAGCGTTGTCATTGGCCAATTAATCTGACAAGTGTTTTCATGAACCGATTAATGACAGCCTGGCCAAAAAACTTATGTTGCACAATTTGCCATGTTGGTAACGCTTTAGATTACAGCCCGGAAAGTACTCTGTAAGTAAAGCGAATTTACAGCGTAACTTCCAGTAATTATAGTGTAACTATAAAGTAAGTACGTGTAATTATAAGGGAACAATATGTAATATTTGGGGAATAAAGGGGTAACTATCAAGAAAATTAAATGATTTACTGAAAGTATTTTTTAATTAAGGGGTAATTATCCATGTATACAGGGTAAGTGGTGCTTATTTCATGTAGTTACAGGGTAAGTATGAATCTGCGGGCTGTTAATAGTTTCATGTCTACAATAAAAAACACGTACAAAATCTGATATCACTCGGAAACATTTATTGAAAAACAACTTAATTCAAAACAGATTTATGACACTTCTTATTCATTTTTTTTTAAATAAACTTTTTATTTCAAATAATAACGTCCTGACAGAAAGTGGCATGTTTTATCCCTTTTTTGTTTCTCTTGCTTGTCTCCGCCTCTTCTTGTTCCTCTTCTTCTTTTTTGTTATTTCCACTGATGGATCTTAAGAGCAATCCCATGTCTTTTGATATTCTGTATTATTATTTATTAAAAGAAAAAGTACATCCAGAGATGATCTCATAATTTACTAATCTTTTCACATCTGACCAACTGTTACCAGCGCGTGCGTGAGTAAAGAAGCTTCAAGCTTTCATGACGGTCTCGCGCGAGTGGCGACTCTGTCTCTCTGGCGTCTCTGTCTTCTAGTCTTGTTTGTGTCTCATTGCTATTATCATATATTATGTTATTGTTTGTTTACTGTTGTGAGCATTAATTAAAAAAATGAAAATAAAAACAGACGGCATCCGACATCCGCGTGACCAGTCATGCTTCAAGTTACATCAAGCGTGAACTTGACCCTCTCATTCACGCAGATGACTGCTGGTCGGAAGCGATAGTTTACCGTTTAATTTTTTTAAAAAATATTGGTATTTTTCTTACAAACACTTAACGTTTCACTTCAGAAGACATTGATTCATCAATTGGGATCGTATGGATTGCTGTAGTTATTGCTGTATGTGCTGTTTGATGCTTCAACCAAATGAGTTTTCATTATCAGAGATTATTTATTTTTCTGTGTTCATCTGAAGAAAGAAAGTCGTATACATCTCGGATGGCATGAGGGTAAAAGATGAGTAAACGGTGAGGACATTTCTGCGTGCACTGTATTTTCTTTAAATACATAATATAGCTACAGAATAGCTAGAGACATAGGATTCCTTCTTAAGATTCATCTGTGTCAAGAACGAATAAGAAGAGGAACAAGAGGAGGAGAAGCCAAGCAAGAGAAACGAATAAGTGTTGTAAATCTGTTTTAAAACAGTTGTTTTTCAAATAAAGATTTCCGAGTGATATCAGATTGTGTACGTGTTTTTATTGTACTTATCCTGTAACTACGTGAAACGAGGGGAACAAGCACCACTTTAATTTACAGCCCGCAGATTCATACTTACCCTGTAACTACATGAAACAAGAGGGGAACAAACACCACTTTAATTTACAGCCCGCAGATTCACACTTACCCTGTAACTACATGAAACAAGAGGGGAACAAGCACCACTTTAATTTACAGCCCGCAGATTCACACTTACCCTGTAACTACACGAAACAAGAGGGGAACAAACACCACTTTAATTTACAGCCCGCAGATTCACACTTACCCTGTAACTACATGAAACAAGAGGGGAACAAGCACCACTTTAATTTACAGCCCGCAGATTCACACTTACCCTGTAACTACATGAAACAAGAGGGGAACAAGCACCACTTTAATTTACAGCCCGTAGATTCACACTTACCCTGTAACTACACGAAACAAGAGGGGAACAAACACCACTTTAATTTACAGCCCGCAGATTCACACTTACCCTGTAACTACATGAAACAAGAGGGGAACAAGCACCACTTTAATTTACAGCCCGCAGATTCACACTTACCCTGTAACTACATGAAACAAGAGGGGAACAAGCACCACTTTAATTTACAGCCCGTAGAATCACACTTACCCTTTAACTACATGAAACAAGAGGGGAACAAACACCACTTTAATTTACAGCCCGCAGATTCATACTTACCCTGTAACTACATGAAACAAGAGGGGAACAAGCACCACTTTAATTTACAGCCCGCAGATTCACACTTACCCTGTAACTACATGAAACAAGAGGGGAACAAGCACCACTTTAATTTACAGCCCGTAGAATCACACTTACCCTTTAACTACATGAAACAAGAGGGGAACAAGCACCACTTTAATTTACAGCCCGTAGAATCATACTTACCCTTTAACTACATGAAACAAGAGGGGAACAAACACCACTTTAATTTACAGCCCGCAGATTCATACTTACCCTGTAACTACATGAAACAAGAGGGGAACAAACACCACTTTAATTTACAGCCCGCAGATTCATACTTACCCTGTAACTACATGAAACAAGAGGGGAACAAACACCACTTTAATTTACAGCCCGCAGATTCATACTTACCCTTTAACTACATGGATAATTACCCCTTAATTAAAAAAATACTTACAGTATAAATAATTTGTTAATTTTCCTGATAGTTACCCCTTTATTCCCCAAATATTACATATTGTTCTCTTATAACTACAAGCACTTACTTTATAGTTACTGAAAGTTACGCTGTAAATTCACTTTACTTACGCAGTACTTTCCGGGCTGTAATCTAAAGCGTTACCAACATGTTTCATTGCGTTATTATCACAAATAAAACAATTGACTCCAAGCACAACTGTGCAATATGCTTACAAAATCTTTAACACATTTTTAATAATACTCGAATAAAGGGTGAAGATGTCAATTTTCCTAGACTGGACATCACTTTTGGACACTATTGTATTAGTAATTAAATTAAAAAGAAAGAAGCATGTTACAGGTTACAGAACAAGTGGCAGGTTTGTTCGCACTTAATGCACAGATCTATTTTGACATTTCATTTTTTTTGGTCCTATCCATTGCTATGCTTATCACAATGTCAAACATTGCACATTCAGATTCATTCCCGCATTTTACAGTCGATTTGAAACACTTCTCCAAACTCAGATCACTGCTCTCAAAACAATTAACACAGTGATCTGAACACTTTGTAATTGTTCTAAACATATTGTAAGTTTTAATTCATTTCATACATATTACAAATCATATGCATAATGTTCTCAAAACATTGTGTACAAAATTCTCAAATGTGTTCACAACAGTTCACACTGCCAACCAAAATTGTAATGTATCAGGAAAAAACAATTGCAGCTATTTTTTATTGATTTTACAAAAATCACAATCATTTGTGCACCATTTTTCCAAACACAACAAAAAAAACTCTATTATTTGTTAAATTCTCAGTTGCACTTGGAATGTTATCAATTAGCCCCAAATAAATATCCGCTGAGTTAGTAATACACACAACACAGGAAATGCAAATTTCCTAATTGTTTACAGAGCTATCTCAATTACAAAAACTATAAAAGGGGGGAAAAAAAGAAGAATGGGAAAAGGAAGAGGTGTAAGAGTGAGAGGTTTTGGAGAGTATTGAGAGGGAAAAGGAACAGTGGAAGAGGTAGAAAGAGATGAGGGGAAAGGAATAGATGGTATAGGAAGATGAGATGGAGCAAGAAGAGCTGAGGATGTAGGAAGAGGAGTAGAGGGAGAAGAGATGGTAGAGTGGAGGGCAATGGTTTTAGTGGAAAGAGCAAGAGAAGAAAATATAAGACATGGACAGAGGGGAAGGGGAGAGCAAAATGTAACAGGAGGAAGGAGATGTAGAAGGATTGGGTACAGACAGGTTTCAAATGAAATCAGAGCCACCCAAATTCAGCATGTCATAAATTATGGTCTTTACTTGAGAGAAGCTGGACAGAGAGTTCAGCCCAATATAAATATTGTGCCACAGTCAGTGTCCCTGGACAACAAGTGCTGCAATCCACTGGTGTTCTGGCACACAACGCTGTCTTGGGGTCGACCAACACAGAAAGGCTCCTGAAATCCACTTTCCGCAGGGTGATCAGGAGCAAGTTGAGCGAAATTGTGTAGTTGTGTGGGACAGTGTCCAATTTCACTATTCAGCACTGGTGCAAGAGTGGTTTGAGCATCACCCAGATTTCAGGATGGTGTTCCTTCCAGCATATTATATATATATATATATATATATATATATATATACACACATTTTATTTATAGGTGCCTTTCATGGCACTCAAGGACACCTTACAAAGTCCATAAAAAAACAATTACATCAAACAATAAAGACAATACAGCAACAGACGACAACAAACATTAAAATCACATAAAAGCCTGCCTAAACAAATTTTTTCAAGTTTCAAAGTTTTAAGACGAGATTTAAAAACTGGAAGACTTGAACTGTTCCGAACTTCTACAGGAAGCGAGTTCCATAAATGAGGAGCCGCATAACCAAAAGCTTGTGACCCCATGGAAGTTGTCCGAGTGCGTGGAAGAACAAGTGTAAGTGCAGAAGCCGATCTTAGAATGCGGGAAGGAGTGTATGTATGAAGAAGATCTAGAAGATACGAAGGAGCCAAATTATTAAGTGCTTTATAAGTTAAAAGTGAAATTTTGAAATTTACACAATTTAACCGGAAGCCAATGCAAATTTTGTAAAACAGGAGAAATATGTTCAGAAATGGAAGTTTTGGTAATAACTCGAGCAGCTGCATTTTGTACCAATTGTAATTTATGAAGAGATTTGGAAGGAAGCCCATAAAACAAAGCATTACAATAGTCGATTCGTGATGTTACAAGAGCATGCACAAGAGTAGCAGTACTCTGTATTCTCCTCTTGGAGATGAAAAGTATATGATCACAACCCTTACAACCAAGTAAGTCTTCTTCAAGTGATGGAAGAGGCCTGTGGAGAAGTTGAGGCACAAGGATGGATCCAGCATTCACAGCTTTTTTCCCCACGATGCATGACTCATGCAAATATAATTTGCTATGATGTTGATGAAATTCTTTTACCAGATGTAATTGAGAGGTAAGATCTATAAAGTTAATTGATTCAATGATTTCAGTAAATTATTTATTTATCTACTCATTCATTCATTTATTGGGTGAAAACTCATCGTTATACAACTAAACTCGTCATTAAAGAACATGAAAAACGTGTATTTTCATTCATGTATTTGTGTATGTACAGCTGAATTTGTTATTAAATCAACAGAGAACACACTTACAGTTTTGATGTTAGTATTTCTTTTTGATAAATGCATTAATAGAATAAACTGCAGTGCTTCTGTAATGTGTGAGCAGGGATGAAGTGGAGTGAGAATCCAAATGCAGCACAAACAATTTAATACCAAACAACATAAACAGTAAACCCAAGAACAACGGTATCCACAAACGGGCAGGAGCGCAACGACCGACAAACAACAACTGAAGCACTGGGGTATATATACACAAAGGGAAACAAGGTTAACAAGATAACAAGGGGGTGTGGTAAATGGGAAACACCTGGGAAGACTAATCAACATGAAAAACTACAAAGGACTACAAAACATGGCACAAGACAGGAAATAACAAAAGTCCACAAATACACAGGGAATTTATAACAGCCTCATTATGCAGTGAATACTGAACTGTTTTGCCAACATAAGAGTGTGTTTAGTTTGCTGTGTTAATTGTTTTGAGAGCAACTACATTAATTTGGAGAAATGTGTCAAATCGATTGAGAAAAACTGTAATATGGCTGTCACTCCCAAAACTTTACAGTGTGTACTTATGCTGCGTTCCAGGCAGGTTTTTGAGCCCGTAAGTTACGACGTCAAACCACGACACACGACTTTGTAGCGTTCCAGGCAAAGTCACGCCAAACTGAGCGCAAGGAATTGTGGCAGCTAGATGTAAACAAAGCATGGCGGACCGTACGGGGCTTATGCTCATTTACAATCATTTATATCGCCAAAGGTGCTTACTCCTTGCTTATTTGAGGGAAACGGAGGAGAATATATTTTATATATATATATATATATATATATATATATATATATATTTTTTTTTTTATAAGCATGATAGTTTTCATGGTCAAGTTCAGGTTTACCTAACATTAGCTATGCCCAACATTTCCATGTGGCGATATACTTTCACGACATACATAGTTTCAGACACATAACATTGTAATACATAATCGTGTGTGTATTATTTATCATTATTATTATATTATTATTAGAGCCAGAGCAATATGGGTTTTTGGGGGCCGATACCGATACCGATATTAGGGAGTAAAAAAAGTCTGATATCGATATATCGGACAATATTCTTTGTGTATATTATAGTACAGTACCAGTCAAAAGTTTGGACTGGTGGTGTGTCCAAACTTTTGACTGGTACTGTATATATATATAATACAGTATATACATAATATACATACATTATACATAAATACAACAGAACAAACATACAAATGAAAAACAGTTATTTTCAAGTTTTTTTATGTAGGTCTAAACTAGATTTTCAGGTACAGAAATAGTAATCAAATGTAAAATATCACTTCATAATCTTCAGTGTATAAATATAGATTAACCTTTATTAAAGTTATTAAGTCAAGAGCCGTGAGTGAATTTTTTTTTCTGTCTTTTGTTATCTCGTCTTTTATGAGAAAACGCTTCCCTGCCATTGACGAGATTTTTCCGTGTTTTCACTGTTATATGGAAGGGGGCGCTATTACGCATCTCCTGAACGAGTACAGAATCTGATCAAAACACAAGCGAAGGAGAGGCAGGAACGAGCGATCTCTTTTAAGCAGATGCATATGTAAAATAACGCGATCATCAACATTAAACAGCATATAAATCAAAACTGCCTAATGTTACTGAATAAAATGTAGACCCAGGACGAGCTTCTGTGAAGCTTTGGGGTGTTGATTGACTCCATCTGTGTTTTGATCATCGTTTTGAATCACATCTGTATGCAAGTTAGTCACGATTTTCTCAGCTTTTTTCTCAAAATGTTGCTTTTTTCATGAAACTTACTCACATTCAAGTGTTGATAAAAAAGAATGCATGAAGCTAGAATAAAACAGAGGGTCTGTTCTTTCTTTTGATATTATTACATGCTCAGATATTCATACAACAAGATATTCTGTGGAAACTTGTGAAAATGACCAAAAACGCTGGCGGTGACTGGCAAATTTCATGTTCACGTTCACTTAAGACATAACCGACTATGTTTACGATGATACTCGACAAGACCGGCATTTTGACATAATTTTGTGTTAATATTCACGCGCTGTGAGACGCGTGAGCGCGTGGGCGCGTGGGCGCGTGTTCATATCGGCGGCATATACGCAGATGCCGATATATCTGTGACAGGCTCATATTGGCCAATAAATCGGCAGATCGATAAATCGGTCAGGCTCTAATTATTATTAATTTGATTCCAACATTATATTGTCCTAAAGTCTATTTCTCACCGTGTACGACTTTCATAAACACCGCATCCATAGGGGCTGCCATTGTTGTTTCGCGGGCTATGTGACGTCAGAGCGCGTAACTGGGAGTACATCGATCTAGTGCGAGTTCACGGGTGGGAAGTCACGGGTTTTACTTTCACGGGTAGAAGTTTGGAAAAACACGGGTTATGGGTCGCCTGGAACGCAGCATTATTCTGAGTAACTTAAACGCCTCTGATTGGCCCTTGAGTTCACACACTCAAAAACATGTCTGTGATTGGCTACAATGCTCAACACTGCAAAACCACATTGTAAATATAAACCTTTAGTTCACACAAATACGCACAAGATCATCTGAGAGCAGCTGAATATCAGGTACTACTGGTACTGAAGTAAGACGTATTTCTAATGGAAGTGACAACTTGGTACCGAAGTACCGGAACTTTTGACCAGTGTTAATTTTGACAGCAAATTTTGATTTAGTTTTAGTCATAGTCTTTTGACTAAAATGCCATTTAGTTTTAGTCATATTTTAGTCACCTGAATTGTTTTTAGTTTTAGTCTAGTTTTAGTCGACTAAAATCTAATGAGTTTAGTTAAATTGTAATGCATTATTTGAGCATTTAAGCATTACATAACCGACTGTTACTGGAATACATGTCAAAACTGACATTTTGACATAATTGTGTTTTTGACCTTTCAAGCGCAAAAATACACGAAGGAGAGCTCAATTCACTTTTTTGTTTGTTTTTTAAAAACATCTTTATAGTTTTTATAATGTTGTACTTCTGTTTTAGTTAGTATATCTGTCACGGTTCATCAATTCATCGTCTCTTTCTCTCTGTGTTTGTGCGGTTGTGTTGGAGGCGTGGTCACTGATTGCTGGGATCTGACCGTCTTCACCTGCTGCACTCATTACCCTGCCTATATCTACGTTCTCTTAGCTGCCCTTGTTGTCAGATCGTTTCACGTGTCCTGCGGGTTCCTGGTCTTTCTTCGTGTCATGGGAAGATCCTGGGAGATCGCTTCTGTTCCGGTTCCTGGATGTTTTGCTGGTTCTGTGTTGCCCACCGCTTCCCTGCGTCACGGCTCTGTCAGATCGATCCACCTGTTGCTGCTACCAGTTTCAGTCTCTGCCTGTTCTCCTGCACTCCTGGACTTTGTGTGTGTTCTATTGTTACTGTCTGCCTCAGACTCAGTGTGTTCGCCTATGTCCTTGGACTTTGTGTGAGCTCTGTTGCAGATTTTGTGAGTAATAAAGTGTTTAACTCGCTATTGGATCTTCCAGTTTTCCTGTCAGTTGACACAACAATATCAGGTTAAGCTAAAGCTTCAAATAAGTTTATTTTATTTCAGTTAACATTTATTTAATTTCAAGTAATGAATATGAATTATTTTTTTATATATATATATATATATATATATACACAAACCCGATTCCAAAAAAGTTGGGACACTGTACAAATTGTGAATAAAAACAGAATGCAATGATGTGGAAGTTTCAAATTTCAATATTTTATTCAGAATACAACATAGATGACATATCAAATGTTTAAACTGAGAAAATGTATCATTTTAAGGGAAAAATAAGTTGATTTTAAATTTCATGGCATCAACACATCTCAAAAAAGTTGGGACAAGGCCATGTTTACCACTGTGTGGCATCCCCTCTTCTTTTTATAACAGTCTGCAAACGTCTGGGGACTGAGGAGACAAGTTGCTCAAGTTTAGGAATAGGAATGTTGTCCCATTCTTGTCTAATACAGGCTTCTAGTTGCTCAACTGTCTTAGGTCTTCTTTGACGCATCTTCCTCTTTATGATGCGCCAAATGTTTTCTATGGGTGAAAGATCTGGACTGCAGGCTGGCCATTTCAGTACCCGGATCCTTCTTCTACGCAGCCATGATGTTGTAATTGATGCAGTATGTGGTCTGGCATTGTCATGTTGGAAAATGAAAGGTCTTCCCTGAAAGAGACGACGTCTGGATGGGACCATATGTTGTTCTAGAACTTGGATATACCTTTCAGCATTGATGGTGCCTTTCCAGATGTGTAAGCTGCCCATGCCACACACACTCATGCAACCCCATACCATCAGCGATGCAGGCTTCTGAACTGAGCGCTGATAACAACTTGGGTTGTCCTTGTCCTCTTTAGTCCGGATGACATGGCGTCCCAGTTTTCCAAAAAGAACTTCAAATTTTGATTCTTCTGACCACAGAACAGTTTTCCACTTTGCCACAGTCCATTTTAAATGAGCCTTGGCCCAGAGAAAACGCCTGCGCTTCTGGATCATGTTTAGATATGGCTTCTTTTTTGACCTATAGAGTTTTAGCCGGCAACGGCGAATGGCACGGTGGATTGTGTTCACCGACAATGTTTTCTGGAAGTATTCCTGAGCCCATGTTGTGATTTCCATTACAGTAGCATTCCTGTATGTGATGCAGTGCCGTCTAAGGGCCCGAAGATCACGGGCATCCAGTATGGTTTTCCGGCCTTGACCCTTTGAGATTGTTCCAGATTCTCTGAATCTTTGGATGATATTATGCACTGTAGATGATGATAACTTCAAACTCTTTGCAGTTTTTCTCTGAGAAACTCCTTTCTGATATTGCTCCACTATTTTTCGCCGCAGCATTGGGGGAATTGGTGATCCTCTGCCCATCTTGACTTCTGAGAGACACTGCCACTCTGAGAGGCTCTTTTTATACCCAATCATGTTGCCAATTGACCTAATAAGTTGCAAATTGGTCCTCCAGCTGTTCCTTATATGTACATTTAACTTTTCCGGCCTCTTATTGCTACCTGTCCCAACTTTTTTGGAATGTGTAGCTCTCATGAAATCCAAAATGAGCCAATATTTGGCATGACATTTCAAAATGTCTCACTTTCAACATTTGATGTTATCTATATTCTATTGTGAATAAAATATAAGTTTATGAGATTTGTAAATTATTGCATTCCTTTTTTATTCACAATTTGTACAGTGTCCCAACTTTTTTGGAATCGGGTTTGTATATATATATATATATATATATATATATTATAATTTTTAGTTTAGTTTTAGTTAACTATTATAAACCTGATACTTTATTGAATAATATGTCAAATACTGTTCTTAGTCTTTCCTCCTGACTATGAATTAAATGGGAATGAAATTAAATAGTTTATTGTGTAACCAAAAACGTGTATATATAATGCGTGACTTTTAATTATAAACAAGCTCGAAATACACCGGGACTCTTATTTTGAAATGCCTTACTATTGCAGTTCAGATGAGGAGATAAAACATGCATTGTTACAACCGTCTAAAACATATTACTATATAAACATCATAAAGTAAACATTGTCATTATTCCTCAGCATTAGTTCATAAACATTCCCTGTCATAAATGTGTGTTATTCATTGATTGAGCCGCTCTGAAGCGCTGTCGCGTGAGCCTGTAGAAGCTCAACAGCTCCGTGTTTTCCCGCCGTTAGATCCGCACGTGTGCTCATCTGTTACACAGGACATCAGTTCTGACGGGATCTCTTCACTAATCGGCCCTCCCTAATATTTTCCTCTCGTTTTTATTCGTTGACGAAAATTACAGTAGATTTTCGTCATAGTTTTTGTCATCCAAAACTGGTTTTTATTTAGTTATTGTCTCGTTTTTGTCAGTGAAGAAAGGTTGTTGACGAAAATTATGACAAATTTAGGCTGTATTTGAAAGCTTAGACTTGTACCCTTGCTGTCTTATCAGGCATTAGACTTATGAGGCAGTTTAATGAGCTACAATAAAATAGAGAGAACTTTTGGTGATAACTAAGTGAATATTTTATTATTAAAATACTAATTTCTCACTAGAAATGACATCAAAAGTGGAAAAAGTTGGTCAAAAACTTACATTTACACAAACTGACCACCAACCCCAACTTTCAGATGCCATATTTATTTATTTTTTTAGCTCAACTGTAATTGTAATTGTAATTTTAGCTCAAGGAATTGAACGCACAGGATTGTGGGATATCTTAGGCAGATGAAGGGATCTCAGTAGACAGCATGATCACTGGGTTCGGACATGCCTTGTTTCCTTCCCGCCTCCGTATGCTGTCTGGACGCAGTCTACATCTGACCAATGCAAACAAAGACGGCTGCAATGACAAAGGTGAGATATTCCGTTTTATCTCTTGTGCAACATTCAACCTGGGTCTTTCTCAATCCGGCAAGTCTCAAAGGCTCATTAGGGATACAGAGCAGCGAGGGTCTTATCAGTGGGAAACACAAACGAGGCTTCTTTAGCTTGCCACTAATGGTCACTAATGGATTTAGCGCTCGTCTGCCAGGCTGGGAAAAAGACTCCGGTCCCCATATGTCCATTTTACACATACAAGTCTGATCAAGTGGGCCTGAAATGCTCCAAGTCCATGACGGATACTGTAGGAATCATAAGTGTCCACTGTGAGACCTTTATCAATGGCACAAATGACTTACAATCACAAACACCCAAGATGCGCCACTGCCATTATGAAGCAACACAAAGTCAGGGTCATGCATTTACAGCAAGGAAGCATCTATGGCAAAGAACGCTGAATGCTTTGACAGCTAGCAGTTTCTTTGGCATTGCGAACAGGATTAAATCAATTTTAAGTGGTGCATTCTGGAAGAATATCTGCAGCGGATGTCATTCAGACAACAAATGCAGCGGCGAATCTGCGGATGCACTCACCATTGATTGCATGGATGACTTTAGCATCTGAAAAGCTTCCTTAAGTGTAAGCGTGCCTTTCCTGAGTTATGGCATGTGTGCTCGATGCCATATCCATCCGTCTGCTTCGCACCTTTGTCTGAGTGTTGGGAGTTCTGCTCCCTCTTGAGTGTGTCAGCCCTAATCGAGAAATTGTAATGGAAAAGCTATTCTTTCTCAAGTGCGGCACTGTCAAAAAATCAGAACAAGGAGAATGATGGAGGGCCATAAAGCAGAGAAACATCTGATTACCGTGGCCCGCTGCAGTATGGAGATGCATGACTTATCAGACGAGATTGCACTGCCGACGCAAAACACTCCAAACAAGATGGGCACTTTCTGGTGAAAGACCTTCCTCAGCATTATTGATTAATTCCTTGTGAGAACTGAATTAGATTCGATCCAATTTGCTTCACCACACGCTCACCCTGCAGGAGAACACGCTTTTATTTGCATGAGGAGGTTCAGGTGGAGATGCAAGTGTTGCTAAAACACAATCTGCAAATGAGCCACAGGGACGATCACTGTGCTGTGAGGTAATGACGACCCCGAGGACATTTTTGCACTGTGGTTTATCCTTCGAAAATGCATCGGAAGCATGCATACCGTGATTTATTGCGGCATTCATGTATTTGCACACTTAAAGGTTAATTGTTCGGCACAGAAGTCAGAAAACAACACGCTAACAGACAACGCCAGGTTGGCTGCAGATTAACCTTTTTGTATGATAGAGACTAGGTATACTAATAGTACTCACTATATTGCCTCTGCTACAAATATGTGTTGCCAGATTGGGTCGACGATTTCCAGCCCAAAAGCTCACCAACGTCCAAAACTTTAACTGCCAAAATAATGTGATAGAATTTTATTGCCATACCAATCAAGGTTGACTGAGGAGACAATTTGCTCAAGTTTAGGAATAGGAATGTTGTCCCATTCTTGTCTAATACAGGCTTCTAGTTGCTCAACTGTCTTAGGTCTTCTTTGTCGCATCTTCCTCTTTGGATCTTAGATCTGGACTGCAGGCTGGCCATTTCAGTACCCGGATCCTTCTTCTACGCAGCCATGATGTTGTAATTGATGCAGTATGTGGTCTGGCATTGTCATGTTGGAAAATGCAAGGTCTTCCCTGAAAGAGACAACGTCTGGATGGGAGCATATGTTGTTCTAGAACTTGGATATACCTTTCAGCATTGATGGTGCCTTTCCAGATGTGTAAGCTGCCCATGCCACACACACTCATGCAACCCCATACCATCAGAGATGCAGGCTTCTGAACTGAGCGCTGATAACAACTTGGGTTGTCCTTGTCCTCTTTAGTCCGGATGACATGGCGTCCCAGTTTTCCAAAAAGAACTTCAAATTTTGATTCTTCTGACCACAGAACAGTTTTCCACTTTGCCACAGTCCATTTTAAATGAGCCTTGGCCCAGAGAAAACGCCTGCGCTTCTGGATCATGTTTAGATATGGCTTCTTTTTTGACCTATAGAGTTTTAGCCGGCAACGGCGAATGGCACGGTGGATTGTGTTCACCGACAATGTTTTCTGGAAGTATTCCTGAGCCCATGTTGTGATTTCCATTACAGTAGCATTCCTGTATGTGATGCAGTGCCGTCTAAGGGCCCGAAGATCACGGGCATCCAGTATGGTTTTCCGGCCTTGACCCTTACGCACAGAGATTGTTCCAGATTCTCTGAATCTTTGGATGATATTATGCACTGTAGATGATGATAACTTCAAACTCTTTGCAATTTTTCTCTGAGAAACTCCTTTCTGATATTGCTCCACTATTTTTCGCCGCAGCATTGGGGGAATTGGTGATCCTCTGCCCATCTTGACTTCTGAGAGACACTGCCACTCTGAGAGGCTCTTTTTATACCCAATCATGTTGCCAATTGACCTAATAAGTTGCAAATTGGTCCTCCAGCTGTTCCTTATATGTACATTTAACTTTTCCGGCCTCTTATTGCTACCTGTCCCAACTTTTTTGGAATGTGTAGCTCTCATGAAATCCAAAATGAGCCAATATTTGGCATGACATTTCAAAATGTCTCACTTTCAACATTTGATATGTTATCTTTATTCTATTGTGAATAAAATATAAGTTTATGAGATTTGTAAATTATTGAATTCCT
The DNA here is from genome assembly GCA_039654105.1 of Coreius guichenoti. Taxonomy (NCBI): domain Eukaryota; kingdom Metazoa; phylum Chordata; class Actinopteri; order Cypriniformes; family Gobionidae; genus Coreius; species Coreius guichenoti. The sequence goes on along the minus strand of CM077169.1, from coordinate 53,269,484 downwards.
TTTTTATTCACAATTTGTACAGTGTCCCAACTTTTTTGGAATCGGGTTTGTAGAACATAACGCACTTAGCACCGTCAAAACTGATTAATCGTTTATTCAAACCTCTTTCAGCAGCTGTCGGGGACGAGTGTAGTCTAGACGGTTTAAAAGTTGCAGATGTCCTGGTCAGTGTGCACTTGATGATGGACAGGAGTCATATAGTCCCATATTTGATTTCAATTCAAGTCAGTCAGCTGTGCTCTCAGAGTTGGTTATATTTATAAAGAGCCTTCGAGTCACAGGTGTAATCCACGTTTTGAGAGTTGGATCACTCTCCCACTCTTTATTGTAGATACAAATTACTGTATATTTATGCCACTTTCGCATAACGATTACTTGAATATACAGCTACAAGTTATCACGCTAAAAACCTGTCATGTCACGTCATGTACTGAATGAGCACGTCTGCCTTGCTGATCGCTGATTGGCTGAAAGTGCGTGCTCATCGTCAACACCAGCCAGCTGACTCTGGGTGGGGCTGTGTGTGTCATGATGACTGATTTTATGCAGTACATGCACACTTGAGTTTTGTTTATTAACCAATTAGACTATAAAATGGAGATGTTTGAAACCGCCGAACTGACCCCAAACCAGCCCAAATTTTGTCCACCCGCCCAAGCCCATTTTTACCCGCACAATCAAATTCAAAACCGCCCAATCTGGCAACACTGAGTCTCACAGGTTGCTGGTATGTCACTGTAAAAATTTTAAAGAAGCAGAAATTAATTTTGAGTTTTAACTTACTCAGAAATTCATAGGTCATTTGGGAATTTTATTCACTCATCAGTCATAGAGTAAAGTGTGTGTACATACAGCATCATTCAAATCTTTGGGGTCAGTATGATTTTTTTTAAAAATAAATTAATACTTTTATTAATCAAGGACGCATTAAATTGATCAAAAGTGACAGTAAAGACATTTACGATGTTACAAAAGATTCTATTTCAAATAAATGCTGTTCTTGAACATTCTATTCATCAAAGAATCCTGAAAAATAAAATGTATCAGTGTTTCCACAGAAATCTGACTGTTTTCAACATTGATAATAATCATAAATGTTTGTTGAGCATCAAATCCTCATATTAGAATGATTTGTGAAGGATCATGTGACACTGAAGACTGGAGTAATGATGATAAATTCAGCTTTGATCACAGGAATAAATTACACTTTACTATATATTCACATAGAAAACAGCTGATTTAAATCGCAGAAATATATCACATTTTACTGTATTTTTGATCAAATAAATGCAGCCTTGATGAGCAGAAAACAAACTTTTGAACAGTAGTGTACTTTCATTCAGCTAAACATCTGACGTGGGTTTGAAATGACATGCTGACAAAACCAAACTGTTCCTTCAAATCTGTTTTGTGTCTACAACACAGAACCTCTGCTTGTGCCGGATGCAAAGAGGTTACAAATATGTCAATGGTGTGAGCCAATTAAGAAATGTCAGGTTTTGTGATGCTGCCATTAAACGTCTCTGGCATTGTCTGGATGTTTCTAATTACTGGTGGCATTGAATGACAAGTTGCCATCAGCTCCAGCTGTCTGATTTAAAAGACTGCAGAAGTTTCTCGAGCTTTAGTGTCCAGATCTTCCTTTGTTGGACGCTCACCACACCTTCTGTGCCCAGTGCAGTATGAGGCATGTGACAGAACGAATGCATCCGACTCAATACTGGCCAGCTGTTCTACATGCATGCAGCCAGAGCGGGCGGCCCATTAACCATCGTCTGCAGCAGGAGGGCATCAATCTCCATATCCCTCGACCTTTACCTCTGGAGGGGAAAGTCAATGACTTGCACTGCGCACAGTCGAGCTTCAAACAGGTCAAGCGGAACTGGCGCTTCTCCATCGATACCATCGTGATTTGTTTCCTTAAAGCGGGATGTCATTCATTGGCTCTAATGTACTGAGTTCAGAGATGCCAACTCAACACCGAGAAGAGCCTCAATGGAGAAACGTCTTCAGGAACAGCCATTAATGAATATACTCAGACACTGGATACTTTCAACAGCTCCTACTCAGGTTTGGATGCACTATTTTAGGTTACTGAGAAATGAAATAACACCACTTTATTGTAAATTTATTTACTTATCTATTTATCTATCTTAGCAACTGTTATTGTACACTATATGTGACCCTGGAGCACAAAACCAGTCATGCGTCTCACGGGTATATTTGTGGCAATAGCCAACAATACATTGTATGGGTCAAAATTATCCATTTTTCTTTTATGCCAAAAATCATTAGGATATTAAGATCATGTTCCATGAAGATATTTAGTAAATTTCCTACCGTAAATATATCAAAAATGTATTATTAGTAGTAATATGCATTGCTAAGGACTTCATCTGGACAACTTTAAAGGAGATTTTCTCAATATTTAGATTTATTTGCACCCTCAGATTCCAGATTTTCAAATAGTATCTCGGTCAAATATTGTCCTAACAAACCACACATCAATGGAAAGATTATTTATTCAGCTTCAGATGATGTATAAATCTCAATTTAAAAAAATGTACCCTTATGACTGGTTTTGTGGTCCAGGGTCACATATTATCAGACAAGCTTTTGCTCTTATTTTAAATGAATCCAAAAGAGCGCAACAGTTCCGGAAGTAAAAACTCCATTCATTTTCTTCATAAGGAAAATGTTTTTTAAACGATGGCTTGTAAACCGTTAAAGTCAGCCTTACTGTGAGCTACGAGGTTGTTAATCATTGTTATTTGCCTCTGATGATGATGTCAGCCCACATTATTTCAACTTAGTTTTAAAATATTTGTGTTTAACAGTGGAATTTAAGGTGAAAAACGCCATTACCCATGAAGCTGTACAGAAAATTCCACCAATCACAGAGTCGAAACAAGCAAAACACGCCAAAATAGCTCTGTAGCTCCGCCCACTCCCATGAAGCACCGCAAATGATGCAATCGCGCCAAAAGACTTAAATATTTGCATATATATATATGCATATTTTGCAATCAGCTTGAAATATATATGTACTGTTAGTTCACAATCTTGTACCTTTGTATTTTTGTCCGATTTCCAAATACTTTTTTGCTTCAAATCAAAGTTTGTAATGTTTCTCGTATCTGGGTGGTTTGGTTCATGGCTTATAACGCTTTAACAAAGGCCTTTTTGAAATCCCTATGGGAGAAATGAATGGAAAAATTACTTCCGGAACCAACAGAGCTGAAAAAGTGGGAAGGCGTTAATGCACTCTATTATCCAAAACCAAAAATATCCAAAAATACAATAAAACTTTGTTTCCAGGGCAATTATTATAGTGACACAAGGCTTTCCAAATCTTCCTTTTCCGAATCTTTAAGTGAAGAGAAACACATGCTGTGATTGTTGCCTTCATTCCCGCCTGAACACCAGTAAGAACACACTGCAGTTATGTATTGATTCAGGTCATTGCCATGTTATTGTAACAAAAGAGTTTAATGTGGTAATGAAACAGTTCTGTTCACTTATGTTATCAGCTGTAATCACATTGAAATGAAGCTTTTCTCTTTTCAGTGACTGCATGTGGAAAGTGTTTGCCTCCATGCTAATTCAGTCACACTTTGCAATCACGTTACTGTGTAATTTAACAATTTGTTTGAGAAGAAAAATGGTTTTGCAACCCTTTGCAATGTCACACTTCGTTCCGGTCCGTGTTAGAATAACATCCATTCAGTTTATATCACTTTATGTGCACAGTTGATTAAAAATATGCACTGTTTATGGAAATTCCATTTCATTCCTATGGGACGGTCTGTAAAGCTTGTCTAAGCGAGGAATAGTGGGTGGAGCTTAGTGAAGTGTCAATCACTTCCCAAGAGAAACATCTGCAAGTGAACCCAACCTCGCCCAAAACATTCATTAGCAGAATATGCAAAAGGCCTAGGATACAAAGCAACATTTTTCCACTTCCAGTCACGAGAACAATGTACTGTAGATAAATCATAATATTTCTCTGCTTTCAAGCCGTCCTGCAATATTTTGCCCACTAATCATATTCAACAGAACAAAATGTTTCAGGCTTTTTAATGTCAACTCTTGAGACCAACATGCACTGCATCATAACATTTTATAATTACCCTTCCGAGAATACATTACCGTGCCCACTCCGTAGAACATAACTATTTATTTATATAACTCAAATAACTCTTTTTTATTTCTATTTCATAACAGCTAATGACCAATGACTAATTGCTCAACAACACAAGCGCTAGGGCTCACAATCGCTGTTGTCCTTATCACAAACACACACATACGGTACTGTATCCCCTCAGAAGGAGAAATCAGAGGCCCTGAGATTCTTGGAACCTCAGCAAAATTTCAATTATTGTTAGCTGGAAAATGCAAACTCAGCATCTTTATGGAGTTTTTTCAATGAATGAGACAATATGAAGAGAGAGTCATTGAGCCCAATTATCCATGTGAATGTGAGAAAGATCCCGTTGGATTCGTCAATGGCTCCAGGCGCTAATGGAATGGCACGGATCTTCCTAGGAGCACCAGCTTGAGTCTGTCTATGCCCTATGTGTTGAAGCGGCACGTTACCTCTCAGAATAGGAGTTATTTTAGTATCACTGAGATACTATTGTAGCATTTTAATTAGATTTTGTTTTTATGTTTTACCTCATATTTTTATATACATTTTTTAGTTAATTTTAAAGTTTTAGTAATTTAATTGTGTGTTTTTGTCATTAGGGGCCAAGCACCGAAGGCGGTTCTGTGGGCTGCCATAGACTCAAGAGTGGAAGAAGAAGAAGCGGAAGAAAAATAATAAGAACGCCAACGAATACAAATAGGGAAAGTTGTGAAATTTGGCACACTGATAGAGGACAGTCTGAACATGAACCACAGCAATTCTGGAGTCTCTAACTCAATCCCTTTAGTGCCACCAACTGTCCAAAGTTTCACTTACGTTTATGCTAATAACTTTTGAACTGTAAGGGCTAGAAACAAAAATTCTTGTTTCATCTGATTTCTTGGCTCAAGATGACCCGCCATTTTGAATTTTATTTTTTCACTAAAATTGATCCAGATCATGCAGGCAAAAAGTTATGGAATTCAAGTCGATTTGTCAAACTGTTCTCGAATAACGTGCAAACAAATTCAATGAAGAGCATGCCAAAATGGACGTAGAGCTATATCTCTGCAATGCTTTAGCATATTCTGACCAAACTTGGTGTGTGTAATGACAACCATGACCTGAGGGTACCTGCAGTTTTGGCACAAGACCACCTAGTGGTCAGGAGACATGAAAAATGACTCTTTTTGCTCATAACGTCTAAACGGTTTGGCCAATCACAAAACTGGTCTCTTTGGTGGAGCATGTCAAGTCGAACGATACCTACATTTCCCATATTGGCCATTTAGAATTTTGTTGTAAAATGCTATATTTTACATATGCATTGGCAACACAGTCTCACTCCTATTCGTCACATATTGACGCTTGGTCAGGACCCTTCGGCGTCACTTTTTAACGCACAGGGACTCCATTAGCGTCATTTTCCGACGCACAGGGTAAGTTACTCCATTTGATTTCAGTTGTTTGCCCAATGCGTCAGATCAAGACGCATTTAATTCTTTGCATTTGTAAAAGTAGACATGATTTTATGAATATTTATAGGCTACTTTTATATTTTGGAGCAACTAACCCCACTCCTACCCTAAACCTACCCACTTCTCAACAATATAAAACACGTAACAGGCAAATAAAAGTACACTCACAGGTATTTACTGCAAAAACTGACCAAAAACAGTATAAAAGTATTAACTCATGTTGCATTCCAAGCCTTCTGAAGTCATACGATATCTTTATGTGAAGAACAGAGTTGATCTTAATGTTTTAATCGCTGAAATGATGATCTCGCCACTCGTGAACACACACACACACTCATATCTCATTCAAAAGATACACACGACTCTTTAGCATAACGCGATCGGTCACGAGACATCAAAGCTGACGTAATGACGAAACAATTGATGTTTCCTCGGGCGGCAATTTTTGAAATGTGTTCATGATCTTCGGCGGATGGACTCAACGCTGATCACTTTTGGGGATTTTCTTCACACAAATCAATCGTTTGGCCTCGGAACACTTGGAATATTTGCACTTTTTGAATAAATTGTGGCTGCAGTCGCATCCTGTTATATCCTGTGTTTTATAACACACAAATGGGTAGGTTTAGGGATGGAGTTGGGTTACGTGTTCAAAACGTGTCTGAATAGCGTAAATAAAAAAATAAAAAATAAATGTAAATAAAATTATGCTGGCTGATTAAATTGAGAATCACACTCCAAGTCATAATGGCAAAATCATAACCCAATATATAGTTTCATCATGACGATAGCCATGCCCAACGCGTCTGTGTATGACGCCAAAGGTTTCTCATTGAAATCAATGGAGTACTGCGCGTCGAAAAACAACGCTAAAGGGGTCCCTGTGCGTTAAAAAGTGACGCCGAAGGGAACTGACCAAGCGTCAATATGTGACGAATAGGAGTGAGACCGTGTTGGCATTGGCATATCATTACGAAACTCAGTATGTGTCTTTGGCCCCATGCCCTGACGGTAGTCAAAAAGTTTCAGGGCAGCGCCACCTTGTGGTTAAAAGTTATAATGAAATTTCAAAAAATGCTAATAACTTTTGAATAAATTAGCTTATTGTAATATAAATCTTAATAGATTCCTTGGGTCATGCCAAGAACATAGATAGTAATTTTGCCATAGTCGGCCGAACTTCCTGTCCGCCATTTTGATTTTCTTAGAAAACCTCCCCCCAGACCACTTTTCAGTTTTTTTCAATTTTCACCAAAATCGAATTGTATCATCTTCAGACCATGCCGGCAAAAAGTGAAACATTTTTGTGTTGATAGATATAACTGTTTTCGTATACCGCATCAACAAAATGACTCTGAGGCTGTATCTCTGCAATGCTTTGGCATATTGACACCAAACTTTGCATGTGGCATTGACACCTCACTCTGAACACACCACATCAATGTGGTCACAGCGGAAATTACTAGTGACAGTATTTATGATTTTTCAGCCATTTTCAGCCACTTCAGCCATGTATTTAATTGCTAATTTTTGCAGTTGGTCTGATACTCCCAGCTATAATGGCATGACTAATCATGTCTTCTTTGTGCTTGGCCCCTTAATTGTTGCTTGCAGCTATATTTATTATTATTTTACGTATGTCTATATAGTTTTTATTTAGTTTTAGTTGTTTTAGTACTTTTTTTTGGTAACACTTTATAAGAAGTAATGCACTATCCAACATTACTGTAACTAACAATGAGCAATACATTTGCTACAGTATGCAAGGCAGTGACGTTACAGCCAGTGTGGCAACAGCTGCACCAACATACGGTTAGAAACAAGACAGTTTACAAAAGACACCTGAAATTTGTGGGCTCGCTGTGACCTAATGATCCAAAGTTATTAAAATGCTGTGCTGTGGAGACACATCCCATGCGTCCGGTGCAGAAACACTGCGAATCATCTTATGCTCTCTTTTTAGAAAGAAAGCAGGAAGCACAAAAACACTGCTTTATTTTAACACAGAAAACAGCGGCGTTTGCATCATATCTCAAAAGTGGCAAGAACTCTCTAAAAATAAAAAGACCCGTTTGAGCTGCAGTCGCACCAAGTATCATTTTCACTATAGTGTATGTAAGAGCAGTCTTACAATTTAATAGGCCTATATATTGCATTCGAAGGAAGGTCAGAAAAAGTCAGTAAAAACACAAACGTTCACAGCATTAGCAAACAGATTGAATGTCCACTTGAAATCGAGCGGACAACATCACACCAGGAGATCTGAAGAGGAACCTGCAAATTGAGCTGTAGATTGATGGAAGAGAAGCCTCGTTGTGTAACACACGCCGCCAGCAGCCGCCCAGAAGAGCATCTGAACGATGAAGCCTTTTAGTCAAATCAGATTTAGGAGCAATTACGTCCATGACGCGCCGCTTTCATCCGTGTCCCAGAGGACAGCAATGGATACAGACAGCACATGTCTGGCAACTTGACTGTAATGGGACAGCTATTTAAGACATATTGCATCATTTCCCCACTGGATCCCAATGTAATCTCATACAAATGGACGGAGGAGGTTGTCCGGATAAACACTGATGTATACAGTAGAGAACGAAATGTAGTAAATCACCTTTTGAAAGTAACTTGACGCTTCAAATAAAGATTGTATCAATTACATTGTTACACCAGTAGGTGGCAACAAGTGACTGTATTTGTCATTGAATCATTCATTCAAGAGATTCATTCAAAGACGCTGATTCAATTCAAGTCAAGTCACTTTCATTTATATAGTGCTTTTTTCAATGCATATTGTTTCAAAGCAGCTTTACAGTGATAATAGGAAATTAATGCAACAAAGATTGTTTTGGCTGTACAGCAGTTCTAGTCCAGCTTAAGTAAGTTTTTGATTGATTCATTTCCATTGTAAAAGTCATTAGTTATTAACTTAGGGGCCGCTATTATCATAGATGCCATTCTTCTTATGATGTAACGAGTACATCAGGTGTTATGGGAAGTGTTCCCGGTTCCGGCTGACCTAGTTAATGCAGCCTAAAACAATCATTTTACATGATTTGAATAATAGAAATTGTTAATGTTCTATGTGTATGCCATAGTAAAGAGATTTGTTTTTAGTCTAGATTTAAACTGACAGAGTGTGTCTGCTTCCCGAACAATGCTAGGAAGACTGTTCCAGAGTTTAGGTGCTAAATAGGAAAAGGATCGACTGCCTGCAGTTGATTTTGATATTCTAGGTATTATCAACTGGCAAGAGTTTTGAGACTGTAATAGACGTGATGGAGTATAATGCGTTAAGAGCTCGCTCAAGTACTGGGGCGCTAAACCATTTAGTGCTTTGTAAGTAATTAGCAAGATTTTAAAATCTATACGATGTTTAATAGGGAGCCAATGCAGTGTTGCCAGAACCGGGCTAATATGGTCATACTTCCTGGTCCTAGTAAGAACTCGAGCTGCTGCGTTTTGGACCAGCTGGAGTTTGTTTATTAAGCGTGCAGGGCAACCACCCAGTACAGCATTACAATAATCTAGCCTTGACGTAATGAACGCATGAACTAACTGTTCAGCATTTGTCATTCAGCATATGTCGTAATTTACGTAGATATATATTTTTAAGATGGAAGAATGCGGTTTTAAAGACGCTAGAAACGTGGTTTTCAAATGAAAGATTGGTATCAAAGAGCACACCCAGGTTCCTAACTGAGCAGCCATCAAGTGTTAGACAGTATTCTAGGTTACTACATGCAGAGTTTTTTGTCCAGTAATTAGAATCTCTGTTTTCTTTTCAGAATTAAGTAGTAGGAAATTACTAGTCATCCAATTTTTCTTATATCAGCAATGCATTCCGTTAATTCTGTGAATTGATAATTTTCGTCGGGGCGCGAAAAAATATAGAGCTGAGTATCATCAGCGTAACAGTGAAAACTAACGCCATGCTTCCTAATGAGATTCATTCAAAAGCACTGATTCATTCAGTAATGAAAGAAGTGAAGTCTTTATGACTGAGTCATTGAATCATTCATTCAAGAGATTCATTGAAAGACACTGATTCATCCAGTAATGAAACAAGTGAAGTCTTTATGAGTGAGCAACTAAATCATTCATTCAAGAGAATATTTCAAAAGCACTGATTCATTCAGTAAAGAAACAAGTGAAGTCTTTATGATTGAGTCATTGAATTATTCATTCAAGAGATTCATTGAAAGACACCGATTCATCCAGTAATGAAACAAGTGAAATCTTTATGAGTGAGCAACTGAATCATTCATTCAAGAGAATATTTCAAAAGCATTGATTCATTCAGTAAAGAAACAAGTGAAGTCTTTATGAGTGAGTCACTGAATCATTCATTCAAGAGATTCATTGAAAGACACCGATTCATCCAGTAATGAAACAAGTGAAGTCTTTATGAGTGAGCAACTGAATCATTCATTCAAGAGAATATTTCAAAAGCACTGATTCATTCAGTAAAGAAACAAGTGAAGTCTCTATGAGTGAGCAACTGAATCATTCATTCAAGAGAATATTTCAAAAGCACTGATTCATCCAGTAATGAAACAAGTGAAGTCTTTATGAGTGAGTCACTGAATCATTCATTTAAGAGATTCATTCAAAAGCACAAATTCATTCAGTAATAAAACAAGTGTTTAAAGTCTTTATAAGCAAGTAATCGAATCATTCATTCAAACCGATTAAAAAAAAAAAAATCAAATTAGATAAATATATTCTTTTAATAGACTGCAGCAATTAACATTTGGTCAGAACCGCTAGTAAATTACATGCTATTTTGTCTAAATGTCTATTCAGAATCATGAGAGAATTGTGATCACTATTTCAAACAAAACATTCTCAATGGATCCAGAATGATGCAGCTCTACTACAACGAGTTTGATTGTAGTTTGCAGCAATCAGATGTTGTATGGAAGATATGTTTTACAAAATCTGCCAAACCCAGATTATTTACAAGACACTTGAGTTGTTTGTGTTATCAGTACAAGGACACAAAGAAAAGCATCTGCAACAGTGAAGAGCATCCCTTTCATCATGTGCTAACAATATCATAAAGCAGCATTTTGTTGATCTGCTCCGAGTAGAAGAAACATACTAATGTCTACATTAAAGGGATGTTCTGGGGTCAAAACAGGTTTAGCTCCATCCGCAGCATTGCTCTTATAATGGGAGTCTATGGGGAAGAGCATTCTGGAGAGTTTAATGTCCATGTTCTGGTAGCGGTCAGACGACTTTTCTAGATGGATGAACGTCTGGTTATGTTTCTGATGATTTTTTTCTTTCTGTGTGTACAGTATTGCATTGAGACGGTATTGCATTGATCACAATTAGTAAAAGACAACACTTTCTATGATCCAATCAATTCTCCAGGAATAAAATCAAGTTCTGTCCTACATGATGAATAGCATTATAAATTACGAGCACCTGTCGAACGGATCGCTGCTATGTTGCTGCGCTGGTTTGCGCTCTACAAACTCACTGATGTGTGTGCTTTGCATTGCTGCAACATTACTCGCGCTGTGCTTTTCCTGACGGCATGATTATAAGGAGCAGGATCTGATCGTGTGAGCGAGACTGATACTGTGTTTACTGAGCACTTCATTGCTCGTAATTGCAGGATTTGATTGGGCCAGGCTAATAGCAAAGCAAATGCCAAGGCCCAGCTTTTGAGAATCATTCTCTAGGGGGGAAAAAGAGCATTAAAAATGGCTTAATATTCTGCTGGAAATTACATGGACACATTCAAGGTTGTTGGTTTTCACAGTCTCTTTCTCTGTGTGAAAGAAGATTCTCTAAAGATTCTACAGAAGACGTAAAAGATTGATAAACCTCAAGGCGTTTCATTGTGAATGGTGCAAACTCACCCACACACCAGTGCGTTTTCACATTGTGCCACAGAGAGCATGGAGCAGATGTGCTAGAGCATGCTCTGCGGTGAATGTTTTATGTCAACTTCAATGTTACATGACATGCAAGACATTTCACATACAGTGGGTAGAAAAGTCTACACACCTCTGTTAAAGCAGCTGCTTTTTGTGACGTAAAAAAAGAAAGAAATATAAACCATATCAGAATTATTGCACGTTTAATGTAAAAATTACAACCTATGCAATGCCACTGAAAAAAAGATGAGTGTTTTGGAATGGCAAAATCTGTGAACAAGAGACGCCCTCGCAATATAACAGATCTGGAACGTTTTTGTGAAGAAGAACGGAAAAATATTCCCAAGTCAAGATGTGCTAAGCTAATAAACTCCTGTCCAAACAGACGGAGTGCCGTAATAAACTCAAAGGGTGATTCAACTAAGTATGAGTTCAGAGGGGTGAACACTTATGCAATTAAGTCTTTTCCCGCTGGCTTTCCGTGTTTTCACTGTTATACAGTAGGGGGCGCTATTACACATCTTCTGAAAGAGTACAGAATCTCCTGATCAAAACACAGACGAAGAAGAAACAAGCGATCTCATATGTAATCATATGCATATGTAAAATAATGCGATCATCAACATTAAACAGCATATAAATCAAAACTGCCTAATGTTAGTGAATGAAATGTCGACCCAGGACGAGCTTCTGTGAAGCTTTGGGGTGTTGATGGACTCCATCTACTCCATCTACTCTGAATCCCATCCGGACTTAGTCTTTGATTTTCTTAGATTTTTGCTCAAAATGTTGCCTTTTTATGAAACTCACCCACATTCAAGTGTTGGTAAAAAAGAATGCATGAAGCTAGAATAAAACGGGTTGTTTTGTTTGAAAGCAGAGAGTTCTTTCTTATGATATATTGCATGTTCAGATATTCATACAACAAAATATTCAGGGGCCCATGAACATTTTGTGAAAATGATCAAAAATGCTAGCGGTGACTGGCAACTTTTTTCAAAAACGCTGGTGGGGAAAGAGTTAATTATTCCAAGTTTTTTATTTTTTATTTTATCTGAAATGTGTCACTTTGGTTTTCAGTGGCATTGCATGGGTTGTATTTTTTTTACATTAAAGGCACAATGTGTAAGATTTTTGGATTAAAATATCCAAAAACCACTAGAACAGTGTTATATATTTTGTTGACTTGTGTACTTTCGTTATCCCAAATGTTTCCAAGAATGTTTAAATCCAGAGAAATAAGCAATTTTAACCAGAACACGGACCGTGTGTGTGCGTCGCCTATCAATGACATCATACCCGTGTTAACCTCTGGTTTTATTTTGTAGAAACCATGGAAACACCAAAGACGCTTTAATATATGATGTGTTTTATTAGACAGGTGAGCAACTGTTTGGATCATTCATGGACAGAAACTAATCATTGTTCTCCAGCTCAACACAGTTAGTCTTATTGTTTAGATCTGGTGTTCTTGATTTACCGCGAGTACCATGTTTTACCATGCCTAATATGATCTAGCTCACTGCAGTGTGAACAAGTGTCTCATAGTAGCGCCGAGCGAACGCACAGAGTAGCATTATAACATCACTTTAACACACTCAAATGTGTGTGATATGATAAAACAGCGCTGCGTTCCCACACACACGCATGAGCGGAAGAAACGGAAGCGCTCGTCTGACAGAATAAAAGCTCCGCCCAATCAAGGAGTCAAGACACGCCTTTGTTTTGAATAAGCGGGCGAAAAATTACATATTGTGCCTTTAAATAGTGCATAAGTTCTGACATGATTTATCTTTTTTTAACAGGGTGTGTAGACTTTTTACATCCACCGTATTAAGTGGGTAAAACTTTCGAAGTGTAATTTCACTATTTCTTTGAGGATCAAAAAAAAAAAAAAAAAATTAGTTTGAGTCTCAAAATAAAGTAAAAAAAAAAATCAGGAAAATTTTCTTTCCTGTGTTGGTCAAGCAGGTCTGTAATACTGTTTTCGATCTCGCAATTTAAAAACTTTGCTCATGGAAACACAGGAAATTTTGAGCCAGTCACCTGAGCCGTAAATATCATGTGACTAATCACCAGTCAACACTGATTGGCTGATAGCACCACAAGAAATCACATGATGAAACCACATACTAGCATATACTACTCTTACTATTCCTGCCATAGAAAGATGTATGTTAGTATTTGGTTCTGAACTCAGAAACTGTTTCAAACCCTTCAGTGATGATCCTGAGCTGTGACGAGCACAAATATAAAGACCATTATACACCTGCTAATGTGCAATTAAATATCAGTGATTTATTTTTTCTTATTCAGTCAGAATACACAGCTCAGGCTGTCTATAAACAGATATGTCACATACATTTTACGTCATACGAATGTGCATATTTATCTCATGTCATATGAACTGGCCAGTGGATGAGTTGAATGTTTAATAAATATTTGCTAAAAACGCTCTTCTGACATCAATGCCAGCTTTATTTTTAGATAGGAAAAGACACAGTAGCTCTGGTGACATTATCATGGTGGTTTTCTCTGGTTCTGAATGCATTTTTCTTTGGAATATATGTAAGCAAATATGTGAATCGAATTGCAACGTTCATATAAACAGAACTTTCAGAATCTCATTCATTACGACTGATAAACATTTGTGCACGTGAACATACATAGTGTTATATATCCCAAATGAAAGCATTGTTCTTGTTTTTTAAAAGCCAGTAACCTTTACTTTATGTCTCAGACCACACTTGACAGATTGTATCATTATAGACTCTGGGTTCATTTGCACAGTCTCTGTTTAAGCACCCGATTCACTAAAGGAATTATGCAAATCAGGTAATTATGCAATTTGCAAAGCACAAATCCCCATCATGCCAGAGCCGCTCATAGTTTGTGGAGATGCATCAGACTCGCACTGGGACTCAACAGCATCACTCCACCTGAATCCACTTATTTATATCACTATATAAGCAGTTTAAAAGTTGAGAAGCCTGTTTATTATGCACGATTAGATTCATCTTTCTTTCCATTGTTTTCCCCTGCTGTCTGTGACCCATCAGGACAGTCCTGTAACCTGTTTTTGGGCAAACACTGCTTTGAAAGAGATACTTTCTAGTGTTTCTAGATGTATTGAATTTATATAAACGGTTGTAAAGTAATAAGCAGCTGTCAGATTAACCATGTAAAGCCTGACATGAAATAATAGTCTGAAAAATAATTTTTTTTGTAAGTGAAACTTTAGACAAATTGGGCCCTATTTTAACGATTTGAGCTCATGGCGCAGGTGCTTTTAGGGTGTGTCTGAATTCACTTTTGCTAGTTTAATGATGAAAAAATGGTCTAAAAGGGTTGTCCCTCGTCTCTTAATGAGTCATGGGTGTGTTTTGGGCGTATCGTGCAATAAACCAATCAGAGTCTCATCTCCCATTCCCTTTAAAAGCCAGTTGTGCTCGCGCCATGGAGGATTCACTATTTACATGTGAGCGGAAAGATTGAACGCTTCTCCAGAGAGGAATCCTTTTATTTTTCATATTTAAACGTGTGTGTGTGCTGCTGCACATCCCTGTGTGTGTAATAAGCAGAGTGTGCGCGCGTTGTGCACTGCCTATAGGCTCATATTACTAACACACCCTTTAAATAACACACAAATACTGCACTATTGACTTTAGACCAGGTGTGTGTTGGTCAATGGCGCAGTCGTTTTCAGTTCCTCACAACAGCAACGCTCCAACAATGCTCCTGAACACACCTGGTTTAGACCAGACGCCCATGGGTGAACAGATGCGCCAGTGCATTTGATATTTAAACAACGTGGAGCTGGACGTGAACATGAGAACTGCGTTGGGATGAAACTAGCAAAAAACACTTGTGTTGCGCCTGGCGTCAGGTGTATGACAGGGCCTAATATGTCTTTGTTGAACACCATATTTGATACATCCGGATTTTATGGCTCATATAGTATGATATAGTGACAATATGGAGAAACTGCTCAATTTTATTCAGAGGCCCAAATTGAGCAAAATATTCAATTTGCTGCAGATGTTGATATTCATACAGTGGGGAGAACAAGTATTTGATACACTGCCGATTTTGCAGGTTTTCCTACTTACAAAGCATGTAGAAGTCTGTAATTTTTATCATAGTTACTCTTCAACTGTGAGAGACGGAATCTAAAACAAAAATCCAGAAAATCACATTGTATGATTTTTAAATAATTAATTTGCATTTTATTGCATGACATAAATATTTGATCACCTACCAACCAGTAAGAATTCCTGTTCTCACAGACCTGTTAGTTTTTCTTTAAGAAGCCCTCCTGTTCTCCACTCATTACCTGTATTAACTGCACCTGTTTGAACTCGTTACCTGTATAAAAGACACCTGTACACACACTCAATCAAACAGACTCCAACCTCTCCACAATGGCCAAGACCAGAGAGCTGTGTAAGGACATCAGGGATAAAATTGTAGACCTGCACAAGGCTGGGATGGGCTACAGGACAATAGGCAAGCAGCTTGGTGAGAAGGCAACAACTGTTGGCGCAATTATTAGAAAATGGAAGACGTTCAAGATGACGGTCAATCTCCCTCGGTCTGGGGCACCATGCAAGATCTCACCTTGTGGGGCGTCAATGATCATGAGGAAGGTGAGGGATCAGCCCAGAACTACACGGCAGGACCTGGTCAATGACCTGAAGAGAGCTGGGACCAGAGTCTCAAAGAAAACCATTAGTAACACACTACGCCGTCATGGATTAAAATCCTGCAGCGCACGCAAGGTCCCCCTGCTCAAGCCAGCGCATGTCGAGGCCCGTCTGAAGTTTGCCAATGACCATCTGGATGATCCAGAGGAGGAATGGGAGAAGGTCATGTGGTCTGATGAGACAAAAATAGAGCTTTTTGGTCTAAACTCCACTCGCCGTGTTTGGAGGAAGAAGAAGGATGAGTACAACCCCAAGAACACCATCCCAACCGTGAAGCATGGAGGTGGAAACATCATTCTTTGGGGATGCTTTTCTGCAAAGGGGACAGGACGACTGCACCGTATTGAGGGGAGGATGGATGGGGCCATGTATCGCGAGATCTTGGCCAACAACCTCCTTCCCTCAGTAAGAGCATTGAAGATGGGTCGTGGCTGGGTCTTCCAGCATGACAACGACCCGAAACACACAGCCAGGGCAACTAAGGAGTAGCTCCGTAAGAAGCATCTCAAGGTCCTGGAGTGGCCTAGCCAGTCTCCAGACCTGAACCCAATAGAAAATCTTTGGAGGGAGCTGAAAGTCCGTATTGCCCAGCGACAGCCCCGAAACCTGAAGGACCTGGAGAAGGTCTGTATGGAGGAGTGGGCCAAAATCCCTGCTGCAGTGTGTGCAAACCTGGTCAAGAACTACAGGAAACGTATGATCTCTGTAATTGCAAACAAAGGTTTCTGTACCAAATATTAAGTTCTGCTTTTCTGATGTATCAAATACTTATGTCATGCAATAAAATGCAAATAAATTATTTAAAAATCATACAATGTGATTTTCTGGATTTTTGTTTTAGATTCCGTCTCTCACAGTTGAAGAGTACCTATGATAAAAATTACAGACTTCTACATGCTTTGTAAGTGAGCAAACCTGCAAAATCGGCAGTGTATCAAATACTTGTTCTCCCCACTGTATATGACCAAAAAGTAATGATATTCTGGTGCTTATAATGTAAATAAATGTGATCTTTATAACAGTATAGCAGATACTTGCATAAGATGCATATACATATCAATATCTGCCAGTAATATGTCTTAGTAAGATGATATTTAAATGCTTAGTTTTATGATCAAAGCTCTAGTTTTAAAACACAGTATAATGCAATGCAATACAATGATGATTGAGAGATCTCGAATAAACCATCCTCAAAAGCCTGATGATCATATGTGATACTACTGATTTTTCTAAAAAATGATTTATGGATAATTAAGTAAACTGAAGCTGCTTCAGGCCAGTTGAAATATTACTAACAATATCAAAGTTATTCTTACGTTTACTTGATAAAAATCAGTAAAGATTTCACAGCAAAAAGACACTAAAAGTTTGTAGAATTATACTAAAAGACTTTTACTTGCTAAGAAAGAATAAACTATCAATCAGACGACAGAAGGACTGTAGTTCATTTAGAGGTCTTAGAAATGTGCGTATCAAATATGATATAGGGTTAAGAACAAAGAAGCTCAAATGAATGTGATCAGACTATTAACTCTTTAATTAAAGTCAAAATCACCTTCAGTGCGCTTGAAGAGTCAGCAGAAAGAAACCGAGCGAAAAGTCGACTTTGAAATTATAGGACATTAACATAGATGTAAAATATATGAACATAAGACAGATGAGGGACTGTGGCCGGCCTCGGTGTTCCCATGAAACTGAAAAGGTATTTTATGAGTTTATTTATATTTCATAAGACCTGTGTGGGGTTGTGCACGAAAAGTGTGAGAATCAGAAGAGGAAAGATGCACACATAAAAAGAGAGAAATTCCTTGTACTAAATTATGCATGACTACATTACAAAACGCTAGTCCAATTAAAATCTAATATGAAATATTATCCAGGGAAGGTGAAACCCGTCTTGCAGGGTACAGGCGAAAGTACATCCACCTGACGAACAACAAAAGGCCCGTTTGATAAGAGAATGAAGGGTTTATGACAATGCATCAGTCAAAGCGTTGTTTACATATTTATCCATATGACAGTAATATTGGGCAGCTGACGAAGACAACATGCCAAAAAGCTTTGCTTCATTAAGGTCTTGATAAATCTAAGTAGTCCAATATGCTTTTCTTTTGCTACAACACCTTCCTCTAACGAACGACACACACCATCTGTTTCCACATACCGGCAAGGGTTGCGTGTGTTTTGTTAAATCACCATAGTAACGTACATTTTCAGCATTCAAAAGCAATGCTTCACTCATACACTGTTCTGTAAAACAAGGCACTTCATAAACACGCCAGATTACTACAAGACAAGCTCTAAGAGGACTCTTGCTTTCTCATGATCACAGCATCGTTTTCTTGTGATCTCGACACAACAAAGCTTGCTTTCTCATGAGCAAAAAACTACGTCGCTCACCATTTCTCTGGCCGCAGAGCATCGAATCACTCTTTCTCAGATATACAGTGGGGAGAACAAGTATTTGATACACTGCCAAGGTTTGCCCACTTACAAAGCATGTAATTTTTATCATAAGTACTCTTCAACTGTGAGTGACGGAATCTAAAACAAAAATCCAGAAAATCACATTGCATGATTTTTAAGTAATTAATTTGCATTTTATTGCATGACATAAGTATTTGATACATCAGAAAAGCAGAACTTAATATTTGGAACAAATACTTGCTCCAAAGATTTTCTATTGGGTTCAGGTCTGGAGACTGGCTAGGCCACTCCAGGACCTTGAGATGCTTCTTACGGAGCCACTCCTTAGTTGCCCTGGCTGTGTGTTTACAATTTTATCCCTGATGTCCTTACACAGCTCTCTGGTCTTGGCCATTGTGGAGAGGTTGGAGTCTGTTTGATTGAGTGTGTGGACAGGTGTCTTTTATACAGGTAACGAGTTCAAACAGGTGCAGTTAATACAGGTAATGAGTGGAGAACAGGAGGGCTTCTTAAAGAAAAACTAACAGGTCTGTGAGAGCCGGAATTCTTACTGGTTGGTAGGTGATCAAATACTTATGTCATGCAATAAAATGCAAATTAATTATTTAAAAATCATACAATGTGATTTTCTGGATTTTTGTTTTAGATTCCGTCTCTCACAGTTGAAGAGTACCTATGATAAAAATTACAGACCTCTACATGCTTTGTAAGTAGGAAAATCTGCAAAATCGGCAGTGTATCAAATACTTGTTCTCCCCACTGTATAAGCATGCAGACGTCCGGCGGCATGTGAAATTGACCACAGTCCCTGTAGTAAAGCTGGAAATAAAGTATTTCAGCTCGAGACCCTGATCAAAGCTCATTCACTATATGTACATTATAGCGTTTTACATTTTTATTTGGGTCTCTTCTGTACGGAAGACTGCATTTATTTGATCAAAAATACAGTAAAACTAGTTAAATATTATTCCAATGTAAAGCAGCTGTTTTCTATGTGAATATATAGTAAAGTGTAATTTATTCACAAAGCTGAATTTATCATCATTACTCCAGTCTTCAGTGTTACATGATCCTTCAGAAATCATTCTAATATGAGAATTTGCTGCTAAAGAAACATTTATGATTGTAATCAGTGTTGAAAACAGTTGTGCTGCTTCAGATTTTTGTTGATTCATTGTTTTTCAGGATTATTTGATAAATATAAACTTCAAAAGAACAGCATTTATTTGAAATAGTAATCTTTTACCATCAGTTTTGATCTATTTAAAGGCACAATATGTAATTTTCGCCACTAGAGGTCACTTATTCAAAACAAAGGTGTGGCTTGATGACTTGATTTGGTGGAGCTTTTATTCTGCCACAGACGAGCACTTCTGCTTCTTCTGCTCATGCGTATGTAGGGGAACGCAGCGCTGTTTTATCATATTACACATATTTGAGTGTGTTGAAAATTATGTTACTCTCTGCATTCGCTCGGCGCTACTATGAGACACTTGTTCACACTGCAGGGAGCTAGATCCATATTAGGCATGGTAAAACATGGTACTCACGGTAAATCAAGAAAACCAGATTTAAACAATAAGACTAACTGTGTTGAGCTGGAGAACAATGATTAGTTTTCTGTCGATGAATGTCTCCAAAAGTGGTCCAAGGAAGGAACAGTGGTGAACCGGCGACAGGGTCATGGACGGCCAAGGCTCAGTGATGCACGTGGGGAGCAAAAGCTGGCCTGTGTGGTCCGATCAAACAGACGAGCTACTGGAGCTCAAATTGCTCAAGAAGTTAATGCTGGTAATGATAGAAAGGTGTCAGAATACACAGTGCATCGCAGTTTGTTGCAGACCAGTCAGGGTGCCCATGCTGACCCCTGTCCACCACTGAAAGCGCCAACAGTGGCACGTGAGCATCAGAACTGGACCACGGAACAATGGAAGAAGGTGGCCTGGTCTGATGAATCACGTTTTCTTTTACATCACGTGGATGGCCGGGTGCGAGTGCGTGGCTTACCTGGGGAACACATGGCACCAGGATGCACTATGGGAAGAAGGCAAGCCGGCGGAAGCAGTGTGATGCTTTGGGCAATGTTCTGCTGGGAAACCTTGGGTCCTGCCATCCATGTGGATGTTACTTTGACACGTACCACCTACCTAAGCATTGTTGCAGACCATGTACACCCTTTCATGGAAACGGTATTTCCTGGTGGCTGTGGCTCTTTCAGCAGGATAATGCGCCTGACACAAAGCAAAAATGGTTCAGGAATGGTTTGAGGAGCACAACAACGAGTTTGAGGTGTTGACTTGGCCTCCAAATTCCCCAGATCTCAATCCAATCGAGCATCTGTGGGATGTGCTGAACAAACAAGTCCGATCCATGGAGGCCCCACCTCGCAACTTACAGGACTTAAAGGATCTGCTGCTAACATCTTGGTGCCAGATACCACAGCACACCTTTAGGGGTCTAGTGGAGTCCATGCCTCGACGGGTCAGGGCTGTTTTGGCAGCAAAAGGGGGACCAACACAATATTAGGAAGGTTGTCATAATGTTATGCCTAATTGGTGTATATTAAAGCGTCTTTGGTGTTTCCATGGTTTCTACAAAATAAAACCAGAAATCAAGGGTAACGCGGGTATGATTTCATTGATAGGCGGCGCACGGTCTGTGTCCTGGTTAAAATTGTTTATTTCTCTGGATTTAAACATTCTTGGAAACATTTGGGAAAATGCAAGTACACAAGTCAACAAAATATATAACATTGTTCTAGTGGTTTGTGGATATTTTAATGCAAAAATCTTACATATTGTGCCTTTAATGTGTCCTTGCTGAATTAAAGTATTAATTTCTTTCCTTATGATTGCTTAGAAATTACTTTTCCTTGCAGAAAACACAACTTTCCTCACATCGAGATCACAAGAAAACAAGACAAAACTCATAACAAAGCATGGCCTCTTAGGGCTTCAGCGATCAGATGCCCTGCAGTAACTTCTCCAGCATATTCCTGACTGTGCCATCTTCCCTCAAAATCAATGCTCAGCCCCAAATTAAGGGATTACAGCCATGCAGACAGATATGATACCTCTGGACCGTCCAACAGGCCACGGAGGAACCACGCCGATAACGGCGGATCTGAACACATGCCAGAAGCCGAGCTGAAGCTTGACATATGCCCTCATATTTTACTGGCCCTTCAGGAGCGACCAGCAGAAGACATTAATCAAGAGACACGTGACAGACATCGGCGCCACTGCCAGACGCCCGGCCCATTCATTCTCCCTCATTTCGCCTTTCCTCCATTTCTGCATTGGATATTGCATGCTCAGACTCTTGGAGTTTTTCCTGCGACTGAATCGCAGTGAGATACAGATGGAGTATCTGTCTGATCGACTCTGGCCTTTACCCTCCCATGAGGCTGTTGGTCTCCGTGACTCATATTGAGATAAACTGAGATGCCTGTTGTTTGGTCGTGAGGCATGGACACATTTTAAGGCTAAACGCTCAGAGATATTTGAAAGGCATGTCCTGCTTCTGTATCTCTGATGGTACAACAGGGTTGAAACATCCCTGGGGAAAAAGAAAGGGGGAAAAAAAAACACTAAACAACAGCACTGCAGTGTCTGAAGGCTGAAGTCATTTTTGCTTCAGGAAATGGAAGTTAAAACTCCAATTACTTGGGGTTTTAATTACAGTATAATTCTTAATATAACGTAGACTATTTTTGAAAATTACAGTACATTATTTTACTCCATAAGCACAGTAAAATGTGAGGTAAAGTTGATTTGCCAAACTCGAATAGCATGTGAACGAATTAGTCGAAGAGCGCGCTAAAATGGACATAAGGCTATATCTCTACAACACTTTAGTGTATTCTAACCAAACTTGGTGCGTGCTATGACAACTATGACCTGAGGGTACCTGCACAGTTTTGGCACAGCACCACCTAGTGGTCAGGAGATATGCATATTTTTTTTGGCTTATAACTTCTGAGCAGTTTGACCAAAAATCACGAGACTGGTCTCTTTAGATTTGGTGCAGCATGCCTATTGTAATGAAACTGGTCTTAGTAGACTCCTTGGGTCATGCCGAGAACATAGATACCAATTTTGCCATAGTCGGGCAAACTTCCTGTCTGCCATTTTGATTTACTTTAAAAACCTACTTTTTTAACTCCTCCTAGACCGTTGGCCCGATTTTCACCAAATTCAAGTCAGAGCATCTTCAGACCATGCTGATTGAGATGCCTGTTGTTTGGTCGTGAGGCATGGACACTTTTTAAGGCTAAACGCTCAGAGATATTTGAAAGGGATGTCCTGCTTCTGTATCTCTGATGGTACAACAGGGTTGAAACATCCCTGGGGAAAAAGAAAGGGAAAAAAACCCACTAAACAACAGCACAAGTCATTTTTGCTTCAGGAAGTGGAAGTCAACACTCAAATTACTTAGAGTTTAATTGCAGTATAATTCTTAATATAATGTAGACTGTTTTTAAAAATGACAGTAAGCACAGTAAAATGTGAAGTAAAGTTGTTTCGCTAAACTCGAATAGCATGCGAACAAATTAGTCGAAGAGCACGCCAAAATGGACATAAGGCTATATCTCTACAACACTTTAGTGTATTCTGACCAAAATTGGTGTGTGTTATGAAAACCATGACCTGAGGGTACCTGCACAGTTTCGGCACAGCGCCACCTAGTGGTCACAACATATGCATTTTTTTTTTACTTATAACTTCTGAGCAGTTTGACCAAAAATCACGAGACTGGTCTCTTTAGATTTGGTGCAGCATGCCTATTGTAATGAAACTGGTCTTAGTAGATTCCTTGGGTCATGCTGAAAACATAGATGCCAATATTTCCATAGTCGGGCAAACTTCCTTTCCGCCATTTTGATTTTCTTTAAAAACCCACTTTTTTAACTCCTCCTAGAGCGTTGAGTCAAAGCATCTTCAGACCATGCTGGCATGAAGTTATGGATTTTGTGTCAATAGATGAAATATACCGCATCAACAAATTTGATGGCATAATGCCAAACTGCATTTGAGGCTGTATCTCTGGAACGATTTGATATGTGTGTATTTGTCACCCAACACTGACCAAACCAGATCAATTTGGAGTCAGCGCCACCTATTGGTCAAAACTAATACGCCATTTTGTGACATTACAAGTGATTGTATTCATGACTGAATGACAGCCACACATACTCCTAATAACATTAGATTCATCCACGCTGAGGAGCCGTGCCGACGCACAACCCACGTAAAGATGATAATTCCACAAATAACTGCAATTGCAGGTTTCAAACAGAGATGGCGACACAGAGGCAAAACTTACGGACTGCAGCTTTAAAGCAACACTATGTAACTTTTGGCACTCTAGCGGTTAATAAACAAAACTGCATGTGTCTTGCGGAAGAACATTGCAGCCGGAGCTACTTCTCTCTGTTTATGTCTATGATGAGTCACGCAGGTACTGGGCTCCTCCGCAGTGGTGCGACCCGAACCGGACTAAAATAGTCTGAATATAAACACTTATTATATGTGTACTGTAGTGATTCAGGATAAGACAAAAACACGGTTTGGAAAATAGTTTCATGATGTACTCACTCATTATATAAATGTAGTAAATTCTGAGCACAAGAAAGTTACATAGTGCAGCTTTAAGGCTGGTTCAAGCAAACAACAGGTTGAAAACATGCAGATCTGACACAACCTAAAGACACTGTGAACCAGCGTATAAAAACATCCTCTAATAACTACAATTGCAAAACCTAAAATGTAACTTTTTAAAATGTAAAAATGTCCAGTTGTCAGCTACATACTGTATGTTTGGTTTTCTTTCTGTGGAGAATACAGGAGGCTGCAGTGACAGCAGCAGAAGACAGCGAGTCGTGCTAACAGTGTTTCAGGAGCGGCGGAGCGCTGATCTCTTCTCCTCTGAGACCGACACCTTCTGCTCTGATTTCACCGGTCCTCGCCACACTCTCCGACAGGTTCTTCTGTACTGTCAATTTACATTTAGATAAAGGCTTTTGTCTTCTTGCTTGTCAATCTGTCACCTGACCCACTACAGACGCAAACAGACCCGTCAGCATTAGCCACACCTGCAACTGACTGGAGATCAGGGCTTAAAGTCACCATGAAATCAACCTTTTTTTATGGTATATTGCAGTATGATTGATCCGTGCATGTCATTATTGTTTTAAAATCATGTGCCCTTGTAATCTTGAATCAGAATAAATTCCCCTCCCTCTTCTCTGATGACGAGGGCGGGGCAACCTGTCACTCACATGAGATCCACCAATAGCAAACCACAACCATCCAATCAATTCCCCACAGACAAAATCAAGCCCAGCCCTACATTTGTTCTTGTTCCAGAAGCGTTTCACTCGGATATACGGCACAATAGAGAATAAAAGACCAGTGCAACTTCCCTTTCATGCCGACTTTAAAACTCACAGCCAGGACGGAACTATTCACTTTATGCTTTTTCAATAATCATGGATCTTATGTTCTGCTTTATTATTTTTGCACTGCAGCAATTTTAATCGCATTGGCGAGTGGGATGATTTAATGTGCAATGGCTGTATTTTAACACCCGTGAGTGTCTCTCAAGGTTTTGATTATAATGTTCACTGGCGTTGAACTGCATGAATTGTGCAGTGGATGCTGTTCGCCGGAGCGTTTCAGTTCACATCCATTTATTCTATCTGTATAACATGGCTACGGCACAACTCATAAACTCATTCAGTTTAGGTGCTGCATGTTGGAGCTTATATTTAAAAGGGGTTATGACATAGGCTTTTTTATTATTATTTTAATATGTTCTTTATAATTCACTTATAATGTTGATAAAGTTTTATTTTCAACCCTCATTCTGACCCTGAGTTTTTAGGTGCAGCTCCTTTAAGGCTTGTCAGTAAACAGCATAGGAAACAGTATTAACGCCCACACGCTATTGCACATAAGTGTTTTGGAAACATCGATATAAAGTAGTCATTTACAGACAAAGCATTATGAATTTGTTTACTTATGATTTATTATGCAGCTGCTGTCAGATCTAATACAGTCGCTGCTTCAACTGTCAACAAAAGTTTCTTTGCAAACTCTCTGTTACACTGTGCCTCGATTACAAATCAATCTGCAGTCAAACGCTCCGAACAAACATATACTCCTCCGACATGACCTGGGACGGCATTAAAAATAACCATCCACTTATTCCTGAAGGCTGTAGACACAAATATACTGTTTAAACTGAACTCACATCTCTATACTGTATCCAGAGTCAGTGATTATAATGGGCTCTAATTGCCTTTGTTTTGACGCAACGTGATTGAACTCCAGTGGGCGGGGCATATGGGTCAATGATGTGCAACGATTCATCCATGTCTTGCTTTAGAGACAGTCATATGCAAATGAAAATAACTTTAATATCAACGTTAATCTATGATGTCATTCATACACACACACACACACACCCTCTGTCTCTCACACACACACACACACACTCTCTCTCTCTCTCTCTCTCTCACACATGCACACACTCTCTCTCTCTCTCTCTCTCTCTCTCTCTCTCTCTCTCTCTCTCTCTCTCTCACACACACACACATATACATACACATACTCTCTCTCTCTTACACACACACACACACATACACACATACATACACTCTCTCTCTCTCTCTCTCTCTCTCTCTCTCTCTCTCACACACACACTCTCTCACTCTCTCTCTCTCTCTCACTCACACACACACACACACACACACACACACATACATACATATACTCTCTCTCTCTTACACACACACACACAAAACATGTAATGATAATAAAACAATATGTACTAGGACATTTAAATAACTAGAAAAACAACACAAATTATGATTTGAAAAGTACTGATGATGACTCACAATAATAGCAGCGATCATCAGAAGGGAAATATCTTACGCTGATGTCATGATTCATGCTGGATCTCCCAAATGTGTGCTGCCAACTATGAGCACAATAAATGGATGTCAGTCTGGAGAAGAGTGCTAATGACTTCACAGAGCAGGACTAGAGTCTCTTACAGTCTTACAGTTAACAACCTTGTTGTTCACCTCGTCTTCCTCGTTGCTTTTTCACAGATTTTCTAATTCACTGGCACACAGAAATGAAGGATGCAGAGATTTTCATTTCCTAAAATAACAAAGAACAAGAATAAAATGAGGACAGTGTCAAATGTAAGAATTTGAATTTGTATGTATTGACATAAAGATTACACATTTTAAACTTAATTAGGCAACATGGCGGCGATTTGAGAGGAATATTTGTTGCCTTAAAGTCACCATGAAATCAAAATTGACATTTCTTATGCTTTTATGGAATATTGCATTATAAATGATTTATTGGTGCACATCATTATTGTTTTAATAATCTTGAATCAGAATAACTTCATCTCTTCTCTGATGACGAGGGCGGGGCAACCTGTCACTCACATGAGATCCACCAATAGCAAACCACAACCATCCAATCAATTCCCCACGGACAAAATCAAGCCCCGCCTACATTTGTTCTTGTTCCAGAAGAAGTTACTATGTAACAAACGTAAACATTTGTAAAACCGAGAGGAAAATGTTAGGGAGGGACGATTAGGGAAGAGATCCCGTCAGAACTGATGTCCTGTGTAACAGATGAGCACACGTGCGGATCTAACGGCGGGAAAACACGGAGCTGTTGAGCTTCTACAGACTCACGCGACAGCGCTTCAGAGCGGCTCAATCAATGAATAACACACATTTATGACAGGGAATGTTTATGAACTAATGCTGAGGAATAATGACAATGTTTACTTTATGATGTTTATATAGTAATATGTTTTAGACGGTTGTAACAATGCATGTTTTATCTCCTCATCTGAACTGCAATAGTAAGGCATTTCAAAATAAGAGTCCCGGTGTATTTCGAGCTTGTTTATAATTAAAAGTCACGCATTATATATAAGTTTTTGGTTGCACAATAAACTATTTAATTTCATTCCCATTTAATTCATAGTCAGGAGGAAAGACTAAGAACAGTATTTGACACATTATTCAATAAAGTATCAGGGTTATAATAGTTAACTAAAACCATTAAAACAACATCATTACTTGAAATTAAATAAATATTAACTAATTTAAAAAAATAAATAAATAAACTTAAACTTATTTGAAGCTTTAGCTTAACCTGATATACCAACTAAAACAGAAGTACAACATTATAAAAACTATATAGATGATTTTAAGAAACAAACAAAAAAAGTGAATTGAGTTTAATGTCAAAAACACAATTATGTCAATGTCAGTTGACATGTATTCCAGTAACAGTCGGGTATGTAATGCTTAAATGCTCAATTAATACATTACAACTGAACTAAACTCATTAGATTTTAGTCGACTAAAACTAAAAACAATTCAGGAGACTAAAATATGACTAAAACTAAATCAAAATTTTCTGTCAAAATTAACACTGACCTATAAAGAACCTTTTGTGAAATGCATAAATTCTTCATGGATCAACAGATGCCAATAGAGAACCATTAAAAATGTATTTCTAGTTGTTAATGCATAAAGGGTTTCAGTTTATCCAGATGTCTGCTAGAACTGTACTTTGCACACACACACACACCTTGGCCTTGACTATAGGTTCTGAAATGCAATGCAATTAAAATATTTGCAACAACTTAGAAACTTGTCTATTTGTGTTTTTAGATCTGTAATTTGTTAGATCACAGAGAAATATTTAAAAAAAAAAAAAATGTTGTTTTGATCTCATCAAATGATGATAAAATGTTATTTTTTTCTCCATTAATGGCATGTAGTATGTCTGAATGAAAGAGAACAGAATCTGTTACAGTGACATTTCTCCTGACTTAGACAAACGCTTTACCTTTATGTTTTCCTTCTGTATATAAAGCAATTCTGTGTGTTTAATTCATTCTGTGGCATGTTGTCAATTACCACTGAATGAGTTTCTGGTCTCTCAGTTATATTGTGTTTACAGTAATACACTGAAATATTACAGATGTTTCAGAAGCAGTATTGTGAAGCTTGTATTTTTGTTGAAGAACTCATTTTAATTCTTGATAGCATTGGCCAATGACGCTTCTGATGTTATTCCTGCGTTGGCGTTTGTTTCATGTCAACAGTGCTTTATGAATAACTATACCGCATGTTTTTTGGTATCCTTACCTTATTAACCAGCTTTACACTGATCAGGCATAACATTATGACCGGTGAAGTGAATAACACTGATTATCTCTTCATCACGGCTCCTGTTAGTGGGTGGGATATATTAGGCAGCAAGTGAACATTTTGTCCTCAAAGTTGATGTGTTAGAAGCAGGAAAAATGGGCAAGCATAAGGATTTGAGCGAGTTTGACAAGGGCCAAATTGTGATGGCTAGACGACTGGGTCAGAGCATCTCCAAAACTGCAGCTCTTGTGGGGTGTTCCCGGTCTGCAGTGGTCAGTATCTATCAAAAGTGCTCCAAGGAAGGAACAGTGGTGAACCGGCCACAGGGTCATGGGCGGCCAAGGCTCATTGATGCACGTGGGGAGCGAAGGCTGGCCCGTGTGGTCCGATCAAACAGATGAGCTACTGTAGCTCAAATTGCTCAAGAAGTTAATGCTGGTTCTGATAGAAAGGTGTCAGAATACACAGTGCATCGCAGTTTGTTGCGTATGGGGCTGCATAGCCGCAGACCAGTCAGGGTGCCCATGCTGACCCCTGTCCACCGCCGAAAGCGCCAACAGTGGCACGTGAGCATCAGAACTGGACCACGGAGCAATGGAAGAAGGTGGCCTGGTCTGATGAATCACGTTTTCTTTTACATCACGTGGATGGCCGGATGTGTGTGCGTGGCTTACCTGGGGAACACATGGCACCAGGATGCACTATGGGAAGAAGGCAAGCCGGCGGAGGCAGTGTGATGCTTTGGGCAATGTTCTGCTGGGAAACCTTGGGTCCTGCCATCCATGTGGATGTTACTTTGACACGTACCACCTACCTAAGCATTGTTGCAGACCATGTTCACCCACAGTATTCCCTGGTGGCTGTGGCTCTTTCAGCAGGATAATGCGCCTGCCACAAAGCAAAAATGGTTCAGGAATGGTTTGAGGAGCACAACAACGAGTTTGAGGTGTTGACTTGGCCTCCAAATTCCCCAGATCTCAATCCAATCGAGCATCTGTGGGATGTGCTGAACAAACAAGTCCGATCCATGGAGGCCCCACCTCGCAACTTACAGGACTTAAAGGATCTGCTGCTAACATCTTGGTGCCAGATACCACAGCACACCTTCAGGGGTCTAGTGGAGTCCATGCCTCGACGGGTCAGCAAAAGGGGGACCAACACAATATTAGGACGGTGATCATAATGTTATGCCTGATCGGTGTACATGCTCATGATAGGATTTGAAAAATTACATGTAGCTTTTCATGGACAAGGTTAGTAAATGATTCGGTCACACTATGTAAAAGTCTAGTGGCATTAATTTAAAACGTGTGCATATGTAAAAATGAAAAATGTATTAATTTCTATCCATTATCCGCTGACAACAGTAGAAATGGATTTCGAGAGACGGTGTTAGCGGGTTTAAGTTTTATATAGACTTCGATTAACACATTTCGACTAGCACAATTAAAGTGAAAAGCTGATTTCAAATATCACTGGTGAGAAAAATTATAATATGCACATATTCAGATCACACAAATGAGATTTGAGAGCTATGACAGAGGGGAAGATTTTCAGTGGATAAATACTAAAATTATGGTCTGTTGTACGTTATCAATTTTAGCAGACTAAGAATATTACATTTATAATAATATTTATTTATTGAACTGCACAGACTAAACAATATGCAAAACAGGCTAAACAGGAAAACAATCTTAGTTTTCAATTTCCAAGACAATTTTTGGTTCCTAAATGTCTCCTAAATTTCCCTCGTGAAAATAAAGTGCACTTTGGCATGCTTTTAAAAAGAGCACTTATAGAAATAAAACACTTAAGTGTGAACTGAATGTACGTTTTCAAACACTTAACTGCATGTTAATCACAATTAAATGAAAATGCATTAGTTTACATTTATTTTAAATGCAATTAGAAGGCTTTAGTAGGACTTAAGTACATCTTTATATGCAATTTCATAATGATTGTATTGCCTTTGAAATATGGTTAAAGTGTACTTCTAATGAAGAAGAAGATAGGCGTTGAATAAAGTAAATGAGTTGTTTATTAAACAAAGTAAATACAGGTAATCCAACTCGAAGAGAACGCAAATGTGCGCAAGCACAAACAATATGGACAACGAATGAAAGGAAATGGGAACTTAGACATGGTGATGAACTAACTACAGACAGGTGTGCTCGTTAATGAACTTCCATGGTATCCAATGACTGGTGGGAAACTAGAACAAAGGGAACAGGAAGAGAAACAAACTAAAAGTCCATGAAAAGGAGCATAACCGTGACAGCACTGCTGAATCATGTACCGACAAGCATTTCTGGTAAACCAAAATATACTTTAATATCATTTCTATTGAAATGTGTCACATATTTAAATATATTTGTAACTATACTGTAAAATAATTGTTGTTTCAACTTAAAGTAAGGCTTTGTGCTGCCTTAACATTTTAAGTTGAGTCAACTCAAATATCCAAGTTGTCACTTAGTACAAACTTAACATTTCAAGTTGACTAAACTTAAAATTTTAAGGCAGCACGAACACTTACTTTTTTAAGTTTAAACACCCATTTGTAATGTTGAAGTTGCAATTTGGTACATTTAAAATATATTAACTAATATTGAATAGCACACTAGGAATATAGTGAATATATTTATGATTCTATATTGGGTTTTTTTTGCATCAAACTTGTATCAAAGCCAGAATATCCCTTGAACTTTTTCATCCAGTCCTCAAGTGCTATGTCCCGTTCATTACGTCATATTGCAACATTACAGCTAATACATCTGCAATTTATTAACACTTCACTCATAAAAGCCTGGATCCACAGTGTACGGCGCATTAATAACACATTACATCTCAGCTGGCGTGTGACCAACCGGAGGAGGATTTGTGCTAAAGTCATCGCTTCGTTGTCTTCCGCAGCTCGTTAGGGCCATATAGAGCATTATTAAAGAGATTTGCAGCCTGCGTTTTAAATAGTGAAGGCTCGTTTTTACAATATTTAATGATGTATCAGGAGACCAGAGAAGCCATTACTCCACTGCCAGCCCAGAGGAATCGCCCAGATGCTCCTCAAATGTGTTTTTATATCGTGATAACCAACATTGAGTCTAATGACTATATTCTGATAAGAGTTAGATAGCACCGATAAATCACTCAAACCTACAGCACAATTTCCACTCCATTTACTTTATGTCACATGCTGCGGCGGTTACAAAAGAGCGCTTTTCTTCAGAACATGCGAAAATATTTGCTTTGTCCTGATAATTTCAGATGTATTGTTCAAGTTCACCTCTCCCCCAACTGACCAGCATGAAAGCTTCACATGGACAAAAGAGTTGAAGAAATGAAGGAGGGCGCATCGTGTAGAAATCGTGTTCCTGTGATAGAGGGAGGGCAACATTGACACAGACCTCTGAATGAACATGAATAGAGTTCCTGTTCTGAAAGCTTCCTTTAATGGCACTCTCGTTCAATAGTGAAGGATAAAACGCTGCTCTTCCTTCAGTGCAGAAAGGGAGGATTTGAGGAGCATGTTCACAGGAAAAATTACATTTACTTCAAAAAAGAAGGACGCTTTCTAGACCTTTTACCTGAAGTTCTCCCACTAATCAAGTCATACTTATACAAAAGTTAGCAAAAACATCCTTGTAGTCAAACTTTGAACTGCACAGTGTGCAAAATTATTAACATGACAAGCTCAACAGGAAAAATCAAGGGTAGTGTTAGTTCTGGCAGGTCACGTGACTGTCAGCTGATCACGTCTACCTATAGGAATACGACGTCTATCACAGCACACATATATAAGCTCCTTCAGTACTATCAGCAGCTATTGCGTTTCTCCAGAGCTCATTTACCCTCCTCCATCCCCAGCTCCTCCTCTCGTCCAGTCAGGATTTGGTATTCTGATTCCCCTTGAATCAGACTAAATTCCCAAATTATGTTGTACTTTTAATATTGACATTAATGATATCTGCACACATTGTTGGTTCTGTTTACCCTAAGGGGGTTTATCGCTGCTCTCCCTGCTCTTATCCATGCTAGGCTGCATGGATGCGCAGGGAGTTCTTGCCCAGAACAGAACCATACCGCCAATCCGAACTATATGCTAACTGTCAATCATCTTTGACGATAGTGGTCCTGACAGAACTGACAATTTTGGTTTCTAAGCGTCTCTTGAATTTTGATGTTGTCACCCCATGTGGAAAACAAATACACTTTAGCATACTTATTATAGAAATAATATACTTAAGTGTGAACTGAATCTAATATTTTTTAATTGCATGTTAATCCCAATTAAATAAACATGTATTAGTTTACATTTATTTTAAATAAGCTGAACTTTAGAGTGCTTAAGTACATATTTAATTGTATTGTCTGTGAAATATGGTTTAAATACTGATGATAATTTATTGTTAAGTACAAACCCGATTCCAAAAAAGTTGGGACACTGTACAAATTGTGAATAAAAACAGAATGCAATGATGTGGAAGTTTCAAAATTCAATATTTTATTCAGAATACAACATAGATGACATATCAAATGTTTAAACTGAGAAAATGTATCATTTTAAGGGAAAAATAAGTTGATTTTAAATTTCATGGCATCAACACATCTCAAAAAAGTTGGGACAAGGCCATGTTTACCACTGTGTGGCATCCCCTCTTCTTTTTATAACAGTCTGCAAACGTCTGGGGACTGAGGAGACAAGTTGCTCAAGTTTAGGAATAGGAATGTTGTCCCATTCTTGTCTAATACAGGCTTCTAGTTGCTCAACTGTCTTAGGTCTTCTTTGTCGTATCTTCCTCTTTATGATGCGCCAAATGTTTTCTATGGGTGAAAGATCTGGACTGCAGGCTGGCCATTTCAGTACCCGGATCCTTCTTCTACGCAGCCATGATGTTGTAATTGATGCAGTATGTGGTCTGGCATTGTCATGTTGGAAAATGCAAGTTCTTCCCTGAAAGAGACGACGTCTGGATGGGAGCATATGTTGTTCTAGAACTTGGATATACCTTTCAGCATTGATGGTGCCTTTCCAGATGTGTAAGCTGCCCATGCCACACACACTCATGCAACCCCATACCATCAGAGATGCAGGCTTCTGAACTGAGCGCTGATAACAACTTGGGTTGTCCTTGTCCTCTTTAGTCCGGATGACATGGCGTCCCAGTTTTCCAAAAAAACCTTCAAATTTTGATTCTTCTGACCACAGAACAGTTTTCCACTTTGCCACAGTCCATTTTAAATGAGCCTTGGCCCAGAGAAAATGCCTGCGCTTCTGGATCATGTTTAGATATGGCTTCTTTTTTGACCTATAGAGTTTTAGCCGGCAACGGCGAATGGCACGGTGGATTGTGTTCACCGACAATGTTTTCTGGAAGTATTCCTGAGCCCATGTTGTGATTTCCATTACAGTAGCATTCCTGTATGTGATGCAGTGCCGTCTAAGGGCCCGAAGATCACGGGCATCCAGTATGGTTTTCCGGCCTTGACCCTTACGCACAGAGATTGTTCCAGATTCTCTGAATCTTTGGATGATATTATGCACTGTAGATGATGATAACTTCAAACTCTTTGCAATTTTTCTCTGAGAAACTCCTTTCTGATATTGCTCCACTATTTTTCGCCGCAGCATTGGGGGAATTGGTGATCCTCTGCCCATCTTGACTTCTGAGAGACACTGCCACTCTGAGAGGCTCTTTTTATACCCAATCATGTTGCCAATTGACCTAATAAGTTGCAAATTGGTCCTCCAGCTGTTCCTTATATGCACATTTAACTTTTCCGGCCTCTTATTGCTACCTGTCCCAACTTTTTTGGAATGTGTAGCTCTCATGAAATCCAAAATGAGCCAATATTTGGCATGACATTTCAAAATGTCTCACTTTCAACATTTGATATGTTATCTATATTCTATTGTGAATAAAATAAAAAAGTTTATGAGATTTGTAAATTATTGCATTCCTTTTTTATTCACAATTTGTACAGTGTCCCAACTTTTTTGGAATCGGGTTTGTATAATTTCTATTGAAACTTGCATGCCACATATTTAAATATTTTTGTAACAACACATTTGTAATGTTAGTAAATTTAAAATATATTAACTTTTGAATAACACACTACAGCTCAAATTAGAATCAAGCACTTTAAAGCATGACACAAAATAATGATTTACAATGTACTTTAAAGTACAACTTTTAATTTGACATTATTACAAAGTGCACTTTTGCGGAAACATAATCATGAAAGTGTCTCTCTTTAAGTGCACTTAAGTGGCCTTTATTTCATTAGTATTATATTATTTACAAGTACAGCTTTTTAAAAATATACTTGTAAGATTTGAAGTGCAAATTCAGTACAATAAGTGCACTTCTTTTTCATGCACTACATGGGTCATATTTTCTTTATTCATGGTTTTTGAGGTCCTGTTCATGTTGATATCTGCACCAAAATATGTTAAGTTTGATTGGACAGACAGTCTTTGAGGTCAAGTAGAGAAAGTGTTTTCTTTGTGGTTAGATCAGTTGTATTTTATTATTTGCCGTCCGTGACCAGATGAGAAGCACTGTCTGACGCTGGCCAACAAACCATGAAAGGCTGATTAATTAAACTCGATTAAACTCAGTAATAGATGCAGATAATGGATCTTCAGGTCTTGACAGTGGGAAGGGAAGCGCAGCGTGTGAAGCACCATTGACAAACCCCAACCTCTCCGCTAATTTTACTAATTCATCTTCATTTTTTAAATGCAGCCGTGAGGCTGCTAAGCCTTTGGATCTCTTCACTAAAGGGCTCGGGTTAGAATAGCGGGTCTCCATTAAAGCGTTTTCCATATCCACTGATCCTTAATTTGATCTCCGCCTTGAGGCTGAACTCTGCGCTCGGCCTCTCACTAGTGTTGCGCTTGTAATTGACAGGCAGATAATGAGAGAGTTTGGCCTGTGGGAGAGCGCTGAATGCTTTACGCTGATTTGTGATTTATCTGATGAGTTTTGCCTTGTGTCATTCAGCAACTCTTGCTATTATTGCTGTAAATCACAGCTCATCTCAGGAAAACGCTGCAGTGATATTGTGGATTCACGTTGCACTTCTCATCGAATTCACCGTTGCATGTTAAAGTTTGTATATGCAGATGAGATGCGAGTAGGGTTGATATCAAAATCGCAAAAGCTGCGATTTAATTAAATAAATGCATGCGCTGCGTGTTTCAGA
Organism: Coreius guichenoti; assembly: GCA_039654105.1. Lineage (NCBI taxonomy): Eukaryota > Metazoa > Chordata > Actinopteri > Cypriniformes > Gobionidae > Coreius > Coreius guichenoti. Next base: position 53,233,455 of record CM077169.1, on the reverse strand, counting down.
GTGAAGCGCTGCACTGTGTTCATTTACGCGCACAGTTCACAATCCGTCTGTGTTTTTAGATTCTTGATTCACAGTAAACGCCGCTCCATGAACTCCATCTGAATCTGCTCTGAGTTTGAGTCGCTTTAACATGCGTTTGGAAACTAAGGCGGCATCCGAAACCCTAGGCAGTGACTTGTTGCTTTCAGAAAGACTTCTGAGGCAGCGTAACAGTTTAATGATCTACAGCAAAATAAAGCGAGCTTTGGTGAGAACTAAACAAATATTTAATTACTACAGATGCCATCATTCTTTTTCCAGCTCAACTGTCACGGAATGGAACGCACAGGATTGTGGGATATCAAAGGCAGTGAAGGATACATCTGTGCTGCCTTCAAAAATCCATCAGAGATGAGGCAGGAAGTGAAGCCAATGGATTCGGACGTGCCTTGATGTCTTCCTACCTTGAAATGTGTCCTCCGAAGGCAGCATTTTCCAGTTTTCGGATGCAGCCTAAATGTGCACGAGCCATCTTCACAAACTTGTAATGAGAAGCACTCATCAACAAAAGAGAAGCTTTAAGACTTCCTGCGTTCTCGCGTCATAATAAAGGTTCAGTGGTTTAAATAACATTTGAAAATAAAGATATTAAGACAGCTTAAGACAGTTATTTGTATTGTAATTTTACATTTGTAATTTAAAATAAAATAATAATTATATTATTTTTTTAAATACTCTTTTTTATTTACAGTGAAATAATAATTTTTATATCTTAATATATTTATTATATTTTTATTTTTTAAATATATTTTATTTAATAATACTTATATTATTATTATTATTATTATTATTACATTTTTATTCTTATTAATAAATACAATTTTTTTATAAATATGAATTATTAATGTTTATAAAATTAAATCATCTTAATAATAACAGCAACAATAATAACAATAATATTAATAATAATAACAATTATTATTATTATTATTAATAAATATAAATATTTATTTTATAACCATTAATAATTAATAATATAAAAATAATAATGCAATTTATTATTATTATTAATTTATAACCATATTGATATGTAATAATACTTTTTTTTGCTAAAAACAAGCACAGAAAAATTTTATTTTTTATCAGAAAGACCAAAACTGCAGAAAAATATTATTATTATGTTTTATGTTTATTAATAAATAAACATTTATTTTATTTTTTATAAATATTAATTATTGATGTTTAGAAATAAAATTATTATTATGATTAAAATAATTTATTATTATTATTATTATTAGTAGTAGTAAACATTCATAATTACTAATAAAAAATAATAATGTAATATTTATTTAATATATGTATTAATAATAATAATAATAATAATAATAATAATAATAATAATAATTTATAGCCATATTCATATATAATAACAACATTTACATTTATTCATTTAGTAGACGCTTTTATCCAAAGCGACTTACAACTGAGGAATACAGGAAGCAATCCGTCATGAAGAGCCGAAAAATTACATAAAGTGCCTGAAATACTAAGTGCTGGACATTACCCAAAGCAGCACAAGCTAGAATAGGGAGGGAATAAAGGGAAATAGAATTTTTTTTTATTTATTTTTTTTAAGATGAGGTTAAGTGCTCAGGGAAGAGATGAGTTTTCAGCTGTCTTTTGAATGTTGTCAGTGATTCTGCATTCCGGATGGAGGTGGGAAGATCATTCCACCAGCAAGGAACAGTGAATGAAAATGTTCTGGAGAGGGATTTGATGTCTCTCTGTGATGGTACCACGAGCCGTCGCTCCTTAGCTGAGCGAAGACTTCTGGTGGGGGTGTAGTATGCGGATGCTGAGCTTGTGATGGATCTGTAAACAAGCGTCAACGCCTTGAACTTGATGCGAGCCGTGAGTGGTAGCCAGTGCAGAGAGATGAAGAGAGGTGGATCATTTGAAGCGTTATGATTGCACACGATGGAAGTCCAGCCAGAAGCGCATTGCAGTAGTCAAGCCTAGAAATGACCAGGGCCTGGACGAGAAGCTCTGTTGCATGCTCTGTTAGGAACGGTCTGATCTTTCTGATGTTGAGCAGCGCAAACCTGCATGACCGAGCTGTCAGCAATGTGGTCTTTGAAGGACAGCTGGTCATCAAAGGATACTCCAAGATTTCTGACCGACCTTGAAGGGGAAATCAAGGATGAACCTAGCTGATTGGTGAAGTCGTGTTGTAGAGTGGGATTGGCAGGGAAGACGAGAAGCTCAGTCTTTGCCAGGTTGAGCTGCAGGTCATGTTTTCTCATCCATGCCGAGATGTCCGCCAGACAGCTTGAGATTCGTGCAGCTACTGTGGGATCATCTGGTTGGAACGAAAGGTAGAGCTGTGTGTCATCAGCATAGCAGTGGTATGAGAAGCCATGTGCCTGTATGATGGGTCCCAGGGATGTAGTGTAAATGGAGAAGAGGAGAGGTCCAAGCACTGAGCCCTGAGGAACCCCCGTGGTCAGTTGATGTGCTTTGGATACCTCCACTCTCCAGGCAACCTTGAAGGACCTACCTGTGAGATAGGATTCAAACCAGTGGAGTGGAACCGCTGTGATGCCCAGTGATGAGAGGGTGGAGAGAAGAATCTGGTGATTCACAGTGTCAAAGGCAGCTGATAGATCGAGGAGGACGAGGACTGATGATTTGGAATCAGCTTTCGCAATCCGCAGGGCTTCAGTGACCGACAGTAATGCAGTCTCCGTTGAGTGTCCCCTTTTGAATCCTGACTGGTTGACATCCAGCTGATTATACTGTGAGAGGAAAGATGAAACCTGGTTGAAAACAACTCGTTCAAGTGTTTTCGCTATGAATGGTAGGAGAGAGACAGGTCTGTAACTATCTACAAGTGATGTGTTTAATGTGGGTTTTTTAAGCAGTGGGGTTACCCGAGCCTGCTTGAATGTGGTAGGGAAAATGCCTATTATGGCCAAAAACAAGCATTTTTCTTTTGCATTTTAAAAGAAAAAGTGCAATTAGATATTTCCCTAAATCGAGTGCTACAGGAGAGGGGAAGAGAATAAGTGAATCACAGATTAAATGTTGGTCTGTTCATCACACAAAGTATTATATACTTGTAATGTGAACTCCTCTCTGTGCCTGTGTTGTGTGTTTTTGCGTCCATAGATGCATCCAGCACATGTATGGCTGCACACTCACCACATGAAGCTGCAAACACACCATTAATGTAGGGGAACAAACGATGGCAGATGGTCCCTCAACGAGGCCCTCCAGACGCTCGGCGCAGCATCTGCTGACTCCAGCCTCACAGAGAAGGACTAAAGCAAACTTCTGTCTGATCTCACACTCACTTCCGTCTTCAGTCCAACTGACCGCTGAATCGATTCTGGACAGATGTTGAACACTTGGATGAATTCCACGTATTATCCGCTTGGCTTTAATCCTCATATTGATTTTAAAAAAAAGTGCAATAATGTGTAACAGCAGCTAAAACTACATATAACTCATGAATCAAAACAAAAGCACAAATGCATGCACACTCTAAAAAGATATTCTGGGCACATGTTACCACAACTTAAATAAATGCATGGTTGCATGTTAAAAATTCAGATGTATTGAGTTGAAAAAAATATTTATATGTATGCATTAATTTTCATTATTTACTGCAACAACAGATACTCAAATTACTTCTTGATAAACAAATGATAAATGATAAACTAATAAAAGTAGTCTGATAATTTGCAGGTTAGGCCTAAATGTTCCATTATATTCCTTGCAGTATTAAATGCATTTATCACTATATTCCTATCGTCCATCACACACAATGACACTTCACACACGTTCTCTAACCCGACATGACAGTCATCCAGTAAAGGGCAGAGGCTGTCAGCGTCTCACACTGAGACGTCACGTCTATATTTATCAGCTGAAAAGGCATTCAGGACAGTCCTTGTACGACACACACGTTTAAGCCGCCATTACAGACGGTGAAGATCAGAGAGTCGTGTGTGTTACACAAATGATCCGAGGTCACTCACGTCTCCTCCACGACTGTCAAAACATGTTCATTCCTGCGTTTACTTCAAAATTAAGGTGACAAAAAAAATGGTTTGGAGAATATCTCAATTACATGAAACTACTGTACTCACTATAGAAATGTAATATGCAGAATGGCAGTGCAATAGGTAAAATGGCAATGTATTTCTGTATTTTCTGAGCGAAATGCTAATTCAAATTCAATAATATAATTTGCATTTGCTATTTCCTTTTAACATATTACATATTGCACTGCCATTTTGCATATTACATTTCAAATTAAATATTGACACCCATGAATGCATTTAAGAAAAAAGTAACACCATTTTAGCCCAGAATGCATTTTGAAATTCACATTTGCTACAATTATGATGAAAATGTCCTACCCGTGAGTCTAAATATATTTAGGGAAAAAAAACATTTAAATGATCATTTTGCTACAATTTTTGCTTGGACATGTTAAACATATCTAATCAATTAAGGTAATACATTTTCATTTTAATTTTGCAACTTATAAGGCGTTAAAATTATATATTTAATTTAAATATTAAAACTAGTGTGGGAAATGGCAAATGTATAATTTTATAAATTGAATTTTCATTTTTAATTTTGCACCAAACAATGCACATATGTATTGGAAAATGTAAATTTAAATATAGAAATACATTGCCATTTTGCATATTACATTTCAAATTGAATATTGCTACCCATAAGCGTCTATGTTCTATAAATAGCACAGTATTCAGAATGTAATGTGTGCCTTTGGAAAGAAGTCTCTTCTGCTCATCAAGCCTGCATTTATTTAATCAAAAATGCAGAAAAAACTGTAATATTGTGAAATATTATTACAATTTAAAATAATGGTTTTCTAGTTTAATATACTTTAAAATATAATTTATTCCTGTGATCAAAGCTGAATTTATCATCATTACTCCAGTCTTCAGTGTCACATGATCCTTCACAAATCATTCTAATATGAGGATTTATCAATGTTGGAAACAGCTTATAACCTGTGAGACTTTTTTGGTAAAAAAAAAAAAAGCACATCACTATTAACTAACTGTTAAGTAATATGCCATTGTGGTTATGGGTTTTGAATTAATTTTGAATTAGTTAACAGTCATGTGCTTCAACAAGTAAAGTCATAATAATGACACCTTTGCAAATCGTTAGCTAATGATTAATTAAAGCAGACAACTGGAAGTTGAAATGCATGGCTTTGACCCATTGTGGTAATTAACACGTTAATTTACATTATTAGTTAACATAATATGTTATTAGGGAATTAATACATGATGACACATTTAACTAATAACAATGTATTGATTATTTAATCTATTAATCATATAGATTGTTCATTTGTTGCTGATGCAGTAATCATTGATAAATGGTTTAGTTCTTCAAGAGTCATACATTAACTCATGATTATCTGTGCATTAGTTCAGCATGAATTAATGCATATCAGTGCACCCGTATTGTAAAGTGTTACCCATTATTCTGCTATCAGTGTCTCAAGCCTCCGTTACTAGCTCTAAAATGATGTTTTGAAATTAGCAATGGCATCGTGGGATGAGATGCGTAAGAAATTAGTCCTGCACACGCAAGCATGTTTTTAGGACAAAACCTGACAAATGTCTTGAAAGAAATCATCTGAACAATGTTTTGAGGTGTCGTGACCGTAGTATAAGCGAAATAATTGACTCCGAGCTGTTGAATTATTAGAAAATAATAAATAATACATGGCCGCATTACCACCTTGGGTGTGTATTATTTTCTAATAGGCTAATTCAACGGACTGTCGTCAATTATTCCTTACATCTTTCAATGTTTTGGTTGGACATTCATCTAATGTTTTTTAAAGGGGTCATGATTTGTTTTATTGTGTTATAATGTTTCCTGGGGTGCACTTATAATGTTAGAACGCTTTTTACATCAAAAATAGTCATAATTTATAAATAAAAGGCATTTTTCCTAACCTGATTTTAGCCCTCTGATTTGAACGCTCTGTTTTAAGGGGCGTGTCTGCTGTGAGGCTTCAGTGTAAACGCCCACTGCTGTGATTGGCTGCTGTGAGGCTTCAGTGTAAACGCCCACTGCTGTGATTGGCTGCTGTGAGGCTTCAGTGTAAACGCCCACTGCTGTGATTGGCTGCTGTGAGGCTTCAGTGTAAACGCCCACTGCTGTGATTGGCTGCTGTGAGGCTTCAGTGTAAACGCCCACTGCTGTGATTGGCTGCTGTGAGGCTTCAGTGTAAACGCCCACTGCTGTGATTGGCTGCTGTGAGGCTTCAGTGTAAACGCCCACTGCTGTGATTGGCTGCTGTGAGGCTTCAGTGTAAACGCCCACTGCTGTGATTGGCTGCTGTGAGGCTTCAGTGTAAACGCTCACTGCTGTGATTGGCTGCTGTGAGACTTCAGTGTAAACGCCCACTGCTGTGATTGGCTGCTGTGAGACTTCAGAGTAAACGCCCACTGCTGTGATTGGCTGCTGTGAGACTTCAGTGTAAACGCCCACTGCTGTGATTGGCTGCTGTGAGACTTCAGTGTAAACGCCCACTGCTGTGATTGGCTGCTGTGAGACTTCAGTGTAAACACCCACTGCTGTGATTGGCTGCTGTGAGACTTCAGTGTAAACACCCACTGCTGTGATTGGCTGCTGTGAGACTTCAGTGTAAACGCCCACTGCTGTGATTGGCTGCTGTGAGACTTCAGTGTAAACGCCCACTGCTGTGATTGGCTAGTGTCTTTCAATTTGAAATAGCTAAGTATTACTCTCTCTTTTAGCACGTTTTTACTATTACAGCTCTCATCGTTAACTAATCATGAAAAGTGTTGCATTACATTTAGATCGACCTATGAGATCTATGGCATTACATTTAGCTCTATGGCATTACATTTAGATCTATGAGATCTATGGCATTATATTTAGATCTATGGCATTACATTTAGATCTATGGCATTGCATTTAGATCTATGGCATTACATTTAGATCTATGAGATCTATGGCATTATATTTAGATCTATGGCATTACATTTAGATCTATGGCATTACATTTAGATATATGGCATTACATTTAGATCTATGAGATCTATGGCATTATATTTAGATCTATGGCATTGCATTTAGATCTATGGCATTACATTTAGATCTATGAGATCTATGGCATTACATTTAGATCTATGGCATTACATTTAGATCTATGGCATTACATTTAGATCTATGGCATTACATTTAGATCTATGGCATTATATTTAGATCTATGGCATTACATTTAGATCTATGAGATCTATGGCATTACATTTAGATATATGGCATTACATTCAGATCTATGGCATTACATTCAGATCTATGGCATTACATTCAGATCTATGGCATTACATTTAGATCTATGGCATTACATTTAGATCTATGGCATTATATTTAGATCTATGGCGTTACATTTAGATCTATGGCATTACATTTAGATCTATGGCATTACATTTAGATCTATGGCATTATATTTAGATCTATGGCATTACATTTAGATCTATGGCATTACATTTAGATCTATGGCATTACATTTAGATCTATGAGATCTATGGCATTATATTTAGATCTATGGCATTACATTTAGATATATGGCATTACATTTAGATCTATGGCATTATATTTAGATCTATGGCATTACATTTAGATCTATGGCATTATATTTAGATCTATGGCATTACATTTAGATCTATGAGATCTATGGCATTATATTTAGATCTATGGCATTACATTTAGATATATGGCATTACATTTAGATCTATGGCATTATATTCAGATCTATGGCAATTTTATTCAGATCTATGGCATTATATTCAGATCTATGGCATTATATTGAGATCGTGGCATGAAAGGTTGCAGAGATGAGCATTGTAGCCGATCACAGACATGCTGAGCGCATGAAAGCAGTGATCTCGTCATTGCAACTCAGTTTCTGTACACTAACGAATGCTTTCATCTTCACTAACAGTGCAAACGTGATATAGTTAAGAGATTCGTTGAATAAAACGTGAGTCACTGATAAACTCTCACCGTTTGATTGACAGCTCCAGCGCACGCTGCTCCAACGATTGCAAAGGGAGCTTTCTTTGATCGCTTTCTTTATAGAATTTAATCACCGTTAAATAACAGATTATTTTCATCCTACTAAGAGAAACAACACAAGTTGACGTTTAGTCACTGGTTTGATTTACTGACACACAGACAAAGAACATCTGACTGTACATGAATCATTTCAGATCAGGCATTAAGATTGACACAGTTACTTACATGTTGCATTACTGTCGAGTCCAGGCACTGCACAATATTTTGTAATCCTCAATGGCATGTTTATTGCTTGGTAGCTCGATCTGGTTTAACACCACGTAGGCCTATGTTACTTAGAATAGGTAGCCTATTGCATGTCATGCGTGAATCGGTGGGCGGGGCTAAACAGGCAGTGATGAAGTAGGCGTTGATCTTCTTCTGCAGAGGCGGTGCTTGCCTCCCTTTGACGTCATAGATTCCCTACTTTGAAAAACCTGTCATTTGCTGGGCCTGGTGTCAATAAAAGCTTTTATTGGACTAACAAGGAAGTTTTCAGTTCTGAAACTTACAGGATATTCTTATAGTATGATGACCTCTTATATGTCAAAAGCTCAAGGAAAATCTGATTTCTCAGTTCATGACCCCTTTAAATGTTATTACTTGTTTCAGAGAGCATTCAAAAGTAACGTTCCCATAATGTTTGAAGAATGATCAAATGGAATGTTCCCTTAACGTTCACATGAACATTTTAAAACATGAATTGACATTTTGAACGTTCAGAAGAACTTAATGGGAACATTCGCAAAACATTCTTGGAACATATTTTTGTTAGCTGGGTATTATTATTATTAGGTATTATTTACATGTCAATTCCCAGAGCTAAATGGACTCACCTCTGGTACTCAGTAAGAGTCACGTTTGCACCCTGAACAGGCCTTTTGTCAATATGTCACATGACTCGAGCTATCATTAGCACAAACATTGTTAGTTTAAGACTAATGGTAAAGGGAATGAGCATCAATAATAGAACTATGCAGGCAGAACAACCACAATAACGTCAAAGTACAGAAAGTATAGAGCATCTCCAGTGCTTGAGTGGATGAGAGATCGACGTAGAGAGCAATTATCCAACCCATTTCAAAAAGCTCACCGCAATCTCCTTGTTCCTGGAAACTCTGCCGTCTCTGAGCTCAACTTGAGGAATCTTCTCTTCTGTGTCTGCTGTACGGCTGTTTTCAGATGGAATCAGATGGATCATTCTCCAGAGCTTACATAAACTTCCCACACAATCTCTTCAACAAACAGCGCCTGGAAACAAATTTTCATAATTGCAGCATCGCCCTTCAAATGAGTGGATTCCTGTTATGCTGCTGTGAAACTTTCCTTCATGCTGGTTATTGTGTCACTATGCCATCATTATCCACATTAATATCACATCATGCCTGTGTCATTACATTTAATAGATCTTCCGAGGGGTGTTCGGTATGTATTGTCTACAATAATATCATAATTGATGAGAACCGTGATGTATGTAAGTGATTTTACCAACACTGTTCTATGACTGACAGCTGAAGGATTTAAGGGTTGCACAGTTTGAGAATGAAACACACCTGCAGGTCATATTGGCTGTATTTGAACTCCTGCCCTCCCTCCAGTTTTTCTTCTGTAAAAAACGGCTCTATTATCAGAACAATCTCTGTATGAGGAGCGCGTACAGAGAAACGCTTCAAACATGTCACCTAGCAAGACGTGAGACCTGCTGCTTTCACAGGTTTGAACACTGCTGGGTGAGGGAATGTATTGTGAGGAAAAGTGACATGGTAAACCTGCGAGACAAGTGTGTGTGTGTGTGTGTGTTAGCATGGATGTGTGAACTGTTTCCCTCAACACGACATATCAATACTCTATTGACATGAGCATTACAGCACCAAAGGCAAGAGCGACACAGAAAGATGGAAGCGTATCGATCAGGATAATGGCCGGCAAAAGTTATGCCGTTGATATTTTTCAGATCATGGGTAGCATAATGTCACAAGCCACATTCCCGAAATCTAAAGGCCTAAAAAATAAATAAATAAATATATATATATATATATATACAGTTGTAAGAAAAAGTATGTGAACCGCTTGCAGAATCTGTGAAAATGTGAATAATTTTAACAAAATAAAAGAGATCATACAAAATACATGTTATTTTTTATTTAGTGCTGTCCTGAATAAGATATTTTACATAAAAAAAATGTTTGCATATAGTCCACAAGACAAAAAAAATAGCTGAATTTATTAAAATGACCCATTCAAAAGTTTATGAACCATTGATTCTCAATACTGTGTGTCGTTCCCTGATGATCCACGGCTGTGTGTGTGTGTGTGTGTGTGTGTGTCGTTCCCTGATTATCCACGGCTGTGTGTGTGTTTTGTGATGGTTGTTCATGAGTCCACTGTTTGTCCTGAGCAGTTAAACTGTCCAATGTTCATCAGAAAAATCCTCCAGGTCCTGCACATTCTTCAGTTTTCCAGCATCTTTTGCACATTTGAACCCTTTCCAGCAGTGACTGTATGATTTTGAGATCCATCTTTTCACACTGAGGACGACTGAGGGACTCAAACACAACTATTAAAAAAGGTTCAAACATTCACTGATGCTCCAGAAGGAAACACGACACATTAAGAGCCGGGGGGTGAAAACTTTTGAACAGGATGAAGATGTCCAATTTTTTCTTATTTTGTTTAAATATCAATTTTTTTTTCATTTAGTACTGCCCTACGGAAGCAACAGAAGATACTTAGATGTTTCCCGGAAGACAAATTAAGTACAATTTACCTTGATCTTCAAAATCAATAAGTTTTCACCCCCGGCTCTTAATGCGTCGTGTTTCCTTCTGGAGCATCAGTGAATGTTTCAACCTTTTTTAATAGTTGTGTTTGAGTCCCTCAATCGTCCTCAGATCTCAGAATCATACAGTCACTGCTGGAAAGGGTTCAAATATGCAAAAAATGCTGGAAAACTGAAGAATGTGCAGGACCTGGAGGATTTTTCTGATGAACATTGGACAGTTTAACTGCTCAGGACAAACAGTGGACTCATGAACAACCATCACAACACACACACAGCCGTGGATTATCAGGGAACGACACACACACTCACACTCACACACACAGCCGTGGATCATCCAGGGAACGACACACAGTATTGAGAATCAATGGTTCATAAACTTTTGAACGGGTCATTTTTAGTAAATTCAGCTATTTTTTTTGTCTTGTGGACTATATGCAAACATCTTTTATGTAAAATATCTTATTCAGGACAGTACTAAATAAAAATAACATGTATTTTGTATGATCTCTCTTATTTAGTTAAAATTATTCACATTTTCAAAGATTCTGCAAGTGGTTCACACTTTTTCTTGCAACTGTATATATACATACGCAGTTCAGTGTGTGAAGAGAATAACACTGATTGTCTCAGTGGTGAACCGGCGACAGGGTCATGGGCGGCCAAGGCTCATTGATGCACGTGGGGAGCGAAGGCTGGCCCGTGTGGTCCGATCAAACAGACGAGCTACTGGAGCTCAAACTGCTCAAGAAGTTAATGCTGGTTCTGATAGAAAGGTGTCAGAATACACAGTGCATCGCAGTTTGTTGCGTATGGGGCTGCATAGCCGCAGACCAGTCAGGGTGCCCATGCTGACCCCTGTCCACCGCTGAAAGCACCAACAGTGGCCACGTGAGCATCAGAACTGGACCACGGAGCAATGGAAGAAGGTGGCCTGGTCTGATGAATCACGTTTTCTTTTACATCACGTGGATGGCCGGGTGCGTGTGCGCGGCTTACCTGGGGAACACATGGCACCAGGATGCACTATGGGAAGAAGGCAAGCCGGCGGAGGCAGTGTGATGCTGGGAAACCTTGGGTCCTGCCATCCATGTGGATGTTACTTTGACACGTACCACCTACCTAAGCATTGTGTATATATATATATATATATATATATATATATATACACACTCACCTAAAGGATTATTAGGAACACCATACTAATACTGTGTTTGACCCCCTTTCGCCTTCAGAACTGCCTTAATTCTACGTGGCATTGATTCAACAAGGTGCTGAAAGCGTTCTTTAGAAATGTTGGCCCATATTGATAGGATAGCATCTTGCAGTTGATGGAGATTTGTGGGATGCACATCCAGGGCACGAAGCTCCCGTTCCACCACATCCCAAAGATGCTCTATTGGGTTGAGATCTGGTGACTGTGGGGGCCATTTTAGTACAGTGAACTCATTGTCATGTTCAAGAAACCAATATGAAATGATTCGAGCTTTGTGACATGGTGCATTATCCTGCTGGAAGTAGCCATCAGAGGATGGGTACATGGTGGTCATAAAGGGATGGACATGGTCAGAAACAATGCTCAGGTAGGCCGTGGCATTTAAACGATGCCCAATTGGCACTAAGGGGCCTAAAGTGTGCCAAGAAAACATCCCCCACACCATTACACCACCACCACCAGCCTGCACAGTGGTAACAAGGCATGATGGATCCATGTTCTCATTCTGTTTACGCCAAATTCTGACTCTACCATCTGAATGTCTCAACAAATCGAGACTCATCAGACCAGGCAACATTTTTCCAGTCTTCAACTGTCCAATTTTGGTGAGCTCGTGCAAATTGTAGCCTCTTTTTCCTATTTGTAGTGGAGATGAGTGGTACCCGGTGGGGTCTTCTGCTGTTGTAGCCCATCCGCCTCAAGGTTGTGCGTGTTGTGGCTTCACAAATGCTTTGCTGCATACCTCGGTTGTAACGAGTGGTTATTTCAGTCAAAGTTGCTCTTCTATCAGCTTGAATCAGTCGGCCCATTCTCCTCTGACCTCTAGCATCAACAAGGCATTTTCGCCCACAGGACTGCCGCATACTGAATGTTTTTCCCTTTTCACACCATTCTTTGTAAACTCTACAAATGGTTGTGCGTGAAAATCCCAGTAACTGAGCAGATTGTGAAATACTCAGACCGGCCCGTCTGGCACCAACAACCATGCCACGCTCAAAATTGCTTAAATCACCTTTCTTTCCCATTCTGACATTCAGTTTGGAGTTCAGGAGATTGTCTTGACCAGGACCACACCCCTAAATGCATTGAAGCAACTGCCATGTGATTGGTTGATTAGATAATTGCATTAATGAGAAATTGAACAGGTGTTCCTAATAATCCTTTAGGTGAGTGTATATACACACACACACATCTCATTCAGTCACTACAATCATCCTCAGGCATTTGTTTCTATAAATAAAAAGAGCATACGTTAAATTCTGTGCAACAAATACTACCACATTATAACAAAATAATTCATCATTGTATTATATACATACATTGGATTTACTTACAATTTTCACTTATACAAATTCACAAGTAATTACAAAGAAAAAGCAAGTAACGCAATTTAAATGTGACATTTAGAAAGACTGAAAGGGTATTTTCTTGTAAAGCATACTCTAATAATCTTTATTTACAATTTATGTTAGTGTATATATGTTATTTGATGCACACATTATTTAGATTTTTAGGGTGAGATATGACATTTCTCGATTGATTTTTGTGGGTTTATACAGTATCTTTAATGCCGATCGTGAGTTTATATGTGAAAGTGGCTTGTATGTGATGGGAGAAAATCTTGCTCTTCTGTAATTACAGCTCAATATGAAACGACGGCAATCTCGCCACAAAATTACTCTCCTAAAAAGCAAGGCAAGATAATGTCTGTGATTTCTGCATATGCCACGGAGCCCTCTTTGCACAGCACAGACTCTAATTATGACCAATATCTTCTTTCAATGTTTCTCTTTCAATTACAGTACTGTATAAATGAAATTAAAGCTTGTAGTCTGTAATTACATATAAAAGAATATCCAAAAGCATCAAAATGACAGCAATTAGAGAATGGAAACTCCCACACATGAATGGAAAGTAAAAGATTCAGGGAATATTTCTGGAATAAATGCATTTAGACATTGTATCTCCATCAAGTTTCAGATCCGTTCTTTAAAGAGTGAGTGACGTGTGTTTTAGCGGATCAGAGCCCTTTCTCAAAACCGAATTTAATTCACCTGCACAAACCGTTCAGTCACTGCGATACTTGCTTCTCATGAAGGGAATGTTTTTAGAAATCAAATACACTACCAAAGATCTGGACATGCCTTCTCATCCTTTATTATTACTATTTCACACAATGAAACAAAACATGATCCACAAAATCAGGTGCGTCATGGGATTCATCTGGTACTACTGGACGGACGGACAGATAGATACTTGGATAGATGGACGGATGGACGGATAGATAGATACTTGGATAGATGGACAGACGGATGGATGGATGGATGGATGGAAGGATGGATGGATGGATGGATGGATGGACGGACGGATGGATGGACGGATGGATGGACGGATGGACGGACGGATGGATAGATACTTGGATAGATGGATGGATGGATAGATAGACCGATGGATGGATACTTGGATAGATGGATGGATAGACGGACGGATGGATAGATACTTGGATAGATGGATGGATGGATAGATACTTGGATAGATGGATGGATGGATAGATATATACTTGGATAGATGGACAGACGGATAGATACTTGGATGGATGGATGGATGGGTGGATAGATAGACCGATGGATGGATACTTGGATAGATGGATGGATAGACGGACGGATGGATAGATACTTGGATAGATGGATGGATGGATAGATAGACCGATGGATGGATACTTGGATAGATGGATGGATAGACGGACGGATGGATAGATACTTGGATAGACGGACAGATGGATAGATACTTGGATAGATGGACAGATGGATAGATACTTGGATGGATGGATAGATACTTGGATAGATGGATGGATAGATGGACGGATGGATAGATACTTGGATAGATGGATGGATGGATGGATAGATGGATGGATAGATAGCTACTTAGATAGATGGATGGATGATAGATAGACGGATGGATAGATACTTGGATAGATGGATGGATGGATAGATATATACTTGGATGGATGGATGGATGGATGGATAGATACTTGGATAGATGGATGGATGGATGGATGGATGGATGGATAGATGGATGGATGGATAGACAGATGGATAGATACTTGGATAGATGGATGGATGATAGATAGACGGATGGATAGATACTTGGATAGATGGATGGATGGATAGATATATACTTGGATAGATGGATGGATGGATAGATATATACTTGGATAGATGGAAAGATGGATAGATACTTGGACGGACGGACTGACGGACGGACAGATAGATAGATAGAATGGATGATGGACGGATGGATGGACAGTTTTTGTCTGATTCTACTCTACATGAATTGTTTATATAAAGCAAAAAATACAGAAATATATGAGGTATGAAAGCAATATCACATCTCACAGTCATGCTGTTTTTGTGGATATTCCTGATGATTTTCAGAACAATAGCACTGTTTTTATACAGCACTATTGTGTGCTACATCTTAAAAGTAATGCTCATTTTGTAGAGATTTTGGAATCGAGGTTTAGATTTTCTTCTTGATCACAGCAAATATCTGTTTTTGACCACAAATCTTCACCGATGTGATTGTGCAGCCCAACAGTGATCTAATGTTTGATAAAAAAAGAACATTTGAACCGTTTTTCTACTCTGGGTTCAATGAAAATCAATTCACTGACATCCATAAAAGCCGCTGAGGACGAGCAATGCTTCGGTCCGAGAGAAAAATCCTCAGTCATTTATTCAGCGCTCCAGATCTCCTCGGCCTCCAGTGACACGGCTGCTGAAGAGAACGTTAAAAAAACATATCCAGGAAATTAATCTGAAAGTCCTTCCCTCGTGTCTTCCGATTAATCAACTGATTTTATCAGTGGACCGGACCGTCGTCCTCCATCCGCGGGTCTGACGGCATCAGGGCGTGTGATGAGCACATCGACCGTTCCTTCAGATGATATATTGAAGAAATGAATCAGATTGATTGATGCGATCTGGAGAAGATCTCAGAGAGCTGTGGTTTGTCTATGATTATTCAACACTGTTTGCAGTTCAGAAAGGAAAATCTGTGATCTGATGTCATTGTTAACATTCAGCCGCTGGTCAAAAAGTCTTCAAAGTCAAGAAGAAACTACTTTCAGAATAATGTGAAGATTCATTCTCACTGAGACTAAATGAGAAGTTCACAGAAGTCAGGGTTTATTTTTATGTTGACTGCAACAGATTCTCTTATGAAAAAGAACTTGAGCATGCTTTCAAAAAGAGTAATTATTACAGAAATATGGAAGCTTGTTCCCGCCACGGAATTAAAAAAAATGCAATTGTTACTTTTTAATCTCACAGTTCTGACTTTTTTCCCCTCGCAGTTGAGTTTATAAACACTGTAAATAAATAGTTGTATCAAAAAAGTAAGTGTTCATGCTTTTTAAATTTTAAGTTTAGTCAACTTGAAATGTGAAGTTGTACTAAGTGACAACTTGGATATTTAAATTCACTAAATGTAAAATTTTAGTTGAAACAACCTTTCTTTTTTACGCTTTTTTCGCACTTTATAAGACGTCATTATTAGTTTATATCTCACAGTTTTGTGGGAAAAAAGTCAGAGTTGTGAGATAAAAACTTTTTTTTTATTCCATGGCAGAAACAATCTTCCATATAGAAATAATATACACTGTAAACCCTAACGCTCAAAATAATGAATTGGTTTGAGTAGAGCCAACTCAAATTTAACAAATTATTTCAAACAAATGAACTTTTATGAGTATTTAGAACTTTCTCTTTCGAGTTCTCAAAACTGACACATTTTAAGTAATCTGAATTGTTTCATTGTTTCGAGTTTTATGAACTTGTTTCTTTTAATTTAGACTAACTTAAATTTACCTGAAACTGGGCTGGGGTTTCTATTTCCCAGCATGCTTTGCCATGACACTCAAAGGGAGAGTAAATGCCAAAATTAAATGTTATATTATGTTTTTTGTGCAAGATTAATGTTAAGTAGGAGATTAAGTACTGTTTAATGTTTAGTTATGCTATACTTCAAAATAATATAATTATAGAATATACCTAAATATTAAAATGTAAAATTGAATATCACACTAATCAAGTAATTTATATGTGTTTTAGTATATTAGGCAACAGACCAATATATATATATATACAGTATATAAAATGTGGGATTTTATGAATGTATACAGCTGAGACGTCATCTTTCATCGTGCAAAATAGATCATGTATGGATGATTGAATGACACGTGTGAATCAAGCACTGATCAAGAGTTCTAAATGAAGTGGAACATGAAAGACATGAACGCTGTTGATGAAGAATGTAGTAATGTAGCCATTCCACTGTTACTAAGCAACCTGATCATGTACAAACCATTTCACATGTTACTATTTTAGTGATCTCATTGCAGGTAATCAAAGAACATCTGACTTAGACACGTTTCTATTCAGACCAATAAAGACAGAAAGTAAATCGCTGTCACACCTTTGAATGCAGAAACACATGCTTCTTTAACTGGAGCGGACGCATCGAACACACCAGCTCTCAGTTTAGGGATGTTTTAATGTAATAGCTCAAATATTTTCATTGTTCTTAATGATGAGGAATGAGTTGAGCCATAAAGTTTTGGTCGTGGACATGTGTGGGGTCCCTCACAGCATTATGAGCCAGTTATATTATCGTTAAATTGGTGTAGAATGAAAAAAAAAATGTATGTGCATTTAGTGTGTTCAGTTTTGCTACCTCACATCTGGATACGAGACACCACATGACACATATAGGGCTTTCCCCCCTCAATAAATCAATTGACATGGACAACAGCTACTGAAATCTTTAAGATTTCACCTGAGAACCTGAACTAACACATCAAGTGGAATCAAGTTAAACCCATTACAGTGACAGAAGCAAAGACTCGTACACTCACACTCGTGAAAGCATGTGTGTGTGTGTCATACTGCACTTTATCTAGTGCAAATGATTTGAGGGCGCCACTGTAAAGCCTGCAGGGCAGGAGCCAATTAAAATCCTCCAGCCGGCTTCCACTAATCCACAACCTGTGTGTGTTCAACGGCCAGAGATCTGGGAGCACCGAAAACTTCAACAAAGGGACATTGTGTCTGACAGTAGACAGCCGGGCTGAATAATAAATGATTGAGATGTGCACATGAATATTCGGCTACACAAAATACCTACTTCGGATATCTCTCGGAAACCGTTCTGGAATTGTAGGAAACACAATTCAGTCCCAGCTAACAGGGAACGTTCTTGCAATGTTATGAACAAACGTTCTTCCAGTAATGTTTGTTCAAAGTTATCTGGTCTTTAATAATGTTCTCAAAACATTCATTATACTACGGGGATGTTGAATGCTTGAATCTGATTGGTTGCAATTATTTTCAGGGAAATGCATGGCTAAGTGGAACGCCAGTCTCTCGTGAACGCGCGTACAACAGTTAGCGGAAGTTAGAGATTACAGTTTGTAAAGTTTTAAATATGGATATTTTTCTTACTCAAACGCATCGATTCACCCCGGAAGGCCTTTATTAACCCCCTGGAGCTGTGTGGAGCACTTATATGATGGATAGATGCACTTTTATAATGGATGGATGCACTTTTATGATGGATAGATGCACTTTTATAATGGATAGATGCACTTTTATAATGGATGGATGCACTTTTATAATGGATGGATGCACTTTTATGATGGATAGATGCACTTTTATGGACTTCAAAACAGAAACAGCCATTCACTGCCATGAATGCTACTTCATTATAAAGCTTGGAAGAACCAGGACATTTTTTAATATAACGCTGATTGTATTCGTCTGAAAGAAGAATGTCATACACACCTAGGATGAGTTGAGGGAGAGTAAATCATGGGGTTATTTTCATTTTTAGGTGAACTATCCCTTTAAGGACAAAAAACTGGCATCTGAACAATGTTTCGAGGTGTGGTGACCATAGTATAACTGTATTAATTGACTCCGGTCCGTTGAATTATTAAAAAATAATGCACACTAAGATATAACTGCCACGACGTGAACACCACCTCAGGTGTGCATTATTTTTCTAATAATTCAACGGCTCGTTGTCAATTATTCCTTCCTTAAACACCTGAAACATTCAGTTGGATATACATCTAATGTTTTTTAAATGTTACAACTTGTTTCAGAATGTTCAAAAGTAACATTTCCATAATGTTTGCCAAATGGAATGTTCCCTTAACAAGAAAAAAACTTTTGTAAGATATTAAAAAACGGGATGTTTTGACATTCAGAGAACATTCTAAAGTGCAAAATGATAAAATGGAATGTTTCTTTAACGTTCGGATAACCAAAGGAAAAAGTTTTTAAAACATTTAAAAACTGGACTTTTTGAATGTTCAGAAAACATTAAGAAAAAACTTTTCATAACTTAATGGGAACATTCTTAGAACATATGGATGGATGGATGGATGGATGGATGGATGGATGGATGGAGAAAGAAAGAAAGAAAGAAAGAAACTGGAATTGTAGCTGGAAAAATGTTTGCTGCAATTAGTTATAACAACTTCAAATTTGTTGAAACAACTTAAATATACAACTAAAGTTAACTAAACTTAATATTTAAGGCGCGATCATATACAGTACCTTTTTAACAACACATTACTTCTTATTCTAATGTGTACTTTTAAGTTGTGATAAATCATTTTTTACAGTGTACAGACCCAGCTAACAGGGAACATTCTCAGAACGTTCTGGCAAGGTTCTCTCAAAGTTATGAACAAACATTTTCATAATTTAAAAAAAAACTTTTCATAATTTTTTCATAACTTAATGGGAACGTTCTTAGCTGGGATTATAAATTCTTCCCTAAAACAAGTGTAAGGCCTTAAATGCACCAAAAACGGTGCTTGTCAAGAAGGTTTTGTGAGCTCGCTGTAGAGTGCTCCATTACTGCTGTTGTGTTGCTATATAAACTTTCCCCAGAGTCAAACATGACATTCAGAGGTCTGAAGTAAATGCTGGTCATGGGTCACCTCATGTTTCTGGAGGTTCTGAACAGCGTTTCGCCCGTGTTCATGTTCAGCTGCTCGCTCCCACCCGTTTGACTCACATAACGCTCTGAACTTGGTCCAAGATGTGCCTGAAGCAAAACCATTGCCAGACGATCTCGAAACACATTTTAGCTGACTCGCACGTGATGGGCAACGAGACACTCTCAGTTAGTGCACATGGGCCGACTGAAAAACACACAGGCTGTTATTACAACATGAAGTGTGTCTGCTGAGCGATTGTGTGAGAATAAAAAAAACAATTGCTCACTCTCAACCTTTCTCAGGTCAAACCCCGCGTGGTATCGCCCTCATCTGAGGTCCGCTCGAGCTGTGGTATAAAAAGGCCTAAATTTAAGATTTATGTATTTTAATTGCATATAACATTTCCATGCATTTAGATTACACAGTTATGCGATGCATATTTATCAGTCTTGCATAAACGAAACAGGTAAGATTTCTGTAATAGCACTAATAAACACAATAACCAGGTTTATATATATATATATATATATATATATATATGAGCAATATCACCCAAGCAGCAGTGCGATATATACAGTATCAGTATATTCGGCCGTAGATAATCACAGCATGCTAATATAGAGCTATATCACACGGCTGCGAGTGATATTGCGTTTATACAACAGTTCGATGCACAAGTGTGTAAATAAATAAGAAACAACAACGGAGTGTCTTTAAAAACACTCTTTGTGCAGAACTACTTCTTACGCCACGGATTCAAATCTCAAGTGGACAGTTTAACAGTCGAGCCCAAGCCTCCGTTACTGATTCTGAAACATCACTTTAGAGCTAGAGACGAAGAAACGCTGAGTCACTTCATTGAAGATTATTGTATTATGTAGAGTATTATGAGAGAGAGATCAACTAAACGAGTGTATTACCTGCATCTGATATTACATTCATTCTTCAGATCGATGTTCATAATGTTATATCCATTATAAAAAAAAATCAGTTTGATATCTAGCGATATCTATGTCTTTGTCAATTAAAAAGATTTTTCCATGACAGCGGTAAAACAACTTCCTCGTTTACAACCAGTCACTCATAAAGACAGTCTTTGCCTCCATCTAATGGTGTAATAATGCAAATGTCACTGAAGTCCATATCACGATCACTAACGGACCCTTTCTCAATACCAAATACGGCATATTATTTATATAAAATAATATTTATTGAACAATAATATTTCAATTAACAAGAATAGCTATTATAAAAGTCAACAGGAAATAAACACAAGTGAACAATTCAGTCAAACATACAAAAGCAGCGCTCTAGTACAGGATTAAGTTAAATATAGCCTAAATATAAAGTTATGAAACTTAATTTTCCCCTTAACCCAAATCGATTTGCTCTGGAACAAGTAATATATTAATAAGACCAAAGATTGCCCGTTTGATAAACCCCAAATTAATTATATCTCATGTTTAACCACTATCTACATACAGTAAGTTCCCGCAGGACTGTCCGAGATGAAGCTGTTCTCTGCGGGTACATGAGTGCTGAACGACCGCTGACCGTCTGGAGCTCACATCTGCGAACGCGTCTAAACAAATTGTAAAACAGGCGCTATGTTTATATATGAGTCACATATCTGAGGTCTAAATAACTACATTCTCGCCTAAACTCTTAAAACTACATTCCGTGAAACAATAACAGTAGTATTTGTAAAAAAAATATGGTGGATTTGCTCGTCCGCCATGACAGTCGCCGCAAGCGGAGTGATACAAACTAGTGATGTGTCGTTCATGAATGATTCGTTCATTTTGAACGAATCTTTAATATGACTCGAGAACAACGAGTTGTCTCAGAGAACGATTCGTTCATTTTGTGTTGACTGTGCATGTGCAACATCCCATACGTTCTGTACAGGAAATCGATTAGTTCACCTCTCGAGTCTTCGGGTTCGAGTCATTCGTTCATCAAGTCCCAGCCCCATAGGCAAGGCTATGCAGTCACCGGAAACAGAAAAGATTAGTTCATCTCTCGAGTGTTCGGGTTCGAGTCGTTCGTTCAAGTCCCAATAGGCTGAATCAGGGCCGGATTAACAATTTCCTGTGCCCTGGGCAACAAGACTCAAGGGTTTGTTTTATTGTTTTATTTTAACAAATGGGCCTTACTACTGGCCTCCTTTCAAGACTGAACTCATAAACACACAAACTTTTTAATTATTAGGCCTAGTGGCCTATCTTTGCTTTAAAAGGAGAGCCTAACAACAACACATTGGAACCAGTCGGACTGTGCAAGGTTTGGGTTAATCGACCGAGAGTTCAGGGTTAAGTTAACCTCTCTTTCTGAAATACCCATCAGATCTACAGTTGTCAGTACTGAGTCCAAAACCACTGGTACTAATGGGAGGAATAAGAGCCAGAAAAACATACACCAAATCTTATTTTCTGAAATCCCAGCTGTCAGAAAGCCATGTATAAACAGCGGGTGAGGTTTCTACTCCGGCCAGCACAACATGATGTGGTGAGATGAGAGAATTGGCTGTAACTCAGTGGACACGCTCCGGTCTGGAGACGATTTAATATGCAGCAGCGCACGGCATAAAATAAACGCTCACAGAGTATCTTTCAAGTCACATCTCCAGAAAATCAAAAGTCAGGTTTGCGTTGTGCATGACAGGCAGATCAACTCACCGGTTTGCTTTGTTCTGTATTTGAAAAACACAGTCACATCTCACTGTACGCCTCCATAAACTTCTCTCGATATAATTGAATCCATGACAACACTGACCTTTTGTATTCAATTTATTTTTGATTTCACTTCAAATTGGACCTTCACTTCTTGAGGGTGTGTGGACTGAACTTTCGTTTGTGTACAGCCCTCAACAAGAGTTTATATCAAACTCTCCCTTTCCCTTCCGCCTTCACTACATATATAATGAATGTAATGAGTAATGCAGTATTAAAGGGGTGGTTGATTATGATTAGACTTTTTTAACTTTAGTGAGTGTGTAATGTTGCTGTTTGAGCATAAACAACATCTGCAAAGTTACGACGCTCAAAGTTCAAAGCAAAGGGAGTTATTTTTTTTTACAGAAATCACTTTTTTTAAGGACTACAACAAAAGGCTGGAAGGGACTACAACAAGATTCTTCACGGGTTAGTGACATCATTAACCCGCCCCCGGGAACATGTTGAGAAGAGGAAGAGTTGTTGTAGTCGAGCACATTTGGGAGTCGCTCAAGCTGTCATCCGTCTTTCACATTTATTGCGATACAGTACGAACACAAATGCAATAGCATGTCATAAAGCAAGATGACAACATAAGTTATAACCGTAATTAAACTAAACTATACCTGTTCTCTCTTCATGCAGCAGATATTCTCTGGCTCTGTGCATTTTACAACAGTTCCCACACCAGCCGTTTATAGATTATCATGACAGAATATGCTAATCAATGACTTGAAGATAGTTAACTCATAAATTCCTGTCTCATTCTACATGTTGTCACTTCTTCTTGAGTCTCTCCATCATTGTCCGACTCCGGTTTGAACATAAAAGGCTGAACAGTTTCGGACATTTTCAGGCATGTCTGCGTGAGGTAATCGGAGCTGCTAACACGAGCTCTTGAAGCTCCACCCTCTTCCTGAAAGGGGGCGGGGAGCAGCAGCTCATTTGCATTTAAAGGGACACACACAAAAACGGTGCGTTTTTACTCACCCTCAAAAAGTGACAATTTTAACATGCTATAAAAAATGATCTGTTGGGTATTTTGAGCTAAAACTTCACATACACACTCTGGGGACATCAGAGACTTATTTTACATCTTGTAAAAAGGGGCTTTATAGGACCCCTTTAAAGTAATGGTCCAAAACAAAATTACAGAATGTAAGGTCATTGTTCTAAATGAACTCTATTATCTTCCTGGTAGACACATTTTGCATATTCATATCAGTCCAGAGTAAAGAAATATCATCTATTTTAGTTTTTGAGGTCTCCAACACTATCAGAGTCTCCTGACAGATGAGCAGATGATACATGTCTTTTTGGCATTATATTGATGATAGATAGACTTCTACAATAAAGCGGCTCTCCAGTGTGTTTTTATTCGAGTCTGACCTCGACTGACTGAACAGAAGAAGGCGGGGCCTCAGAGCCACACCCACCTGTTACATCATCACCACAGACCAAGTGGAAGAAACCCAAGAAACAAACTCCAACTTCGTTTTGGCCTGATGTTGTTCGAAATGATGTCATACAAGTTTGATCTCGTACGTCAGGGCCTTAAGAACACAGCGGTTTAGACTTTAGGAACAAAATATGTGTTAGTCTTGATATTACAGAGAAAATCAATGTCAGCATTAAGTGCTGACGTTGTGATCCAATGGGAAATGTGTTACTGTGTTAGCAGGAAAGTCTGACCTCATACAGACAACAGATCATTTCTGACTTGATTTGAACATCTCAGTCTCGCTCCATCTCTCTTCTTTCATTTTATGTATTTTTAGTGAAGTAAATAGCAAGGTCAGATCCTGGCATTAAACACCTCTGCGCTTCAATATCACGAACAGCGGAGCAGCATGAACTGACAAACCAAATCTAGCCTGACAATAGAGTATTGCCTATCGATCTCACACTAGGTCTCGCTCTTGTGCTGTGCCAAAAAAACGGAAAAGGTCCAATCAAATAGCAACTTCAAGGATGTAAGGCATGGTTTGACCTCAACTGCATTGATGCCATCAGTGAACGAGTTTAAAATGAACACTATCAATCTAGAAATAGACTGTCAATGTCAGAACCAGCCCAATAGAGCTGAAAAATCATGTTTTTTCTCGTGCTTCCAGATGAAATCTCTTTTACATTGATGCAGCTGCCATTCAATCTGAATACAGTTCACAAGACCTTGAATTTAAGTTGACATTCCAATTAGAGAATCATCATCATTTCTGATGCAATCTTAATTTAGGTGTTATATTCTATAAATGTTCATATTTTAATTCTGATGTTGCACTGGTCATTATTGTTGGTCTAAAAGTATTTTAGTAAATCGCACAAACCTTCAGCTCGTGCTTCACGTGTCTTTTTGCTGTGAACATAAGGATGACTTTGATATTGTAATATTTCAGCTGGACTGAAGCAACTCAGGTTTACTATTTTTTAGAAAAACCCTGAGTATCAAATATGATAATCAGGCTTTTGAGGAAGGTTTATTTATTCATCTCTCAATCATCATTGTATTGCAACTAACTACAGAGCTTTGATCATAAAACTAAGCATTTAAATATCATCTTACTAAGGCCCTGTCCACACGGAGACGCGTAAAAATGTTGTATCATATCCGCGTTTCGTCCACACAGATCCGGCGTTTTAGGACCCTGAAACCGATATTTTTTGAAACCGGGTCCCAGAGTGGATAAATCTGAAACCGACACCCTTGCGTTTTCGTATGTACAGCCAATCCGTACATTTTGTGAAACGGTGATGTCATCACACCATGTCCCGCACGGTAAAGACTAGAAGGAATACAGCTACGGGCATTGGGCATGCGCACATCAATATTGTGTCATTTAATTACTGTATTTGCATTATTGTAAGGGTAGGTGTAGGCGTTAATAAAACATAATCTGGTAAGTAGCAAATTTATTTATTGTTATTTTATCGTGAGATTTTGACTCACTTCCTACCATTGCTTTACCCCTTCTAGCCACAACTCTTCTTCTCCGTTTTTAGTGTATTTCTGTGGCAGAATTACAGCGCCATATACTGGCCTGGCATGTATACTACATCGTTTTGAGTCGGTTTCAGTGGTTCCGTGTGTACGCAGATATTTCTTGAGACAAGGGAAAAAAAAGATCGGATAGGGAAAGCTCTGGCTTCGTGTGGATGTGGCCTGAGACATACACCATATTGCTAAAAGTATTGGGACGCCCCTCCAAATCATTGAGTTCAGGTGTTCAATCACTTCATGGCCACAGGTGTGTAAATCAAGCACTAGGCATGCAGACGCTTCTACAAACGTTTGTGAAAGAATGGGTTGCTCTCAGGAGCTCAGTGAACTCACTACTAAATATTCCCCGCTCAACTGTTAGTGGTATTATAACAAAGTGGAAGCAATTGGGAACAACAGCAACTCAGCCACGAAGTGATAGACCACGTAAAATCACAAAGTGGGGTCAGCGCATGCTGAGGGTCACAGTGCGCAGAAGTCAATAGCTACAGACCTCCAAACTTTGTGTGGCCTTCAGATTAGCTCAAGAACAGTGCGTAGAGAGCTTCATGGAATGGGTTTCCATGGCCGAGCAGCTCATCCAAGCCTTACATCACCAAGTGCAATGCAAAGCGTGGGATGCAGTGGGGTAAAGCACACCGCCACTGGACTCTAGAGCAGTGGAGACGTGTTCTCTGGAGTGACCAATCATGCTTCTCTGTCTGGCAATCCAATGGACGAGTCTGGGTTTGGCGGTTGCCAGGAGAACAGGACTTGCCTGACTGCATTGTGCCAAGTGTAAAGTTTGGTGGAGGCGGGATTATGGTGTGGGGTTGTTTTTCAGGGGTTGGGCTTGGCCCCTTAGTTCCAGTGAAAGGAACTCTTAATGCTTCAGCATACCAAGACATTTTGGACAATTTCCTGCTCCCAACTTTGTGGGAACAGTTTGGGGACGGCCCCTTCCTGCTCCAACATGACTGCGCACCAGTGCACAAAGCGTCGGTCCATAAAGACATGGATGAGCGAGTTTGGTGTGGAGGAACTTGACTGGCCTGCACAGAGTCCTGACCTCAACCCGATAGAACACCTTTGGGATGAATTAGAGCGGAGACTGCGAGCCAGGCCTTCTCGTCCAACATCAGTGCCTGACCTCACAAATGCGCTTCTAGAAGAATGGTCAAAAATTCCCATAAACACACTCCTAAACCTTGTGGAAAGCCTTCCCAGAAGAGTTGAAGCTGTTGTAGCTGCAAATGGTGGGCCAACTCCATATTAAACCCTACAGATTAAGAATGGGATGTCATTAAAGTTCATGTGCATGTAAAGGCAGGCGTCCCAAAACTTGTGGCAATATAGTGTATTATTGGCAGCTATTGATATTTATAAGCATTTAAACATAAGAAAACAGCAGAAGAATCCTTTTCATGGTTAACAGTATAATATTGTGCATCATATATTTAACACGTACATGCACAGGCCAGAGAGCAATTGATTTAGCAATGCACTGACAAACTCGGACTGCATTAATTACTGCCAAATGTATTGAATATGCAATGTGTGCAAAGGCGCTAATTGTTTGTTTTCCACACAAAGGAGAAAAACAAGCTCAGTCCTCATGTGACTTTAGAGAAGACGGTGAGTCTATACCGTAATATCACAGAAATGCTTAAATGCTTACAGCACAATCTACAATCATTTTGAAAGGTCATTGCTCATAAACTCACAGATATTTCTCACAAAGAAATGTCATATTTCCATTGCAAAACTAGAAGGAAATATAGGAAATTTATATTTTGCATTTTACATTAATTTGATTACCACAGTGCAAAAAAAATATTTGTATGCATTTTTATTAAAATCCGCATAGATTAAATTATGGCATTAACACAACCATCATACATATTAATAACTATTATTTTTACAGCATTTTTTTTCTTTTTTTTTTTCGGAGCCTTCCAGTTTTCTTCTCATGAAAATAAACTGGCTTCTGGTTGTCTATCAAGAATAAGTATTTGATGTGTTTTATTGTAAATATTTGGGTTTGTCCATATTTGACCCAACCATGGGTTGAAACAACCCAGCAGTTTTTAGAGTGTATCTTTATGATATAAGGAAATGACAAATACATCTTTATTTTCCTGTTGGGTCATTAAACGCGTTCAGAAATAAATGAGCTGACACTGAGTGTTAAACAGATCACTTGTGCAATTATTTTCCATATTCATACGGTAAGTCTTTATTCATAAAGCTCTTCTTTCTTTAGCTGAGAGTGTTTACAGGACATGAGATCCAGTCAGGATTTGTTTTATGAATGTAACATTGTTTGCTTAAAAAAAAAAAAAAAAAAGAAGCATAATGAGTGTCGTTCCAGCTCTCTGTTTATCCCGTTAAGCCGTTTGTCTCTAACTAAGCTCTGATTTGCTCTCCTTTGTTTCTTCACTCGTGGGAATTCAGAAAAATTATCCAAACAAAAACTGTAAAGCATCGACTCAATGATGGAAAAGTCATGGGACGACGGGCCGCTTCGGATACAAGCATCTCTCAAATGAGTACATGTAATGTAAATATTATTTTTAGCATTTGTTTGGCCATTTACATACATACTTCTTTACACACACTCTCACACACACACACTCGCACACTCACACGCACGCACTCTCACACACTATGGCAAGCCAAGAGGGTCAGAATTACGCTATAGATTAATCGCGTTTACAGCCAAACGCCGTCAAATACAGTGTTTTAAACAGTAAATTTAATTAATATGTTTAATGTTAGTAGAGATGAAAATATCCAAAAAGTTATAGGCTATTGTACACAAATATATCCTATCAATTCAGGCACTCCTTTGGCTAAAATGATTCGTGCTGAATTGGTCTGGTCTGACAGTTCAAACTTACTGGCTGTAGAAATCAGTGGGCGTGGCTCATTATACTATAAGCAAAACGCCGTAAATAACACGCGCTCTGTGCAACCAAAACAGCGTTTATTACGGCGTCATATGACAAGATGAACAGTGTAAAATGCGGTGCTTTTCAGGCACACTAAAACGCTGTCAAATACGGCGTCATTGACGTATTTTGTGCGATTTTTACGGCGTTTGTAATCACAACAGCGTATTTTGCGGCGCAAATACTGTTTAAAACGCCGTATTTGACGTGTTTGGCTGTAAATGCGATTAATCTATAGCGTAATTCTGACCCTCTTGCCTTGCCATAACACACACACACGCACGCACACACACACTGACGCACACACACACACTCACTCAGACAAACTCACACACACACACTCAGTCACACACGCACAAGTACTAACACACACAGTCACACTACACACGCACTCACATTCACACTAAACACACACACACACACACACACACACACACACACACTCACACACACACTCACACACACACTCACACACACACTCACACACACACTCACACTAAACACTCACTAAACACTCACAGACTCACACTCACTAAACACACACACACACACACACACACACACACACACACTCACACTAAACACACTCACACTAAACACACACACTCACGCACGCACACGCACACACACACACACACACACACACACACACACACTCACACTAAACACTCACAGACTCACACTCACTAAACACACACACACACACACACACACACACACACTCACACTAAACACACTCACACTCACACTCACACTAAACACACACACTCACGCACGCACACACACACACACACACACACACACACACTCACACACACTAAACACACTCGCACGCACGCACACACGCACACACGCACACACGCACACACTCACACACTCACACACTCACACACTAAACACAATTTCACAAATAGTTACAAGGAAATGGAATTAAATTGAATCAACACATTGAATTTACAACTTTTGAAAAATCATTATAATAAATAATCTTTTTACTTTGTTTGAATATTTTTATCTTTAGGACAAGAGACATTTTGTTTAATATGAAATTTTAAAAAAAATGAAAAAAATGAGAGAACCTAATAAGTTTGGCTGTAACAAGTTGGTCCAAAGTATCATTTTTCAGGGCACTTGCTCAGATTGTACCTTAGTTTAACTTTTAGTTTAAATCTCCTAATTTGTCTGATTTCCTGCGATCTGCTCGTGTTGATGTTCTCCATCTCTGAGGGGTGTCGTCTGAGCATTCAGTGTTCGGCCAAAAGACACCAGTTTCCTAAACTTCCTAAATTTGTGTAACTAGCACCTTTTATCAGGTTCAGAAGTTCAATGAAGCCAGAAATGGACACGCAGAGCAAAGCCGGCAGCAAACGTCTTTAAACACAGAAGTATGCAAATGTTCCTCGCTCCGGTACTGATGCTCTCACAACACACTGCTCATTTCTTCTAGTTGGAGGTAATAGTTAAAGCACACAGCCACGGGCAGTCGATAGCGCTCGACTGTTTGCTTTGATGGCACTTCTGGGCTTTTAATGCTACAGGAAAACAGTCTCAGAGACGGCGGCCGTGGGTTTATCTTTATATCAACAGAGAGAAAAGGAACTGAGAGTTATTCTGAGAGGCTCTTTAGGTTTTATGTCACGGCTCGGCGAATCCTCATGCATATCATGTTTTGTAATGTTTGTTTGGTTCCAGGGCTTTTTGAGGGGAACATTTCAATTTGTTTTCTTTTACTTTATCATTTAACTTTTAATAATGATGAAAGCGCCATTTTTTCATTAAAAACAAACAAGCACACAGCAGTACAATTTAATGTTCACATGGATTATAATTCTGAAAAACAAGAGCTGGTAGTTTTGCCAATTTTCACATTATCACACACACACTCACACTCACGCACAAGTACTCAATCACATACTCACACACACAAACACACACAGTCACACTCACAGTCACACTCACACTCACACAGTCACACTCACGCACAAGTACTCACTCACACACACACACACAGTCACACTCACACTCACAAGTACTCAATCACATACTCACACACACACACACACACACACACAAACACACAGTAATTATTTTT
>CM077169.1:53117594-53197594 GCA_039654105.1 Coreius guichenoti | reverse complement strand
TCATTGGTTCTTGCAGAAGCTTGAATGTGATGCGTGTCGTGAGAATGAACCTCATTTGTTCCTGCGGAAGCACGAATGTGATGCGTGATGTGAGAATGAACCTCATTGGTTAAGTGCAATTGTGATGCGTGATGCGAGAATGAACCTCGTTGGTTCCTGCAGAAGCACTAATGTGATGCGTAACGCGAGAATGAACCTCACTGGTTCCTGCAGAAGCGTGAATGTGATGCGTGATGTGAGAATGCACCTCATTGGTTCTTGAGGAAGCTCAAACCTGCTGCGTAAAATAAGAATAAACCTCACTGGTTAAGCGCGATTGTGATGCGTGACGCAAGAATTAACCTCATTGGTTCTTTCAGATGCGCGAATGTGATGCGTGACATGAGAATGAACCTCACTGGTTCCTGCAGAAGCGCGAATTTGATGCGTGATGCAAGAATTAACCTCATTGGTTCTTGAGGAAGCTCAAACGTGCTGCGTAACATGAGAATGAACCTCATTGGTTCTTGCAGAAGGGCGAATGTGATGCGTAACGCAAGAACGAACCTCATTGGTTCTTTCAGAACCACGAATGTGATGCGTAACACGAGAATGAGCCTCACTGGTTCCTGCAGAAGCGACGAATGTGATGCGTGATGTGAGAATGAACCTCATTGGTTCTTGCAGAAGCGCGAATGTGATGTGTGTCATGAGAATGAACCTCATTGGTTCTTGCAGAAGGGCGAATGTGATGCGTAACGCAAGAACGAACCTCATTGGTTCTTTCAGAACCACGAATGTGATGCGTAACACGAGAATGAACCTCATTGGTTCTTGCAGAAGCGACGAATGTGATGCGTGATGTGAGAATGAACCTCATTGGTTCTTGCAGAAGCGCGAATGTGATGCGTGATGCAAGAATGAACCTCACTGATTCCTGCAGAAGTTTGAATGTGTTGCGTGATGTGAGAATGAACCTCATTGGTTCTTGCAGAAGCGCGAATGTGATGTGTGTCGTGAGAATGAACCTCATTTCATGTGCTCTATGTATGTTTGCTGATCAGTGTTTATAATTAATCTTTTCATCATATAAAGCGATTGTGTCTCTTCAGAAGGCTTGGATTAAACCGCTCGATTCATATAGATTTATTTTATGAGTGTGTGTGTTCTCTATTGGGTGAACAGACTTGGATGGAGGGACAGAAATCTCTCAGGTTTCATTAAAAATGCCTTCATTTGTGTTTCGAAGATGAACGAAAGTGCTATGGGTTTGGAACGACATGAGGGAGAGTAAATGAGAGAATTTTCATTTTCATTAGGCAGAACATCCTGGTGCCTGTTTTCCATTCAACAAAAGTTGATTTGGCTGGAAAAGCTCTAAAAATGACCAAAGGTTTCATAATGTAACAATTAGATTCTGTTGTGTTGTCTTTTATTTTGAAATTCTGTTTTGTTTCCTTTTGTTCCTGTTTCTCAGCTTTGTATAGTTTCATTTTCCTTGGTTACTGATTATGTCCTTATTTCTTTAAATGGTTACTTCATATTATCACCAGAGTCTCTTTATGTTTATACACTACATGTTCGGTGTCTATGCTGATTTGGCTGTTTATCTATAATTATTACTCCTGGAAAAGAGCGGAAAATTCTGCCAAATATGAGCCTCTATGGAATCACAGAGCTCTGGAATCACAATCAATACTAACTGGAGTCGTTTCTGGAATATTGAACAATCCCCCAAGTATCAGAAACAAAAACACACAACAATATGTGTGTCTGTACTGACAAATCAAGATGTCCTCTATTTATATTTTACAGAAGATTTATAGAAGAAATGGGTAACACTTTAGTATGGAGAACACATATTCACTATTAACTACGACTTTTGCCTCAAACTCCTAATTACTGCTTATTAATAGTTATAAGGTAGTTGTTAAGTTTAGGTATTGGGTAGGATTAAGGGATGTAGAATATGATCATTCAGAGTAAGACATTAATATGTGCTTTATAAGTACTAATAAACAGCCAATATCCTAGTAATATGCATGCTAATAAGCAACTAGTTATTAGTGAGAACTGAACCCTAACATAAAGTGTTACCAAGAAAGGTATTTAAATACGCAATTATGTTTATATTAATCTCATTTGGCTGTCGCTTTATATTCATTAAATAAGTCTTTAGAGATATTTTTAGAAGAGAACGTGCAAGACATTGAACCTTTAAAATCATTTAAAAAGTTGAATGACATGATTGATCTATCAATGGGATCAAATCTGTTGCTACACCGAAGAACAATTTGGTGACAAACAATTTTCACTCAGAAACTGCTAGTAAATTTCCCAAACAATTACAAAGAAATGGCAAGTAACACATTTAATTAAACGTAGGATTTAGGAAGATATACTCAAATAATGTGTTTTTTTTTATTTTTTTATTATTTACATGTTTTACAGTGGCTATATCAGATTATTTGCTCAGTCATGGTATGATGACTATCAACACTTACATATTTCCACAAAGGAATCCCTCGAATTAGACGCTTCTGGATACAGTTTTTTCCATCAGCCTGTGTCAGGACTCGTATTATTAGTGTTTAACAGCTCCATGTCCACCAGCCATCAGTCAAATGGAGACGGCTAGTGTTAAGTGATTAGAGGCCAACCCATGACCTTCCTGATCTACTCCAGCCTGAGCCTATAGCAGCCCAGACACCTGATTATTGATCCCTTCGGAAACGTGATCTACCAAGTGATGTCTAAAGTCCTTCAGTACAAAGTTGATAGTAAAATATAAATTGTATCAATATTGGTCTCTTTAATCTCATCAGTAAGACTGTGTGTGAATGCCTCAGGTCTTTTTGAGTATGATGCTACAAGCTTGGCACACCTATTTTTGGGCAGTTTCTCCCATTTCTCTTTACAGGACCTCTCAAGCTCTATCAGGTTGGATGGGGAACGTCGGTGCACAGCCATTTTCAGATCTCTGCAGAGATGTTCAATCGGGTTCAAGTCTGGCTCTGGCTGGGCCACTCAAGGACATTCACAGAGTTGTCCCGTAGCCACTCCTTTGTTGTCTTGGCTGTGTGCTTAGGGTCGGTGTCCTGTTGGAAGATGAACCTTTGCCCCAGTCTGAGGTCCAGAGCGCTCTAGAGCAGGTTTTCATCAAGGATGTCTCTGTACATTGCTGCATTCATCTTTCCCTCGATCCTGACTAGTCTCCCAGTTCCTGCCGCTGAAAAAAATCCCCACAGCATGATGCTGCCACCACCATGCTTCACTGTAGGGATGGTATTAGCCAGGTGATGAGCGGTGCCTGGTTTCCTCCAGAATTGACGCTTGCCATTCAGGCCAAAGAGTTCAATCTTTGTTTACTCACACCAGAGAATTTTGTTTCTCATGGTCTGAGAGTCCTTCAGGTGCCTTTTGGCAAATTCCAGGTCAGGCTGTTATGTGCCTTTTACTGAGGAGTGGCTTCCGTCTGGCCACTCTACCATACAGGCCTGATTGGTGGAGTGCTGCAGAGATGGTTGTTCTTCTGGAAGGTTCTCCTTTCTCCACAGAGAAACGCTGGAGCTCTGTCAGAGTGACCATCGGGTTCTTGGTCACCTCCCTGACTAAGGCCCTTCTCCCCCGCTCAGTTTGGCCAGGCGGCCAGCTCTAGGAAGAGTCCTGGTGGTTCCAAACTTCTTCCATTTACGGATGATGGAGGCCACTGTGCTCATTGGGACCTTCAATGCTGCAGAAATTTTTCTGTACCCTTCCCCAGACATGCTCTGACATGCACTGTTAACTGTGGGACCTTATATAGACAGGTGTGTGCCTTTCCAAATCATGTCCAATCAACTGAATTCACCACAGGTGGACTCCAATCAAGTTGTAGAAACATCTCAAGGATGATCAGTGGAAACAGGAGCACCTGAGCTTAATTTTGAGTGTCATGGCAAAAGCTGTGAATACTTATGTACATGTGATTTTTTTCGTTTTTTATTTTTAATAAATTTGCAAAGATTTCAAAACAAACTTCTTTCACGTTGTCATTATGGAGTATTGTGTGTAGAATTGAAGAAAAAAAATAATGAATTTAATCCATTTTGGAATAAGGCTGTAACATAGCAAAATGTTGAAAAAGTGAAGCGCTGTGAATACTTTCCGGATGCACTGTAAACATATTAAAATATATTAAAAGTTTTGCTTCATTAAAACAATGATTCAGAATGTACTTTAAAGTTTTGTCGTGCTTTAAAATGCACTTATTTTGACTACTAAAGCACATGTAAAGTACTTGATTTATATTTTTATCTGTAGTTACTCAATATTACATTTAAAGTTAATATATTTAAAGTTAATAAAATATCATAGAATTGCAACTTTATCATATCAAATGTGTAATTAATCACAAATATATTTAAATAGATGACACATAGATGTTTTAGTTTACCATAAATGCTTGTCAGTGTTCGACAGTACATTATTTAGCATTTATGGAATTACATATAAAGATGCACAGTACTTAAGTCCGACTTAAATGACTCAAAAAGCAGCTAATTGCATTAAACTATAATACATTTTAATATTTAAACTATAATGCATTTTCATTTGAATGCAGGTAACATGCAATTAATTGTTTAAAAAAAATGCATTCTGTTCGCACTTGTACTAAAAAATGCTAAAGTGTACTTTTTGCGCAAGGGAAGGCAATGTGCAACAGAGATAAGAGTGTGCATGGGTATAGTTGAATAAATGAGTGGAATTTACATATTGCACATGTGCTTTTGTTCGCAGTGGAAATGAGTGCACCACGGGGAGAGCTGTGAGGCAGTTTTAATTGCTCATGAGGTGAAGCTGGATGCTCTGGTGCTCTGAGGCGACGGCTGGCAAAAAAAGGAACAACCTCGGCTAGGCCTTTCCCACAGTGGTGTTGAGGTGGGCATCCCGGTTCAGCTCCAGGTTCTTATGATTGCAGTAGACAGCCAGCTGTTCCTCCTTCCCTCTGCATACAGACCTGTTGCCGTCGTCTCATGAATGAGGCGGATGACTGTAGTGTCGTCTGCGAGATTCAGGAGTCTGACAGAGGAGTCTTTGGAAGTGCAGAGGAAGCACACACAGCTGAACCTGAGTCTCCTCGGTCTTAAATAAAGTTAAAAATTCTAATTTAATGTTTTAATTAAACCTTTTAAGTTGCAAACATTATTTTGTAGAGTTCTGTTGAAACTAGTGTGTTGATCATTACATCAACTTAATATTAATTAATTAATTTAAGCTGAAATTTCTGCATTAATTGGCTTTTTGAATGAAATTTCAATGAAATTGTCTTGATAACTTTGGAAATTAGGCAGTGGATTTCTAGTTCCCAGCTAATGTTTTTTGTTTTAAGTGAAGGGAAAGACCTGTTAGTGTTTAACGCTGTTATGTTTGACATTTAAAAGAGTTTGTGTAATGTTGAAGTTTTTGTGGTTGCCATTGTGCTGAAGAGTAGATACATGAAGTTAAACACTACATGTACTCAATAAGCAACGACTGTGCTAATGCCTGTGACAAGTAATATCTTACTTGTTCATTAAATATACATGTTAAATAAGTTATGTTAGCATGTGCTATGATGGCTGTTGATTTGAACTGAAATAGATCAAATTAATTGGTTCCAATTCCAATTTTCTTACAAAGTTCACTTTTTAACCCCCAAGGGTCGGCGGTCGCGCCGGCGTGACTACATCACTTTTTTTCTTATCAGTGTGAAAGAGACTCAAAAATACATCATTCGAAACTGTTAAGTGTCTACTTTTATTTGTGTATACTCACAATGAAAACAAAATGTTGTGCTTTTTGCAAAATAAAGAAAACAAACATGATGCGTGATCTGCCGCCTCTCTCTCAATGAAGTCCATTCTGATACTCTTCAGAAAATTAACTGTAACTTAGTGAATACTTGTCACACCAACATGAGACATATGTCTAAAGAAATGTTAAAATGTCAGGTTTTAAAAACAAATCTAAAAATTTAAATTTAAATCGAAAACAAATATTCTCTGTTTATGTAATCTGTTTGAAAAGAGAGAGATGTCAGTCGCTAATGCAGCCACGCCCATGGAGAGCGCGTTCTATTCAAAGGCAAATTCTGACGCGATCCATGCAAGTATCCCCGCCCGCATCAACTCGAAAAATGTACTTTACATCTTTTTGAGACGCAGTGAGGAATAATCCTGGAATAATTTACCTCAGAAGAAGAGCTGGTTTCATGTCAAGGAGCAACGGATCCAGCCGAGGATTGTGACGGGTAAGTTTCTTTCTTAAGTTCTTAAACATAAGACATAGTCAAACATAGTCATGATAGTGTACTCTCTTAAGTGCACTTAAATGGCCTTTTATTTCATTAATATTATATATGTCTGCAAGTGCTGCTTTTTAAAAATATGTGTAGGATTTAAAGTACAGTACAAGTGCACATTCAGTATAATTAAGCACACTTCTTAGGCATCACTGGTTATGTAACAATAACCTTAATAAATAGCAGGTAAATGTAATTATAGTATTGGTCGCTTGTTGGATTAGTGTAAATCAGGTCTAAATTATGTTTGACTTCAAACTGGAAACTACATCAAATGGAATTTATTGGACTAAAAGATCCAGAAGCAGTCACCAGCTGGGACGTTTGAACATATTTTACAGTATATTTCGATATTTGCAGCCTTAAAGCTCCTGAGTTGGAAGGATTAATCTGATATGATTCTGTTTGTGAATGCCATTTTGCGGAATCAGATCAATATTTTACTCTCAGCATTTCCGTCTGTGGAAAGACTGTATGTCTGAGTCACCGGCCCCGTGGGAAACCCAAATGAGATTCTGAAGTGGCTTTCCAACAGAAAAAGCATCAGGAATGTTTCTGAGGGGTCAGTAAAACAAGAACAACTCGTTTTGATTTGCATTTGATTTAAAAGCACTTCTGAGCTACGTTTCTACACGTGGAGAATCTGTCAAGCAAACAAAACATTAATATTTTTTTTCTCAGGCAATAACTACAGACTTAAGATTGCAAATATTTGTCAGAGCAGAGCTTGAGTGATGCTGGATTTGCATTTGAGAATAAACAATTCATGTGGCCTCTAAATGAGATGTTGCAGCATGTGCAAACAAAAAAGCACTGAACTGTAAAAAAGAACAATAAGCAGGGGAAAAGGCTTGAAAAAAAGGAAAAGGGAATCAAGAATAAAATCAAGAGAGTGGGCCCTAGACGGTGCTCTTTAAATCAAGTGCAGATATTTACGTGCGGTTCGTTTGACGACAGCTCCACCGCAGCAAACTGCACCGCCAATGAATCCAAAGCTCTCATTGATCAAGCGATTGATTAGGATTTGGCCGGCACAGACTGGGCCTTTTAATTAAAGCTGACACAGTGCGGCGATGTCTCTTTAAGACACCGTTAGTGATGTAATCACCACTGAACAGGCAATTACCTCAGCAAGGTGTGAGACGACCAGGCCTTTCAACTCTTTCAGATTTGAATTCATTTTAAATTGACGTGATGTTGGACTGGAATATGAATTCAGACGTAGAAGTAATGGAATAAAATTCATTAATTGGTCATTTTTTAGTATTTCATTTTTTCCACCCAACATGACTAGAATGACTATAGAGTAAAAACTATGACTATAGAGAAAATTGATTTTTAACAATAAAACATATACCAGGGTTTTTCAATATTTTAGATCCCACGTACCCCCAAAAATGATCATCCCTGATTGAGGGACCCGCATTCTAATATTTATAAGGCATTTGTCTTTTATAAACACTCAATTTATACACACAAATTAGTTTGTTGCATTACATTGAGTAGAACAAAATATATAATAATGTATTGTTATAGTATAGTCAAACCAAATATGATTCAGACACCAGAGATAATGATTCACTAGTGTGTGCAGGACACTATATAGCTCATTTATGTAAGTGAGGAGAGCCAAATAAAGTAAACTGTAACATTTGTGACCCTGGAGCACAAAACCAGTCATGATCTCACGGGTATATTTGTGGCACTAGCCAACAATACATTGTATGGGTCAAAATTATCCATTTTTCTTTTATGCCAAAAATCATTAGGATATTAAGATCATGTTCCATGAAGATATTTTGTAAATGTCTTACCGTAAATATATCAAAAATGTATTATTAGTAGTAATATGCATTGCTAAGGACTTCATTTGGACAACTTTAAAGGAGATTTTCTCAATATTTAGATTTTTTTGCACCCTCAGATTCCAGATTTTCAAATAGTTGTATCTCGGCCAAATATTGTCCTAACAAACCACACATCAATGGGAAGATTATTTATTCAGCTTTCAGATGATGTATAAATCTCAATTTAACAAAATTGACCCCTATGACTGGTTTTGTGGTCCAGGGTCATATATTATACCCAAACATTCTTCATACAGTAAAATTGATTAAAAAAAAATTGGGAGCAAAATGATTCCCACACTTTGAGCTGATCATGTTTTGCTGAAGTGTTTTGTCTTTAATTGCTAATGTGACCTTTGACACCACAGACTGAACTAAAGGAAGCATTGCTTGGTCATTGGTTGACCTAAATTGGTATTATCTAAATGTGTCCTTAAATCTAACAGCTGATTGGTTGATTATAATCCATTACATCCCTTTCTATCAAAGTTATCTGACATTATCAAAAAAACGGTGTTCTGCACAGTTTAACTGAGTTTTTGTCATATTTTATTACCATTTTCTAAACTATAGCGAATAAACTGTGATAATGTGAGAAAACGTTGAAGGTGTCTGAATAAATGTTGGTTTGACTGTATGTACTATTTAC
This sequence comes from Coreius guichenoti, assembly GCA_039654105.1. Lineage (NCBI taxonomy): Eukaryota > Metazoa > Chordata > Actinopteri > Cypriniformes > Gobionidae > Coreius > Coreius guichenoti. Next base: position 53,188,797 of record CM077169.1, on the reverse strand, counting down.
TTCTTGCTTATTTGATTTTAATCTAATTTTTATTTATTTATATTAATCATTTTATTTTATTTATTTTATTTTAATCTAATTTAATTTATTTAATAGATTAATAACTAAGTAATATATATTTTTAAATCACATTTATTTATTTATTTATTTATTTATTTATTTATTTACATACAATTTATTGCTTTACTCATTTATTTTAATCTAATTATTATTATTACTGTTAATATGTTTGTTTTTTGTTTTTTTACAGTTTTTTTCTAGATTTTTCCACGGACCCCAGTTTGAAAACCCCTGACTTATACTTTTAAACTTCCGCTCCAGGATGTTAATCGATTGTATTTGCTTCTGTTGAAGCCTGCATTATTTTAACTTAGTTTTAACTTTAATAGCAGGTGAAAAACTACATTACTGTAACAAGGATTAGGATCCATTTACAGTTTATTAAGATGACTCAAACTCACAGCATAAACAGGCGTGGATCGGTGAACCAGGGCGAATAGCAATATCAGAGGCAGAGCAGAAAACTTGGTCATAACAGGCACAGGTCGGGGCAGGCAGCAAACAGTCGAATGTACAAAGTCCAGGCAAACACAGACCAAAGGGCAGGCAGCACAGAATCAGAAACGGTAGTCCAAGGCAGAGTCAAAACACAGGCAGCTCAATAACAGGGGAGAAACGCTCAGAAATATAGCCATGGCAAACAAGACTTCGCAATGAGTGTGTGTGTGTTCAGGGTATAAATAGGCAGAGTGATGATGATCAGGTGTGCAGTAATCAGTCCCAGAGTGAAGGTGCATGGGAAATGGAGTCCGAATGAAAGTCAGTACTCTGGTGAGTGAGACCTCTGGTGGCCGACGGTGGGATCTTCACCGGCGTTTGTGACAATTACCCATGATGCTGTACAGAAAATTCCACCAATCAGAGTCGAAACAAGCAAAACACTTCAAAATAGTTCTTTAGCTCCGCCCACTTTCATGAAGCCCCGTGAATGGCATAATCAAGTCAATCTCTCTGTGCTCTCAAAATACATAAATATTTGAATATATATCCATATTTTGCAATAAGCTTAAATACATTGTTAATATATACACAGATCAGGCATAGTGAATAACATAATAATCTCTTCATCACGGCACCTGTTAGTGGGTGGGATATATTAGGCAGCAAGTGAACATTTTGTCCTCAAAGTTGATGTGTTAGAAGCAGGAAAAATGGGCGTAAGTGTAAGGATTTGAGCGAGTTTGACAAGGGCCAAATTGTGATGGCTAGACGACTGGGTCAGAGCATCTCCAAAACTGCAGCTCTTGTGGGGTGTTCCCGGTCTGCAGTGGTCAGTATCTATCAAAAGTGCTCCAAGGAAGGAACAGTGGTGAACCGGCAACAGGGTCATGGGTGGCCAAGGCTCATTGATGCACGTGGGGAGCGAAGGCTGGCGCGTGTGGTCCGATCAAACAGACGAGCTACTGGAGCTCAAGTTGCTCAAGAAGTTAATGCTGGTTCTGATAGAAAGGTGTCAGAATACACAGTGCATCTTTGTATCTTTGCACAGTTTTATATTTCTCCAAATCGTTTCTAATTTGATTATGCTGTTCACAATGCTTCATGGGATTGTAGATTGAGATAGTTCTTTCCCTCACTAAAGCCGTTAAGTTCACAGTCTTGTACTTTTGTTTTTTTTGTCTGCAAATACACTGCACTGCTTTTTCATTGTTTCTCTCTGTAAGCATGCGATAGACAGACAAGTTTGAGTTCAAGTGTTACCAAACAACAGATTTTCTGAAGTCTGTTGCCATCATCACACAAAAATCTCTTCTTTTGTTCCCCTCTCACGGCATTGACTGTCCCTGCGACCTTTGAAAGAAAATATTTCTTTGGAGCAGTGTTCACATTATCACAAAAATGTTCACACACAAAAAAAAGACCTTGAAAGAAAATAAATATGAGAGGAATTATCACGTGTGTATTTGTAATTGTGTTTTCTCCTCATGATTGGACTGTCACTCAACGGCGATTAATATGCCAGAAAAGGTGTAAATAATATGCAGGTTTTCTTTTGTGCTTGACAAAGACACAGATAAACGGAAGATGACAATAGAGGTGCGGGTATATGGAAGTGACGGGGTCTCAAACAGCCCTCGCAGAGAATGAAACTAGATCTGAGACACAGCAAACATGCTCATCTCATTGAAATAGAGATATCATTTGTGATTGTTTCCTATGTTAAACATTAAACATAGCAGCTGTGATGGGAATCCTGTGTATCCTTATGTATCCTGTTAGTTCATTTGTGACCGTGGACTGAGTTTTGTGGCATTTACTTCATCTATTAGCTTTGCAGTTCAAAAGTTGACAAAAATGACTTATTTGGTCTAGCATATACACACATGTAAAATGTCTTTCTTCTGAGAATATGGAGCAAAAGAATCGAAGACATCAGGCTCGTTTGGGATGCCAAAGGCCTGTAGTAGGAGTAAAAAAAACAGACCATTCTCACTTCACTCTTAAAAATAACTCTTAAAATCTTTCCATTGCACAAAAGGTTCTTTGGAAAAAAAAGTTCTTTAGATTTTCTTTTAAATGTTCTTCAAACTAAGGAAAAAAAATGGTTCTCTGAATTATTTTTTCCAATGTTCACTGAAAGGCTCTTTTGGGAACAAAACATGGTTCTTCTATGGCAAAAAAAAAAAAAACTTCCATCCATCCATCCATCCATCGTTCGTTTGTTCGTTCTGTTGTTCGTTCGTTCATTCATTCGTTCGTTCATTCGTTCCATCCATCCATCCATCGTTCGTTCTATTGTTCGTCCGATCCATCCATCCATCCATCGTTCGTTCTATTGTTCATTCCATCCATCCATCATCCATCCATCGTTCTATTGTTCATTCCATCCATCCATCCATCCATCCATCATCCATCCATCCATCCATCCATCCATCCATCCATCCATCCATCCATCGTTCTATTGTTCGTTCCATCCATCCATCCATCCATCCAACATTCTATTGTTTGTTCCATCCATCCATCCATCCATCCATCCATCCATCCATCCATCCATCCATCGTTCTATTGTTCGTTCCATCCATCCATCCATCCATCCATCCATCCATCCATCGTTTGTTCTATTGTTCATTCCATCCATCCATCATCTATCCATCGTTCTATTGTTCATACCATCCATCCATCCATAGTTCGTTCTATTGTTCGTTCCATCCATCCATCCATCCATCCATCCATCCATCCATCCAACGTTCTATTGTTCGTTCCATCCATCCATCGTTCTATTGTTCATTCCATCCATCCATCCATCCATCCATCCATCCATCCATCCATCCATCCATCCATCGTTCTATTATTCGTTCCATCCATCCATCCATCGTTCTATTATTCGTTCGTTCCATCCATCCATCCATCCATCCATCCATCCATCCATCCATTGTTCTAGTGTTCGTTCCATCCATCCATCCGGAATCTTTATATTTAATACTGCATATAGTGCAATATACAACCCCAATTCCAGAAAAGTTTTGTAGAAAAAAAACTTTTTTTGTGTTTTTTTTGTAAAACGCAGTGTAAAATGTTAGTTCTCTTGACATTTATTCAACTGACAAAGAAAAAATGTCCAATGTTTTCACTTTCCAAATTAATTGTATTTTGTAAATATAAACACACTCCAAAAAAGTTGGGAAAGAGGTCAAATAAAAGTGAAGAGATTACAGAATATCTAATATAAGTTAATTTTTGTTTTTAAGGAGTCCACAATAAGCAGGTGACATCTACCAAAGGCTTTGCAAGCAAAGGTAGGTCAGGGCAAACAATTTAAAAATCACATTTCTCAATGCAAGACTGCAAAGTTTTTAGGACTTTGCATGTATCATGCATAGTATTGTGAAAAGATTGAGGGAAAGCAGAGAAATCTCAGTACATATTTTGTGCGTGACCTTTGACCCCTCAGATGGCATTGCGTGAGAAAACATCATGCTAGTGTGTTAAATACATCCACATTTACTCAGGAGTACTTTGGAAAACCGTTGTCACCTGACACAGTCTGATGCTGCATCAAGAAATGCAACTTGAATCTCTGTCCCTCAAGGAGAAAGCTATGAATCTGTTCAATGCATAGATGCCGGCGAGTTCTCTGGGGCCGAGCTCATCTCAGATGATCTAAAACACAGTGGAAAGGCAGCGTGCATCAAAGCAAACGCCATGCGTGACTTGCATATGTGTGAAGGCACCAGTGATGTGGAGGCGTCCAGGCCTCATTCTGCCCGTGCTAAAACAGAAAGGTTTCTAGACACTCTACACCGTAGAAGACTGACTCCAGATCTGTCTCTTATTGAAAATGTATGGCACATCATGAAAAGGAGAACTTTGAGCAGCTGTCTTGAATCAGGCACGATTGGGAAAAAATTCCACTTGCAAAACTGCAGAAATTAGTATCCTCTATTCCCAAATTATTAAAAAGTGTGATTAAAAGGAAAGGTGATGTGACCTTTGATCAAAATCAAAATATGTTTATATTTACAAAATACAATTCAGTTGGTCAGTGAAAGCATTGGGAATCTTTCCTTTGTACTTTTGTCAATTAATTAAAGTTTAAAGAGAATTAACAAATCACAGATTCTTAAAGGGCACATAACACACACAGTTTCTGCCAGTCTCATGTTAATCTTGAGTATCTATAGAGTAGTATTGATCCTTCATATCTCCCAAGAGTCTTTAGTTTTATCATATTTATAAGAGACAGATACACTGTACCGATTCTTTCTGAAAACAGCCGAGTCCGTGGAGGCGTGCAGTGGGCGGAGCTAAAGAGTTACACACACACAATACATCATGGCATTATCCCTGGATAACTTTCGGTTCACTATACGTTGGTGTTGTTCACATTATATGCACTTACGCGCCGATTACCAACAAAACACACACATTTGATGCAGTTTCACTCACCGCCTGCGGTTTCCACTCATGACCGGGAACAAACACACACACTTGCAGAACTCCAGAAACACAAACTGCATCCACTGTTCCCTTAACGCTGCGTTATTTGGGAAGCTGAACAAGGTGATCTTTCCCTCACACCAGAAACACACTTCTTTAGTGACATTGTTGATCTCGTGTCTAAACACACAACGCCAGCGCCGCCGACGGCTCCCGTAACCCGAACGAAGCTCGTTGATGGACGCGCTCTTGCTCTCGCTCTGGTTGATGTGTGTGTGTGTTTGTGTGTGTGTGCGCTCATCCGGGAGAAGTGCACATAAAAGGAATTCCACCCTTTATGACGTCATACAGGGCCATACTCGAAAAAAACGTTACGAAACTTGTTTGAATCCTGAAGGAGTGTATTTGGCACAGAAATACTCCGTCATACGTCCAACTCGTTTTTTTTTTTTTTAATGTTGTCCATGTTTATCATGAGAATCAAATCTTTAACAGTGTAAATAAGGCAGAATGCATGAAATAGAATTAGACCCCCCCTTTAATGAGTTGTATTCTCAGGCAAAACATGGCCACAATTTCAAAAATGATTTGAAAATGAGAAACTATGCATAGTTATATGCAGTAAAACTGCATCAAACGTGTGTGTTTTGTTGGCAATCGGCGTGTAAGTGCATATAATGTGAACAACACCAACGTATAGTGAATCGAACGTTATCCAGGGATAATGCCATGATGTATTGTGTGTGTGTGTCATGGGTGTGTGTGTGTGCTCGTGACTCTTTAGCTCCACCCACTGCACGCCTCCACGAGCTCGGCTGTTTTCGGTGTGTGTTAGGTACCCTTTAAACAGATGCAGTCTATGGAGAAGTGATTAATGCAAACGCACGAGCAACAGAAATCCCTGCAGCTGCAGGCGCCGTCCAGGACGCCCAGAACAGATGCAATAGTATGCTACATTATTCAAAGCAGCCCGCAAACAAAACCATGATGAATGTTTTGCTTCCGCCGTGGTGCATATACACACAATAAACACCTCTGAAATCTATAACAATGCCTTTACGCACAGGCTTTTTCAATAGTCTCAGCACGGCCTGATTCACTGCATCGGCTGATATCACAGGGCGTGTGTGTGTGTCTGTGTGTGTGATCTTATGGGGTTTTGATTTATTTCATCGTTCCCCATGGTCTACGGAGCACTCAAAGAGCGTTAATGCCATGTATCGGGGCAGGAGCCATAAATCACGCTCAGCTGAAGAGGAGCCGCCGACCGCTGATGTGGACAGTGAACCCTGAACCCCACAGACCCTCAGCAGCTCTCCTGTGTGGTCTGGATGAGAGAGAGAGAGGTGAGAACATCTTAATGAGAAGATATGACTTCTGCTCACCTCCTCATATCTCACAGGAGGCTCTGAATCAGTTTATGGGAATAAAACAAGAGAAACGTGTGTCAGAATGTGTTAAAGATTCATTCAAAATTTGGTCTCACTATATATTAAGTGTTACATTTAAATGAATCATACAATGCACTTATTGTGCACATACATTGTACTTATATTTTTAAAAATACATGCATTAATTTCTGTAATTACATCTAGTGTATAATTACACTGTTGAACCTTCTCTTACACCTTAAACCCACAGAATTCTACATAAATAAATAAATACATAAATAAAAACATAAATCCACATATTCATGCATAAATAAATATATAGATAATTAAATGTGTGAGGAGATTAATAATTAAATCAATTTTTTAAAGGAAATGCTCAACTGAAAGTTGACCTTTTTACTTTTAACCGTTTATTCATTTTTGAATGTAGCTCGGTATTTATTTTTCCTTGGCGCCACATGCTAATGAGGAGGTGTCAATCAAACATCAGAAGGCGGTCTCTATGCCACCATTGGCTGATGGCTGTTGACGCCCTCCTCATTAGCATATTAGGTCAAGGAAAAATAAATACAGAGCTACATTCAAAAATGAATAAACGGTTAAAAGGGGGAAAAAAAGACAACTTTTAGTTTAGCATTTCCTATAAAAAAATTAATTAATTAAAAATAATTTTATTTAATTATTTATCTCCACGCACATTTAATTAATTATTTATTTGCACATTTATTTATATATTTATTTATGTAGAATTTTGTGGATTTATTTATTTATTTGTTTACTAACAGAAAACAGGGACCAGCACATTCAACAACTGACAGAGAGCAAATGAAACACAAGCGCTATATATACACAGGGCCAAACAAGCTTAACAAAAGTAACGAGGAAACAAGATACACCTGTGGAGACTAATCAACATGAAAAACTACAAACATGGCCAAAGGAACAGGACACATGAATATTCACAGAAACAATAGGAACATAAACACTTCAAAATAAAAACAGGTACAACACCGGGATCGTTACAATGCAAATCCACAACAAATGAAAAGATTTCGAACCGAAAAGAGTTTGCGACAGGGCCAGTAATAAAACATGAATCAACATTAGCTTTGCTTTTCAGAAATGTGTTTAGTTCGCAAAGCATTACATTTTTTGTGCACTGACTAAAAAACTAATAAATATGGCTGAAATAAATGTGTGTGTGTTTTTTTTAAAAGCTGGTCCAAAGTATAATGTTCTGGACTCCATGAGCTTTAGAAATCGAGGTATCTTAGAAAGCAGCACGGTTTTACCGTCTCTTATGACGCTCGCTACAAATCTTTTGAGGATAAAAAAACAAGAATTTTCAGCATATGCCGGTAAACTTTCTGAATTGCATGAAAGCGCTGAATGAGGAAATGTTTGTGTGACGCACACACACCTGCTCACCGCTTTCTACTTTTAGCTTGTGCTCGAGCGCACACTCAGATCTCTCATTCACAGTGATATAAACCCGCTGAAGTCCAGAGAATCCGTCTGTGAAACACATCAAACGAAGATCCATGCGCTTCAGTCTTGTGAAGCTCAATATTCAAGTCAATGTTCTACCTGGTAAACAGATCAATAGGTCTCATTTCCCTGCGGACAGTCGTTAATTAAACTGTGCCGTACATTAAAAGTGAAAAATAACGACTGTAAATGGATGTAGTCTGTCCTTGAAGGACTGTGAAGGTGATTTATATAGTTTTGAATCGTCACAGAATAACGATGGCACAGGCCGTCAGCGGGAGTCTCAGTGCTTTATAAGGCAGGTTTCATTCTGACGATGACATTTTATTTGCGCTCACAGAATCAGTCACACTTGCCTCACAGTTGATTTCATTGGCCTGTTACTGAGCTAATATTCATGACACTCATAACGTAGGTAAAAACACATTTGGGATAAAATCATTTTTAATCATTTTTCAGTATTCAGTGATATTATAGCTAACCAACAATGTGTCCCTTGTAAAAAAGAAGTGCACTTAATTGTTTTGAATGTGCACTTGTAGTGCACTTCAAATCATAAAAGAATATTTTAAAAAAGCTGTACTTGCACATAATATATTAATTAAATTAAATAAAAGTGCACCTAAAGAGAGCACACTTTTATGACTGTTTCTGGTGACACTTTACCATTGTTACATTGTTGCATGTAGTTACTACAGTAATAACTATAAATTGTGCATACTTACATGCAACTCACCGTAAACCAAATCAAATATGAATCATAACCCGTAAAGTAAGTACATGTAGTTACTTAATATTACTCAGTACTTAAATATATAATTACAGTCTAACAAAGACACCTCAAAATAAAGTGTAACCATGTTTTCTAACACACTTAAGTACACTTTTAAAATGTGCACTTTTTTGTAATGATGTTAAATTTAACGTTCTACTTTAAAGTGCATTATAAATCAAAAAGCACATGTAAAGCACTTGATTATAATTGCATTATTCAGTATTACATTTACCGTTAATATATTTTAAATATCCTAAATTGCAATGTCATCATTGCAAATGTGTAATTACAAATATATTTAAATACAAGTTTCAATAGAAATGTCATTAAAGTATATTTTAGTTTACCATAAATGCTTTTAAGTACATTTAGCACTTTAACCATATTAAAATGAAATTGCATATAAAGAGTCCTACTTAAATGAGTCAAAAACACTCTAAAGTTCAGCTAATTGCATTTAATACTAATTTAAACTATAATAAATTTGCATTTAATTGCAAAGAAACATGTAATTAAGTGCCCAAAAACACAAAAGTATATTCTTTTAAAGAATATTATTTCCAGAATAAGTACTTTTTAAAAGTATGCTCAAATGTAATTTTCTAAAATCACATTTTGAAGTGATAAAAATGTATAGTTTGAATGAAATGCATGTCAAGTGCCTGCCAAACACATGCATGCAATGTAAAAACGTAATATTATCTGTCATCTTAGACAGATTTTGTCGCAATGTATTCTGGTGCTGATTGCTTACTCCTCAAGGAATGCATGTAAAACTGCCACTGGATTGATGCACACTTTGCATAAATGCTACTTTTATTTTGGTAAACATGCATTTTTTTCCCTCTGTACACTGAAAATACAGCCACAACTTCTGCTGGGCTCTGTGGTGGCCGGTAACAACATTGTTTCTTATTTTCTCTCTTTCTCTTTCAGACAAATGATAAAGAGGCGCTCTCACATCACGAGCTCACCGGAGATCGAGGCGAGCCCAAGGTGACTCACCTTATTGGACACAATGTGTCGACTTGCTGTCGATATGTTACTTCAGACTGATGTGTAACCCTGCGAGCTCTTGCACCGATGTGACTGATGCCCTCAATATTCTCATTTATGAAGTCTCCAGCGGTCACACAGCCGCATGTGATTGGTTGAGCGGTAAAGAGGATCGGGAACGCCTGAAATACATTACCCTGACAGATCATGAAAACACGCTGTCCAAGGTGTTGCTTTTTATACACACACTTAGAACACAATGTTTTTTCACAGTCACATATTTCCCACTGTTTTTCAGATATGTGTGTGAAAAATGTGTGAACTGCTCTATTCACTCTCTTCACAGACACACATATGCTGCTTTAGTAAACATAAGCTGAATTAAACCATGTTAGTAAACTCGATCACCTTCAGAATCAGACATAAAAAAGCCCTGATCCAAGCCCTGTTGAGCTACTTATCTAACAACGTCACCTTCTAACTCAAAGGTGCTCCCAATGGTCTATAGAATGGGAAATATTTATGGCTAGTAAGCAGCAAACAGTTCATTTTGGACCCTCCCAGTGTCATGGTGGGTATGGGTGAAAAGGAGCGAGGACTCAACTGCAGGAGGATATGATGATTTATTAAATAAAATAAAACAAAAAACAAACACCCACGAGGGGGAAAACCAAACTTGATTTGGACAAACACAAGGGTCAGGAACATGAAGCAGGGCAGGGAACAGGAGACAATGATCCAGCACAGGACTGCAAACACAAGGAGAATAAATAGGGAACAAACAAGGCAGACGATGAGGGAGAACAGGTGGGGCAAATTAATCAATAATCAGATAACAAGAGGGGCGGGGTTAAGACAATAGACAGGAGAGCACATGGCACAAGGAACAGGTGACAAACCATGTGCTCACACAAAACATGACAAACAACGGTTTGGTCTTGTTTTTGTGTGAGCACATGGCTGGTATTTGTCTTTGCTGGCCATGTGCTCACACAAAAACAAGACCAAACCGGGAGTTTCAGAGTTCTGTCACAAACCCAAGAATACGCTACACAGAAGTGACAGAACCCTGACACTACCCCCCCTCTAATGAGAGACACCGAAAACAAGACAGGAACAGAACTGACAACAACAGACCGGAAAATCAACACACAGAGACAATAAGTGGAGAGAGGGAGGCACCAGGGCTGGTCCGGCCAATCAAGACCCCTAGCAGATGACCAGGGCGGGACGGGAGGGACTGACCAGGTGGAGTCCTCTGGACAAAAAAAACAGGGTGGGTCGGGTGGGTCGGGTGGGTCCGAATACCTAGCAGGAAGCCAGGGTGGGTCTGGTGGGTCGGGCGGGTCCGGATCCCTAGCAGGAAGCCAGGGTGGGTCGGGTGGGTTTCAGGATGCTTGACTGGGGCTGGCTGATCAGAAAGCCATGGCGACTCAGGCAGATCAGAGAGCCAATGGCGGTTTAGGAGGCCAGGCCTGCGCACACCGTTCAGGAGGCGAGGGTGGCACGCACAGTTCAGGGGGCCAGGGCGGCGCACACAGTTCAGGGGGCCAGGGCGGCGCCCACCGTTCAGGAGGCGAGGGTGGCACGCACAGTTCAGGGGGCCAGGGCGGCGCCCACCGTTCAGGAGGCAGAGTCCTCTCTGGACTCGGGACAGAAGACGAAGTCCTTTCTGGACTCGGGACAGGAAGCGGAGTCCTCTCTGGACTCCGGTCGCGGACTCTTTCCAGAAGAGGGCGGTGCCTGTGCAGCTCGTGTCTCCGATGCTGCGCCAAAAACTAAAACATCTGTTTGATCATCTCTATCGCGCTCACGCTCACGTGACATTGCAGTTCTTCATCATTGTGAGAGTTTATTATCTGCATGCGTTTTAAAGCCATATCAGTCTAAACTTCTGATATATGGTTTTCTGAGCGCACACACCCAAAGCACCGCACAGAAAGCTGTGTGTCAGACGGAGCGTCCCGTGAGTATTAAACTAAGTTCTCTTTCACGTCTTATTGCGCTTAAACTGTCAAAAACACACAAAATTATGTCAAAGTTCACATTAACACAGTCGGTTATGTCTGTGAACGTAAAGAAATTGCATGTGTATATTAGATCTGTGTATTAAAGTGACAGCAGCGTAATATACAGTACCTTATGCTATATCTGCTGTTAATATGAATCAAACAACAAGATAAAAACAGAAAATTACTCACTGCTCTCGACTGGATAACTTTAGTAGCTTTAATAAGAATACATTTCTTACTTGAATGCTGCTGAGGAGATAAACATGGAGGACTGTGCACAGCTCACTGAGGGCGGGGTCTGTGCTAATAGGGTGGAGTCCGTCAGCAGTCGTGGGCAGGGTCTATGCTTATAGGGCGGAGTCCATCAGCAGTCGTGGGCAGGGTCTATGCTAATAGGGCGGAGTCCGTCAGCAGTCGTGGGCAGAGTCTATGCTAATAGGGTGGAGTCTGTCAGCAGTCGTGGGCGGGGTCTATGCTAATAGGGCAGAGTCTGTAAGCAGACGTGGGCGGGGTCTATGCTAATAGGGCAGAGTCTGTCAGCAGTCGTGGGCGGGGTCTATGCTTATAGGGCGGATTCCATCAGCAGTCGTGGGCAGGGTCTATGCTAATAGGGCGGAGTCCGTCAGCAGTCGTGGGCAGAGTCTATGCTAATAGGGTGGAGTCTGTCAGCAGTCGTGGGCAGGGTCTATGCTAATAGGGCGGAGTCTGTAAGCAGACGTGGGCGGGGTCTATGCTAATAGGGCAGAGTCTGTCAGCAGTCGTGGGCGGGGTCTATGCTAATAAGGCAGAGTCTGTCAGCAGTCGTGGGCGGGGTCTATGCTAATAGGGCAGAGTCTGTCAGCAGTCGTGGGCGGGGTCTATGCTAATAAGGCAGAGTCTGTCAGCAGTCGTGGGCGGGGTCTATGCTAATAGGGCAGAGTCTAACTTCTTCTTGAGTCTCTCCATCATTGTCCGACTCCGGTTTGAACATAAAAGGCTGAACAGTTTCGGACATTTTTAGTGCGTGTCTGCGTGAGGTAATCGGAGCTGCTAACATGAGCTCTTGAAGCTCCGCCCTCTTCCTGAAAGGGGGCGGGGAGCAGCAGCTCATTTGCATTTAAAGGGTCACACAAAAACGGCGCGTTTTTGCTCACCCTCAAAAAGTGACAATTTTAACATGCTATAAAAATGATCTGTGGGGTATTTTGAGCTAAAACTTCACAAACACACTCTGGGGACATCAGAGACTTATTTTACATCTTGTAAAATGGGGCATTATAGGACCTCTTTAACGTTACTTTAAATGAATATTCTATTAACGTTACTGGAAGAACATTTACTCATAACTTTAAGAGAACTTTGTCGGAACGTTCTGAGAATGTTCGCTGTTAGCTGGGCTGGTTGGTAAGGGTTTTTAGCCATACAATTATCACTAAATGGTTGCTCATTTGTTCACTCCTTTGTTGAAAGAGGCTTCTGCTTAAGTTCATCATTCTGCATACATTATATTGCGGCAAGCACTTCTAATAAATCCAATAAACAAAGACACTTACTATTACATTGCCTACTTATTAAAAATGCCTTCTTTTTAGCATTTACCTCTTGCATACTCATCTAGCGTATACCTTGGCACTGTGTACTATGAATATTGTTGGCTCTTATGATAAATTGTTTGTGCTGTTCCTCATTTGCAAGTCGCTTTAGATAAAAGCATCAGCTAAGTGAATAAATGTGAATCTAATATACCTTATTTTGGCCAAATTGTAAGGCAGCATTTCATGTGTCCTTTACGTTAAAGAAAATCCCAGACGAGCTCAATGAAAAATTCCTGGTGAATGAGTTGAAAGGAATGTTGATTACTTGTATCTCATTAAATACTAAAATGTACCAAATAAAATTAATTTATTGTAATTAAAATTTGATTATTTTACCCAATATTTCTGTGCTATGCATGTATTATGTATTTAGTAGCTTGGCATGATCTCTATTGGAATCAATTATGAATTAACTCTTTTGCGAAGCATTTCAAACCAGCCGATTTTAAGCTTGCATTTCAGTTGGGAGGTTCAGTTTTGTTGATAACAAACAGCAAGTCAGCTCCATTATCTCTATTGTTTCTTTTTCCTAATTTGATTTATTTTCCAGTTTCCTAACTACCCCATCCTCAGTTTTCCCAGCAATATTCTGCACATGCAGACTGGGATTTCATATGAACGGAAAAGACAATGGCATCCAGTTTTGCTGAGAGACCGATTTCTACAAGAAAGCAAGATTCAACCCATTCACATTTTTAAAAAAGTTCTGCAGCAAAGTAATCATTTGATTACACAACAGTTTATGCAATTGCAAAGGCTGTTTATGCGACACCTGTATTTTGCGTGGGCAAAATAGAATTTGAGTTATGTAAAATGCATTTGATATCAGACACTACGTTGAATGAAAAAGTTATTGCGCTGTCTGTGAGACTTTGTTTTGCTTGTGTGCATTTGCTTATAATAAAGCTTTATCATTTCTGTGGTTTAAGTGCAGCTATCCTGGAGAGAGCACATTTATCACTGAGGTTCGGAAATAAAGTCTAATATCACCAGCAGAACAGTAGCCTCTACAAAATATTAACCAATATTTGTAGATAAACTGCCTGAGTGGAGAGCCAATGTGGTTTTTGTGTTTATGACATGATTTCCATTAAACACAAAATAACACTTGCAACAAAACTGTTAATTGACAGTTCATTCAAGTAGTGCAAATACACACAAAAGAACTGATTATGTGCTGGTAAATGTGCTCTGCAACACTCCACACACAAATCATAAAACCTGCGATGGACAAACTACTACATTCACACATACATTCAGTGTCACAGTCACAATCAGAATGACCCGTGTGAAAAAGAAGTGCACTTTAGCATATTTCTAAAAAGAGTACTTCTTATGGAAAGAATATACCTTAATATATAAGAATATATAATATATAGGAATATATAAGTGCAAACTATATGTAATTTTTTCAGACACTTAACTGCATTCTTCCCCTTGTGAACAAGTGTGCTTAATTGTTTTGAATGTGCACTTGTAGTGTACTTAAATATTAAAAGTATATTTAATTTTTTTTTTACTTGCTTATAATATAATATTAATGAAATAAAAATCCACTTAAGCGCACTTAAAGAGAGCACACGCTCATAACTATGTTTCATAACACACAAGTACACTTTGAATAATGTTAAATTAAATATGTAAAAGTTTTACTTTTTTATACAGCCGTACTTCCTTGACGCACGTAGAAAAACCACATTGGTTCTTGCTGAAGCTCAAACGTGCTGTGTAACACTAGAATGAACCTCATTGGTAGTAGAGGAAGCTCAAACGTGCTGAGTAACACGAGAATGAACCTCATTGGTTCTTGCTGAAGCTCAATCGTGCTGTGTAACAAGAGAATGAACCTCATTGGTTCTTGAGGAACCTCGAACGTGCTGCGTAACACGAGAATGACCCTTATTGGTTCTTGAGGAAGCTCAAACGTGCTGTGTAACACGAGAATGAACCTCATTGGTTCTTGCTGAACCTCAAACGTGCTGCGTAACATGAGAATGAACCTCATTGGTTCTTGCTGAAGCTCAAACGTGCTGCGTAACACGAGAATGAACCTCATTGGTTTTTGAGGATGCTCAAACGTGCTGCGTAACACGAGAATGAACCTCACTGGTTCTTGAGGAAGCTCAAACGTGCTGCGTAACACGAGAATGAACCTCATTGGTTCTTGAGGATGCTCAAACGTGCTGCGTAACACGAGAATGAACCTCACTGGTTCTTGAGGAAGCTCAAACGTGCTGCGTAACACGAGAATGAACCTCATTGGTAGTAGAGGAAGCTCAAACGTGCTGAGTAACACGAGAATGAACCTCATTGGTTCTTGCTGAAGCTCAATCGTGCTGTGTAACACGAGAATGAACCTCATTGGTTCTTGAGGAACCTCGAACGTGCTGCGTAACACGAGAATGACCCTTATTGGTTCTTGAGGAAGCTCAAACGTGCTGTGTAACACGAGAATGAACCTCATTGGTTCTTGCTGAACCTCAAACGTGCTGCGTAACATGAGAATGAACCTCATTGGTTCTTGCTGAAGCTCAAACGTGCTGCGTAACACGAGAATGAACCTCATTGGTTCTTGAGGATGCTCAAACGTGCTGCGTAACACGAGAATGAACCTCACTGGTTCTTGAGGAAGCTCAAACGTGCTGCGTAACACGAGAATGAACCTCACTGGTTCTTGAGGAAGCTCAAACGTGCTGCGTAACACGAGAATGAACCTCATTGGTTCTTGAGGATGCTCAAACGTGCTGCGTAACACGAGAATGAACCTCACTGGTTCTTGAGGAAGCTCAAACGTGCTGAGTAACACTAGAATGAACCTCATTGGTTCTTGCGGAATTCAAACGTGCTGCGTAACACGAGAATGAACCTCATTGGTTCTTGCGGAGCTCAAACGTGCTGCGTAACACGAGAATGAACCTCACTGGTTCTTGAGGAAGCTGTTCTTGAGGAAGCTCAAACGTGCTGCGTAACACAAGAATGAACCTCATTGGTTCTTGAGGAAGCTCAAACGTGCTGCGTAACACGAGAATGAACCTCATTGGTTCTTGCTGAAGCTCAAAAGTGATGAGTAACATGAGAATGAACCTCATTGGTTCCTCCTGAAGCTCAAACGTGCTGCGTAACACTAGAATGAACCTCATTGGTTCTTGCGGAGCTCAAACGTGCTGCGTAACACTAGAATGAACCTCATTGGTTCTTGCTGAAGCTCAAACGTGCTAGTAACACGAGAATGAAACTCATTGGTTCTTGCTCAAGCTCAAACGTGCTGAGTAACACGAGAATGAACCTCATTGGTTCTTGCTGAAGCTCAAACGTGCTGCGTAACACGAGAATGAACCTCATTGGTTCTGGCTGATGCTCAAACGTGCTGCGTAACACGAGAATTAACCTCATTGGTTCTTGCTGAAGCTCAAACGTGCTGAGTAACACGAGAATGAACCTCATTGGTTCTTGAGGAAGCTCAAACGTGCTGCGTAACACGAGAATGAACCTCACTGGTTCTTGAGGAAGCTCAAACGTGCTGAGTAACACTAGAATGAACCTCATTGGTTCTTGCGGAGATCAAACGTGCTGCGTAACACTAGAATGAACCTCATTGGTTCTTGCTGAAGCTCAAACGTGCTGCGTAACACGAGAATGAACCTCATTGGTTCTTGCGGAGCTCAAACGTGCTGCGTAACACGAGAATGAACCTCACTGGTTCTTGAGGAAGCTCAAACGTGCTGCGTAACACTAGAATGAACCTCATTGGTTCTTGCTGAAGCTCAAACGTGCTGCGTAACACGAGAATGAACCTCATTGGTTCTTGCGGAGCTCAAACGTGCTGCGTAACACGAGAATGAACCTCACTGGTTCTTGAGGAAGCTCAAACGTGCTGCGTAACACGAGAATGAACCTCACTGGTTCTTGAGGAAGCTCAAACGTGCTGCGTAACACGAGAATGAACCTCACTGGTTCTTGAGGAAGCTCAAACGTGCTGCGTAACACGAGAATGAACCTCATTGGTTCTTGAGGAAGCTCAAACGTGCTGCGTAACACGAGAATGAACCTCATTGGTTCTTGCTGAAGCTCAAACGTGCTGAGTAACATGAGAATGAACCTCATTGGTTCTTGCGGAGCTCAAACGTGCTGCGTAACACGAGAATTAACCTCATTGGTTCTTGCTGAAGCTCAAAAGTGATGAGTAACATGAGAATGAACCTCATTGGTTCCTCCTGAAGCTCAAACGTGCTGCGTAACACTAGAATGAACCTCATTGGTTCTTGCGGAGCTCAAACGTGCTGCGTAACACTAGAATGAACCTCATTGGCTCTTGCTGAAGCTCAAACGTGCTAGTAACACGAGAATGAACCTCATTGGTTCTTGCGGAGCTCAAACGTGCTGCGTAACACTAGAATGAACCTCATTGGTTCTTGCTGAAGCTCAAACGTGCTAGTAACACGAGAATGAACCTCGTTGGTTCTTGCTGAAGCTCAAACGTGCTGCGTAACACGAGAATGAACCTCATTGGTTCTTGCGGAGCTCAAACGTGCTGCGTAACACGAGAATGAACCTCACTGGTTCTTGAGGAAGCTCAAACGTGCTGCGTAACACGAGAATGAACCTCACTGGTTCTTGAGGAAGCTCAAACGTGCTGCGTAACACGAGAATGAACCTCACTGGTTCTTGAGGAAGCTCAAACGTGCTGCGTAACACGAGAATGAACCTCACTGGTTCTTGAGGAAGCTCAAACGTGCTGCGTAACACGAGAATGAACCTCATTGGTTCTTGCTGAAGCTCAAACGTGCTGAGTAACACGAGAATGAACCTCACTGGTTCTTGCTGAAGCTCAAACGTGCTGAGTAACACGAGAATGAACCTCATTGGTTCTTGCGGAGCTCAAACGTGCTGCGTAACACGAGAATTAACCTCATTGGTTCTTGCTGAAGCTCAAAAGTGATGAGTAACATGAGAATGAACCTCATTGGTTCTTGCTGAAGCTCAAACGTGCTGCGTAACACTAGAATGAACCTCATTGGTTCTTGCGGAGCTCAAACATGCTGCGTAACACTAGAATGAACCTCATTGGTTCTTGCGGAGCTCAAACGTGCTGCGTAACACGAGAATGAACCTCATTGGTTCTTGCTGAAGCTCAAACGTGCTGAGTAACACGAGAATGAACCTCATTGGTTCTTGCTGAAGCTCAAAAGTGATGAGTAACATGAGAATGAACCTCATTGGTTCCTCCTGAAGCTCAAACGTGCTGCGTAACACGAGAATGAACCTCATTGGTTCTTGCGGAGCTCAAACGTGCTGCGTAACACTAGAATGAACCTCATTGGCTCTTGCTGAAGCTCAAACGTGCTAGTAACACGAGAATGAACCTCATTGGTTCTTGCGGAGCTCAAACGTGCTGCGTAACACTAGAATGAACCTCATTGGTTCTTGCTGAAGCTCAAACGTGCTAGTAACACGAGAATGAAACTCATTGGTTCTTGCTCAAGCTCAAACGTGCTGAGTAACACGAGAATGAACCTCATTGGTTCTTGCTGAAGCTCAAACGTGCTGCGTAACACGAGAATGAACCTCATTGGTTCTGGCTGATGCTCAAACGTGCTGCGTAACACGAGAATTAACCTCATTGGTTCTTGCTGAAGCTCAAACGTGCTGAGTAACACGAGAATGAACCTCATTGGTTCTTGAGGAAGCTCAAACGTGCTGCGTAACACGAGAATGAACCTCACTGGTTCTTGAGGAAGCTCAAACGTGCTGCGTAACACGAGAATGAACCTCACTGGTTCTTGAGGAAGCTCAAACGTGCTGCGTAACACGAGAATGAACCTCACTGGTTCTTGAGGAAGCTCAAACGTGCTGCGTAACACGAGAATTAACCTCATTGGTTCTTGCTGAAGCTCAAAAGTGATGAGTAACATGAGAATGAGCCTCATTGGTTCTTGCTGAAGCTCAAACGTGCTGCGTAACACTAGAATGAACCTTATTGGTTCTTGCGGAGCTCAAACATGCTGCGTAACACTAGAATGAACCTCATTGGTTCTTGCTGAAGCTCAAACGTGCTGCGTAACACTAGAATGAACCTCATTGGTTCTTGCGGAGCTCAAACGTGCTGCGTAACACGAGAATTAACCTCATTGGTTCTTGCTGAAGCTCAAAAGTGATGAGTAACATGAGAATGAACCTCATTGGTTCTTGCTGAAGCTCAAACGTGCTGCGTAACACTAGAATGAACCTTATTGGTTCTTGCGGAGCTCAAACATGCTGCGTAACACTAGAATGAACCTCATTGGTTCTTGCTGAAGCTCAAACGTGCTGCGTAACACTAGAATGAACCTCATTGGTTCTTGCGGAGCTCAAACGTGCTGCGTAACACGAGAATGAACCTCATTGGTTCTTGCTGAAGCTCAAACGTGCTGAGTAACACGAGAATGAACCTCATTGGTTCTTGCTGAAGCTCAAACGTGCTGCGTAACACTAGAATGAACCTCATTGGTTCTTGCTGAAGCTCAAACGTGCTGAGTAACACGAGAATGAACCTCATTGGTTCTTGCTGAAGCTCAAACGTGCTGCGTAACACTAGAATGAACCTCATTGGTTCTTGCTGAAGCTCAAACGTGCTGAGTAACACGAGAATGAACCTCATTGGTTCTTGCTGAAGCTCAAACGTGCTGAGTAACACGAGAATGAACCTCATTGGTTCTTGCTGAAGCTCAAACGTGCTGAGTAACACGAGAATGAACCTCATTGGTTCTTGCTGAAGCTCAAACGTGCTGCGTAACACGAGAATGAACCTCATTGGTTCTTGCGGAGCTCAAACGTGCTGCGTAACACGAGAATGAACCACATTGGTTCTTGCTGAAGCTCAAGCATACTGAGTAACACGAGAATGAACCTCATTTAAACTTGTGTTCCCACACTATTTAAATAAAGAAAATATTGCATTTGTGACTTTACGTTGGTCTTTTTTTCTTCATAATTGACTTTATATCTCAAAGGTGTCCTTTACAACTTTAGCTTCTCGTAATTGCAACTTTTAATTTTGCAAATGCATCTAGAGTCAATAGGTCTGGGGTATAACAATGAACAATGACAACAATGTAGACTAGACAATTCACTGTCAGTTCTGAGGTGGAATAAAACTCTCACTTCTTTGTCTGTTTGACTTTGTCACTGGTGCACATTCAGGCCCTGTTTGGTGTCAGTTTTACATTTGCAGAGTCTTGTTTTTGGATGTCAGTCCTCTCAGCTCAAGGCCCCTGGCAGTCAGAGGCTACGGGTCCCGATTCATCCATATCAAATCTTCATGAGCTACACTGACCACTGGATTCTGCTTGGTCACACATTAATTGGTCGATCAGCCAGCGCTCATCCCTCTGAAGCAAAAATAAATGGAAAGCAACTGCCTCTCTGGCTCTCTGGTGTATTCCTGTGCTTGTTAGTGGTGTAAATTGTCTGGCGAGGCCTCCGGGGAGTTTTGCAGGAAACAGGTGTTTACTTAACCCATGTCTGCAAATTGGCTTTGAGGGGAGAAAATTTCAGTGCACAGAAAGAGAAACGGAGGAGAGAGAGAAAGAGAGCAAGAGAGTGCGGCAGCAGGTAGTGAGGAGGAATATTTGCTTTGACAGGCGAGTCGATTAAGCAAATGTCCTTATCAAACGGATTTGCGCATTCGCCAGTGTTCACAGCTGTGTGCTGCGTTCCTCCGCTGGCATGGAAGTGGATTTAAATCAGATTTGGCCCTCATGGGTTGGGGGTGTCGCCCAAACCATAATCGCTACCGAATTATGAATATGCTAATAGCTCCAGTGCTATTGGTTGACATGTTAATGCATTAAAGCCTTTACTGTTAATGTGCTGTGAATGTAGACGTCTCCTCTCTAACCTGAAGAGCTTTTTTTAGTCACACTCCATAACAGGTGGCCTTAACGACTGTGTTCTTAACCATTTGATTCAATTTACTTTGCATTGTAATTACATTTAAAGTACTTTAATTAACGTTCCTGGTTACACTGTTAATTTTACCTCTGACCATAACCCCAAAACTCAAACCCCTATAAACCCTTTACTCATATAAACCTAACCATATTTATCTGGTCTCAGTTCAGGTCTTCACCAAAAATTTTACATATATCTTGGAAGCTGGCCTTCAGATGGCATTTCCCACTCCTTACAAGAACAGACCAGACCAGACCAGGCCAGAATGTTCTCTTCAGAACAGACCAGACCAGACCAGAATGTTCACTTCAGACCAGACCAGATGAGAACAGAATGTTCACTTCAGAAAAGACCAGACCAGACTAGACCAGACCAGACCAGACCAGACCAGAATGTTCTCTTAAGAACAGACCAGACCAGAAAGTTCACTTTAGAACAGACTAGACCAGACCAGACCAGAATATTCTCATCAGAACAGACCAGACCAGACTAGAATGTTCACTTTAGAACAGACCAGACCAGAATGTTCACTTTAGAACAGACCAGACCAGAATGTTCTCTTCAGACCAGACCAGACCAGAATGTTCACTTTAGAACAGACCAGACCAGACCAGAATGTTCACTTTAGAAAAGACCAGACCAGAATGTTCTCTTCAGAACAGAACAGACCAGACCAGACCAGATTTTTTCACTTTAGAACAGACCAGAACAGAACAGACCAGACCAGAATGTTCACTTTAGAAAAGACCAGACCAGAATGTTCTCTTCAGAACAGAACAGACCAGACCAGACCAGACCAGACCAGATTGTTCACTTTAGAAAAGACCAGACCAGACCAGAATGTTCTCTTCAGAACAGACCAGACCAGACCAGAATGTTCACTTTAGAAAAGACCAGACCAGAATGTTCTCTTCAGAACAGAACAGACCAGAATGTTCACTTCAGACCAGACCAGACCAGAATGTTCACTTTAGAACAGACCAGACCAGACCAGAATGTTCACTTTAGAAAAGACCAGACCAGAATGTTCTCTTCAGAACGGAACAGACCAGACCAGACCAGATTTTTTCACTTTAGAACAGACCAGAACAGAACAGACCAGACCAGAATGTTCACTTTAGAAAAGACCAGACCAGACCAGAATGTTCTCTTCAGAACAGAACAGACCAGACCAGACCAGACCAGACCAGATTGTTCACTTTAGAAAAGACCAGACCAGACCAGAATGTTCACTTTAGAACAGACCAGACCAGACCAGAATGTTCACTTTAGAAAAGACCAGACCAGAATGTTCTCTTCAGAACAGAACAGACCAGACCAGACCAGATTTTTTCACTTTAGAACAGACCAGACCAGACCAGAATGTTCTCTTCAGAACAGACCAGACCAGACCAGAATGTTCACTTTAGAAAAGACCAGACCAGACCAGACCAGACCAGAATGTTCTCTTCAGACCAGACCAGAATATTCTCTTCAGAACAGACCAGACCAGACCAGACCAGACCAGAATGTTCTCTTCAGAACAGACCAGACCAGATTGTTCACTTTAGAAAAGACCAGACCAGAATGTTCTCTTCAGAACAGACCAGACCAGACCATTCACTTCAGACCAGACCAGACCAGACCAGACCAGAATGTTCACTTTAGAACAGACCAGACCAGACCAGAATGTTCACTTTAGAAAAGACCAGACCAGAATGTTCTCTTCAGAACAGAACAGAACAGACCAGACCAGACCAGATTTTTTCACTTTAGAACAGACCAGACCAGACCAGACCAGACCAGAATGTTCTCTTCAGACCAGACCAGACCAGAATGTTCTCTTCAGAACAGAACAGACCAGACCAGATTGTTCACTTTAGAAAAGACCAGACCAGACCAGACCAGACCAGATTGTTCACTTTAGAAAAGACCAGACCAGACCAGAATGTTCTCTTCAGAACAGAACAGACCAGACCAGATTGTTCACTTTAGAACAGACCAGACCAGACCAGACCAGAATGTTCTCTTCAGAACAGACCAGACCAGATTGTTCACTTTAGAACAGACTAGACCAGACCAGACCAGAATGTTCACTCCAGAAAAGACCGGAGCAGAGATTTTTACATTTAAAGACATTCTAAAGAAAATCTACAGGGCTTTGTAAAGTTAGTTAATCTTAGGAGAACTTAATGTTTATCTGAATATGTAATTAATGCACACACACACAGCAAACGTCCATTTCCACTGTTCAGTAGTAAAAACATTAAAATCTACTCTTTGAAAATGATGTACATTGAATCTCCTCACAGATTTGTCAACAGAGGAATTCTCTGAATTATTCAAAAGGATAAGGGCTTGATAATAGCCAATTGTTCAGTCTTTATTTTAATGTAGTTTTCTCTCTCAGCGAGCTTCCACTCGGTCCTCTTCTTTCAGTATGCAAATAAAACACACGGTGACCTTCTGAATAACAGCCTTCTCTGCATTTTGCATTAGTTTACAATAGAGACAAAACTAAAAGTTATTACAGTGCAATAAATGCAATGAGGCCACAGCAATGTTTACAACAACAATCTCTCTCAGCTGCACTGCAAATGATTTTATTCCTCAGCATTTTTGTCTTGTTTTTAATGACAAATATCTAAACATCCTTAAATCAAGATGCATTTACTTCAGAAGCATGTATTAAATTAAGAGTTTAAAATGAGAAAACAAATGCAAATAGACAATTGACATATGTGACCCTGGAGCACAAAACCAGTCATGCGTCTCACGGGTATATCTGTGGCAATAGCCAACAATACATTGTATGGCTCAAAATTATCCATTTTTCTTTTATGCCAAAAATCATTAGGATATTAAGATCATGTTCCATGAAGATATTTTGTAAATGTCTTACCGTAAATGTATTATTAGTAGTGATATGCGTTGCTAAGGACTTCATCTGGACAACTTTAAAGGAGATTTTCTCAATATTTAGATTTTTTTGCACCTTCAGATTCCAGATTATGGATTTTGTGGTCCAGGGTCACAGATTTTCTTATTGTTTTAAGAGTGCACTCACTAGATTTTGATATAATTTTCAGAAAACAAGACTTAGTTTTTCTCTATATCAGTGTCAGTGTTTCTGAACTCCCTGAAACGCCTCCATTGTAGTCTTGAGTTTTCTTCCAGGCACCAACACGTCACAATATTCCACATTTAAATAATTCATACACAGAATAAAGGGGTGGGGCCTGGTTGAGTTAGTTTACTAAATGTGGAATATTGTGACGTGTTGACAGTTGTGTTGAAACTGGTGGTTATGGTAAGGGGCGGGGCATTTCCCTGCTTGACCAATCACAACACACTGCTCCAGCCGACCAATCAGAGCACATTGTGCTTTTCAGAAGGAGGGGCTTCATAGAGACAGGAACTAAACAGAGCATTACTGACAGACTGGGAAGAGAGGAGCCGCAGCAATGGAGAATATGAGGAAATAATCAACATTCAAGCAGGAAAAAGGGCATAATATGGCCTCTTTAAGAAAACAATACAATATCTTAATAGCAGAAAACAATGTCTCATGTAATTTTGCTTCTCAAGTAAATGCATCTCGATTTAAGATTTGCATGGAAAACGACACAAAAATAACAAGTATGAAAATCATGTGCAGCTGAAGGTCTGCATTAAATTCTTACACTTGACAGGTCTGTCAAGTAGCACAACATTTCTTGCTGTGAATTCAGAAACGACCCCCTGTTACTCCTGAAGATAAGCTGATTTGACAGTATGATCACATGAGCACACACGGCACATCTGTGGTGTTTAATCAAGATTTATCAGAGCAATTACACCTCAAATGCTCCATCACTCAACAGCTGTGTGTGTGTGTTCAGGTATGCCAGTTTAACAAGGTGCCAGTCATAAGCTATAAGATCCATGTTCAGAGCTAAATGTGCTGCTGCACAGTTAGCTGTGATGATATGTCAGGGTTAATGCTCTTCTCACAGCGCTCTTCTGACATTCGGTGGATGGAGAGAAGGCTGTTATCTATATAATCTAACTATAGCAACAACATATAGGTGTACATATCATAACACTTCACTGATAGGAATGTCTCGTTAGTGCACTGACATCTGTGACGCATCTTCAGTCTAACTATACACCCGTCTGAGGATGGAGATCTGCTAATTACATTACATACAATTCACCAGTGATTGAGCACTTTACATAAAACCCAAACCTAGACACCTTCAAATGAACTTCAGTAGAGAAATTACTAAATTTTACTTAACCATATGTGACCCTGGAGCACAAAACCAGTCATGCGTCTCACGGGTATATTTGTGGCAATAGCCAACAATACATTGTATGGGTTAAAATGATCCATTTTTCTTTTATGCCAAAAATCATTAGGATATTAAGATCATGTTCCATGAAGATATTTTGTACATTTCCTACCGTAAATATATCAAAAATGTATTATTAGTAGTGATATGCATGGCTAAGGACTTCATTTGGACAACTTTAAAGGAGATTTTCTCAATATTTAGATTTTTTTGCACCCTCAGATTCCAGATTTTCAAATAGTTGTATCTTAGCTTATTTATTCAGCTTCAGATGATGTATAAATCTCAGTTTAAAAAAATTGACCCTTATGACTGGTTTTGCGGTCCAGGGTCACATATCTGTGTCATATTTGATACACACATTTCTAAGACCGCTGAATGATAAAAACATTGCTGAAAAACATGTTGTACACAATCTCCTCCAGTCCTTCTGTCGTCAGATTGATAGTTTAGACTTCTTTAGCAAGTAAAAGTCTTTTAGTATAATCGTACAAACCTTCAGCTCGTGCTTCATGTGTCTTTGTGCTGTGAAATCTTCAGTTTTTTTATCAAGTAAACATAAGAATAACTTTGATATTGTTTGAAATATTTCAACTAGACTGAAGGTTTAATTGATTATCCAGACATCATTTATTAGAAAAATCATGAGTATCAAATATGATCATCAGGCTTTTGAGGAAGGTTTATCTGTCGATCATTTATCGTAGTGCATTGCATTATGTTTTAAAACTACAGAGCTTTGATCATAAAACTAAGCATTTAAAGGGTCCATAACACACACAGTTTCTGCCAGTCTCATGTTAATCTTGAGTATCTATAGAGTAGTGTTGATCCTTCATATCTCCCAAGAGTCTTTAGTTTATCATATTTATAAAAGACAGATACACTGCACCGATTCTTTCTGAAAACAGACGAGTCCGTGGAGGCGTGCAGTGGGAGGAGCTAAAGAGTCACAAGCACACACACACACACACACACACACACACACAATACATCATGGCATTATCCCAGGATAACGTTCGATTCACTATACGTTGGTGTTGTTCACATTATATGCACTTACACGCCGATTGCCAACAAAACACACACATTTGATGCAGTTTCACTCACCGCCTGCGGTTTCCACTCATGACCGGGAACAAACACACACACACACACTTGCAGAACTCCGGAAACACAAACTGCATCCACTGTTCCCTTAACGCTGGGTTATTTGTGAAGCTGAACAAGGTGATCTTTCCCTCACACCAGAAACACACTTCTTTAGTGACATTGTTGATCTCGTGTCTAAACACACAACGCCAGCGCCGCCGACGGCTCCCGTAACCCGAACGAAGCTCGTTGATGGACACGCTCTCGCTCTCGCTCTGGTTGATGTGTGTGTGTGTGTGTGTGTGCGCGCTCATCCGGGAGAAGTGCCCATACAAGGAATTCCACCCTTTATGACGTCATACAGGGCCATACTCGGGGAAAAAAAAAAAACTTCCCGAAACTTGTTCGTATCCTGAAGGAGTGTATTTGGCACAGAAATACTCCGTCATACGTACAACTCGTTTTTTAAAATGTTGTCCATGTTTATCATGAGAATCAACTCTTTAACAGTGTAAATAATTAGACCCCCCCCTTCAAATATCATCTTACTAAGACATATTATTGGCTGATTATTTATATGCATTTTATGCAAGTATCTGCTATACTGTTATAAAGATCTCACTGACTTACAAGCATCAGATTTTTGTCCATATATCAGAATCTGTACCAAATAACATATTTTGCTCATTTTGGGCCTCGGAATAAAATTGAGCTGTTTTTTCCTCCATATTCTCAGTGTATCAGACTATATGAGCCATAAAAGCCTGATGTATCAATTATGATACACAACAAAAAATACATGCAAAACTAAAGATTTTTTATATATAAATTGTCTAAAGGTTCAAAAAACTTCCATTAAAAAATCGGACTTTTATTTTATATGTCAGGCTTTAAAGGGTTAAATTCTAAAGAAAACATTGTCAGTCTACAGTGCAAGACTCTCAGACAGATCTCTTTGGCGTGTGAAGGGTCATGAACAGAAAGCACGCTGAAATAAACTCAGGATCATAAGCCGAGACCCAAAAAAAGGCTCAAGACCCAGACCATAAGATCAAGACATGGACATGGTTGGTGATGCTGTAGGATCTGTATGTTACTGATGATCAGCTGCATGATGGGACGGATCTATCACATCCATCCATCCATCCATCCATCTATCACATCCATCCATCCATCCATCCATCTATCACATCCATCCATCCATCCATCTATCACATCCATCCATCCATCTATCACATCCATCCATCCATCCATCACATCCATCCATCCATCCATCCATCCATCCATCCATCTGGATACATCTATCCATTCATCTGGATCCATCTATCCATCCATCTGGATCCATCTATCCATCCATCCATCTGGATCCATCTGGATCCATCTATCCATCCATCTGGATCCATCTATCCATCTATCCATCCATCCATCTGGATCCATCCATCCATCTGGATCCATCCATTCATCCATCTGAATCCATCTATCCATCCATCCATCTGGATTCATCTATCATCCATCCATCCATCCATCCATCCATCTGGATCCATCTATCTGGATCCATCCATCCATCCATCTATCCGGATCCCTCCATCCATCCATCCAGATCCCTCCATCGATCCATCAGGATCCCTCCATCCATCCATCCATCCATCCATCCATCCATCCATCCATCCATCCATCCATCCATCCATCCATCCATCCATCCATCCATCCATCCATCCATCCATCCATCTACAGTATAACCTCCATTCAAAAAGCTTGAGGGCAGTAAGATTTGTTTTAGAAGAAATTAATCATTCAACCTGTCATCCACCAGACGCATTAAATTGATCAAAAGTTACAGTAAAGATATTTATGTTGTTACAATTGATTTCTATTTCAAATAAATGCTGTTCAATGAACTTTCTGTTCATCAAAGAATCCTGAAAAATAAAATGCCTCATAGTTTCCACAAAAATACAGTGGGGAGAACAAGTATTTGATACACTGCCAATTTTGCAGGTTTTCCTACTTACAAAGCATGTAGAGGTCTGTAATTTTTATCATAGGTACTCTTCAACTGTGAGTGACGGAATCTAAAACAAAAATCCAGAAAATCACATTGTATTATTTTTAAATAATTAATTTGCATTTTATTGCATGACATAAGTATTTGATCACCTACCAACCAGTAAGAATTCCGGCTCTCACAGACCTGTTAGTTTTTCTTTAAGAAGCCCTCCTGTTCTCCACTCATTACCTGTATTAACTGCACCTGTTTGAACTCGTTACCAGTATAAAAGACACCTGTCCACACACTCAATCAAACAGACTCCAACCTCTCCACAATGGCCAAGACCAGAGAGCTGTGTAAGGACATCAGGGATAAAATTGTAGACCTGCACAAGGTTGGGATGGGCTACAGGACAATAGGCAAGCAGCTTGGTGAGAAGTCAACAACTGTTGGCGCAATTATTAGAAAATGGAAGAAGTTCAAGATGACGGTCAATCTCCCTCGGTCTGGGGCACCATGCAAGATCTCACCTCGTGGGGCATCAATGATCATGAGGAAGGTGAGGGATCAGCCCAGAACTACACGGCAGGACCTGGTCAATGACCTGAAGAGAGCTGGGACCAGAGTCTCAAAGAAAACCATTAGTAACACACTACGCCGTCATGGATTAAAATCCTGCAGCGCACGCAAGGTCCCCCTGCTCAAGCCAGCGCATGTCCAGGCCCATCTGAAGTTTGCCAATGACCATCTG
Source organism: Coreius guichenoti (assembly GCA_039654105.1). Taxonomy (NCBI): domain Eukaryota; kingdom Metazoa; phylum Chordata; class Actinopteri; order Cypriniformes; family Gobionidae; genus Coreius; species Coreius guichenoti. Next base: position 53,159,548 of record CM077169.1, on the reverse strand, counting down.
GATGATCCAGAGGAGGAATGGGAGAAGGTCATGTGGTCTGATGAGACAAAAATAGAGCTTTTTGGTCTAAACTCCACTCGCCGTGTTTGGAGGAAGAAGAAGGATGAGTACAACCCCAAGAACACCATCCCAACCGTGAAGCATGGAGGTGGAAACATCATTCTTTGGGGATGCTTTTCTGCAAAGGGGACAGGACGACTGCACCGTATTGAGGGGAGGATGGATGGGGCCACGTATCGCGAGATCTTGGCCAACAACCTCCTTCCCTCAGTAAGAGCTTTGAAGATGGGTCGTGGCTGGGTCTTCCAGCATGACAACGACCCGAAACACACAGCCAGGGCAACTAAGGAGTGGCTCCGTAAGAAGCATCCCAAGGTCCTGGAGTGGCCTAGCCAGTCTCCAGACCTGAACCCAATAGAAAATCTTTGGAGGGAGCTGAAAGTCTGTATTGCCCAGCGACAGCCCCGAAACCTGAAGGATCTGGAGAAGGTCTGTATGGAGGAGTGGGCCAAAATCCCTGCTGCAGTGTGTGCAAACCTGGTCAAGAACTACAGGAAACGTATGATCTCTGTAATTGCAAACAAAGGTTTCTGTACCAAATATTAAGTTCTGCTTTTCTGATGTATCAAATACTTATGTCATGCAATAAAATGCAAATTAATTACTTAAAAATCATACAGTGTGATTTTCTGGATGTTTGTTTTAGATTCCGTCTCTCACAGTTGAAGAGTACCTATGATAAAAATTACAGACTTCTACATGCTTTGTAAGTGGGCAAACCTGCAAAATTGGCAGTGTATCAAATACTTGTTCTCCCCACTGTATGAAGCAACAAAACTGCTTCCCTTTAAAGGGATAGTTCACCCAAAATTGAAAATTCTGTCATGATTTACTCACCTATATCATTCCAAACCTTCTTCTGCAAGACATAAAACAAGATATTTTGAAGAATGTTGCTAACCAAACAGTTTGTATTCTCATTGACTTCCGTTGTATGAACAAAAATACAATGTATCAAAAAAATTGGAACTGTAACGTTGGTTTTGTTTCATGTTCATGTTTCTTGTCTTTTATCTTGATATTTGTCACAGTCGTAGTTCATATTTCCTGTAATGTGTTTCCCTTGTATAATGTTCTGATTGGTTCCTTGATTCATGTGCCATGTTTTCATTGGTTGTTTTAGTCATGTGTTTCTCAGTTCTGTTTGGTCATTGGATCATTGTCCATTGCTTTCAGGTGTGTCTTGTTAAGTCTTTAGTACATATAGTCCTCATGTTACCATTGTCTTTTGTTTAGTTTTGTTCGTGTAACCCATTGTTTGCTGTGTTTTAAGTCTTCTTGCGTGACGTTTATATCAAGCCGTAGTCAAGCCTGTTGATTATATTTTGTCATTTAGTTTAAGTAAACTACAACTCGCCTTCAGTGGACATTTGTTACAGGAACCAAAGCTGTTTGGTTATCAACATTCTTCAAAGTATCTTATTCCACATTCCACAGAAGAAAGAAAGTCATACAGGTTTGGAACGACATGAGGGTGAGTAAATCGTGACAGAATTTACATTTTTGCATTGATTTATTTAACCTCAGAGATCATGTTAATCAATTCACCACTTGTTTGTGCTTTTGTCATATATATATATACACTCACCTAAAGGATTATTAGGAACACCTGTTCAATTTCTCATTAATGCAATTATCTAATCAACCAATCACATGGCAGTTGCTTCAATGCATTTAGGGGTGTGGTCCTGGTCAAGACAATCTCCTGAACTCCAAACTGAATGTCAGAATGGGAAAGAAAGGTGATTTAAGCAATTTTGAGCGTGGCATGGTTGTTGGTGCCAGACGGGCCGGTCTGAGTATTTCACAATCTGCTCAGTTACTGGGATTTTCACGCACAACCATTTCTAGAGTTTACAAAGAATGGTGTGAAAAGGGAAAAACATCCAGTATGCGGCAGTCCTGTGGGCGAAAATGCCTTGTTGATGCTAGAGGTCAGAGGAGAATGGGCCGACTGATTCAAGCTGATAGAAGAGCAACTTTGACTGAAATAACCACTCGTTACAACCGAGGTATGCAGCAAAGCATTTGTGAAGCCACAACACGCACAACCTTGAGGCGGATGGGCTACAACAGCAGAAGACCCCACCGGGTACCACTCATCTCCACTACAAATAGGAAAAAGAGGCTACAATTTGCACGAGCTCACCAAAATTGGACAGTTGAAGACTGGAAAAATGTTGCCTGGTCTGATGAGTCTCGATTTCTGTTGAGACATTCAGATGGTAGAGTCAGAATTTGGCGTAAACAGAATGAGAACATGGATCCATCATGCCTTGTTACCACTGTGCAGGCTGGTGGTGGTGGTGTAATGGTGTGGGGGATGTTTTCTTGGCACACTTTAGGCCCCTTAGTGCCAATTGGGCATCGTTTAAATGCCACGGCCTACCTGAGCATTGTTTCTGACCATGTCCATCCCTTTATGACCACCATGTACCCATTCTCTGATGGCTACTTCCAGCAGGATAATGCACCATGTCACAAAGCTCCAATCATTTCAAATTGGTTTCTTGAACATGACAATGAGTTCACTGTACTAAAATGGCCCCCACAGTCACCAGATCTCAACCCAATAGAGCATCTTTGGGATGTGGTGGAACGGGAGCTTCGTGCCCTGGATGTGCATCCCACAAATCTCCATCAACTGCAAGATGCTATCCTATCAATATGGGCCAACATTTCTAAAGAATGCTTTCAGCACCTTGTTGAATCAATGCCACGTAGAATTAAGGCAGTTCTGAAGGCGAAAGGGGGTCAAACACAGTATTAGTATGGTGTTCCTAATAATCCTTTAGGTGAGTGTGTGTGTATATATATATATATATTATTTTTTTTTTTTTTTTTTTTTTTAGTTAATTCTGCTATGCAGGTTTAATTTTTTTTTTTTTAAATTATTTCAGTTTTAATTTTAGTTTGTATTTATTTAGTCAATAATTTTAGTGCTTCAATTTATTTCAGATTATTGCCAAAGCGACTAATTTTCGTTTCAAGTTCAACTAATATTTTAATTTAATAAAAAAAAAAGAGGTTTTTTTTATTTTTACTTTTACATGTATTTATTTATTTATTTTTTATTATTTTTCATTTATTTTATTACCTTTTTTTTTATTTTATTTTAATTTAATTTGATTTATTTTATTAACTTTATTTCAATTAACAAACCAAGTGATAAATGTTTAATTCTCTAAAATTATTATGCAATTATTTATGTTTTCTTCCAACACTAAAAAAATTATATTAGTCTACTCTATTTCAAATTAAAAAAAATTTGGGAATCTGATGTGTTGTGACCAATTCGATTAAAATTCACACTCATGGATTGAAAGAGTCGATTCTAAATTGATAAACCCTGTACTTTTTCATGTAACCCTTTGTTTGCAGTGTGTTTTATGTTCATGCCAAGTCTTGTGTCAAGTCTTTTGATTATATTATGTCACTTTGTTTAAATATACTACAACTTCTGCAAACTACAAATTCCTTTACTCAGAGATCATGTTAGAAATCAATTTAGCACTTGTTAAACACTGAATATGCCGTGAAAGAGGTCCTGTTTCTTCTACAGAAAACGTTGCATGCTTCATGATCTGGTAAATGTGGTGTGTGTTGTAAAACCTTTGAGAATCTCTCACTCTTTTTATGCTCTGCTCTTGCCGGTGTCAATGAACTGCTGGCGCTTCGCTCTGCCTGAGTCTGTGTTATAATGAACAGTCAGGTAGTCATTTAGCTGCCGTTTTTATCCAGGTTCAGTCCTCCTGGAGTAACCCGGGGTTAAGTGACTCGATCAATGCTGGAATCGAACCAGCAACCTTCTGATTCCCAGCCCGTTTCAGCCGCCATGCCACACCACCCACACACACCTTCCTTCTATTCTGAGCGCTCTGACTCAAGCAGACATATGTTGTGTGAATCTTACTGTAGGTGTGAGTGTCACGAGGCAACAGTCGCCCATCTTCTCCATCAGACTGACGCGGTTAAAAGCTTCTCAGCGAGCGGGTCTTTTGGGGCTGTCAGTGGGCCGAGATGTTCCCCGATTCTCTCAAAGACTGTACGCCTTTTCTTCCATGACTCAACGACTTCTGTTGACACAAAGAGCTTTTTGTAGCTGAACTTCTGAGGGCTGGAGGTGTCAGAGATGTGTCACGTCTCGGCGCTGATGTGTGCATCATTCTGCCATGGAAAGCAGCAACTGTATTTACGCAGGCGAGGGTAAAAGGCGCCGCTGGGAAATAATTGATACGTGGCGGCGTGCTCGAACTCTCAGCTCCTCGGTGGAGGATTCGACTGACAAAGAGTGTGATGTAACAACATCGAATTACAGTTCGCAGAATGAGTCATCTATCTTTTAACGCAGGCTATTTAAAAGGGAATTGCACCCTGGATCTGAAGAGCGGCCCTCGTGTACGCGCGGTAAATAGCAATCGGCGACAGAAGATTGAAGCTGGATCACTAGAGCTGCAAAATGCCTCTTGTATCGAGAGCTCAATCTTAGTATCGCTGGATACATTTTTAATAAGTTCGGTGCAGTTAAACTCGAGGTGAATTGCACTCATGCCAGCACTTCATTAGGAAGGAGAGCGTCAAATGTGAATTCAGCAGCCGCCGTTGAGAGATGCAATGCCAATATATGCATTAAACTCCTAGTCATCAGCCACAACTTTTCCCATGCATGCCGACTCAAATCGTGGGACAGGACCGCAGACGGCTCATTCCTCCTCATGTCCTCTCATTCTCTGTATTTACTGCACGTATAGGAGTACATTCATCCCAACCATGATGCAAATCACCCATTTCAAGAGTGTGGTGAAGACTATATCTCCACAATCAGGCCGTTTGATTCAGAGCTCATCTATTACAGAAGAGCTGCGGTCTCTCTCTGTGTGCTCTACGAAGTGTGCTCTACGAAGTGTGCTCTCCACAGCCTGAGTTGTGCACCACTGAAAACTAAAGTCCCATTGCCTTTGTAGTTCCAGTTCAGGTCCTGATTTTGAATCTAAGTCAGGTGGCAAATGGGATGCAGAATCATAATGCAAATTTAAATATTTATTTATTGCTATTCATGTTTAATTGATTTATTTAATTGATTTTTATTTGTTTTAATTATAACTAGTTAATAATTTTAGTGCTTCAACTTATGTCAGTCTATTGCCAAGGCAACATTTTTTAATTTTAGTTTTATTTTCAATTTTTTTTATTATTTTACATTTTTATTTTATTATTTTGATACATCTTAATCATGTTACCAGTCATTGTTATTTTAGTTTTTATTATTGTTTTATTAATGATTTGAATTAGCTTTTATTTTTTATATTATCAAATTTTTGTTATTTTAGTAATTTTGTTTTGTGCGAGATTACATTTTTATTTATGTTTAATAGGTTCTTATTTCTATTTATTTATTAATTTATTTAAAAGGAAAAAAAAAAAAAAATTAGTTAATAATTTTAGTACTTCAACTTATTTCAGTTTATTGCCAAGGCAACATATCTAAGTTTTTAGTTAACGTTTTTCAACATTTTAATTTATTATTTTATTTTATGAAACATGTTTATCATTTTGCCAGTCATTGTTTATTTTATTTTATTTTACTTTATTATTTTATTTTTACTTTTTTATTTAATTATTTATTTTATTATAATTTCCCATTAACAGTAACAAGTGATAAATGTTTAATTCTCTATAAATTATGCAGTTATTTATGTTTTGTTCCAACCCTTGAAATAGAGTAGACTAATATAATTTTTTTTTAATTAATTTTTTTTGGAATTTATTTAAATTGCATTTAAGGAAAACCCTCTTCCTTTCATTCAAATTCAAATGTGATGTGTTGTGAACAATTCAATTCAAATTCACACTCATGTATTGAAAGAGATTCGATTCTAAACTGATAAACCCTCATGTCCTGTAACATGTCTTAATATAATGTATAAAATATAAACTCATTAAGTAGTGAGTTTTCTGTTATCAATATATATATATATATATATAATAAATAAATTTTTTTTTTTTTTTTTTTTTTTTGAATTTTTAAATAATTTCAATTCCACAAGGAAAAACTGTTAGATTTTTCCATCAGTGTTTTCATCCAACACCAGCAATGATAAAAATAGCAGCACAAACATCAGCAAGTCTTATCGATGGATGTGATGTGTTTTCTGGTGTGTGTCACTTCTCATATAAGCTCACTCTCAGTTCCTCACGCTCGTCTGAGAGTAATAACAATTCTGATATATACTTTTATAGGCATACTTCCTCAAATGATGATCAGACTCTCACAGTGCAGAATCTCTGAGATTATCATACGAGAGCTGATGGTTCATTAGCACAAGCAGAGAGTTCAGCAGGGACCGGTCGGCAAACAAAATGAAGAAAAACAGGAACAAAAGCCATGCTGTGCACAGAGATGAAGGGAAACATGCGACACCTGGATATGACCTAACTAATGCTAGCAGAGATTAATAAATTCTCTAAAAATATCGTTGTTAGTTCATGTTAGCTAATGCATTAACTGATTGAGACCTATAGATTGAGATGTTGTATATGTATACAGTAGTGGCCAATATTGCATAATATTTGCTTTTAATGACACTTGAGGTTCTGTTAAAGGATTAGTTCACTTCAAAATGAAAATGTCCTGATCATTTACTCACCCCCACGTCATCCAAGATGTTCGTCTTTCTTTCTTCAGTCGGAAAGGTTTTTTTTTTTTTTTTTTTTGAGGAAAACATTCCAGGGTTTTTCTCCACATAATGGACTTCAATGGCAACCAAAATGTTGAAGGTCCAAATCAATGATAAGCCCTTTTTCAAAAAAAGGGCTTCAGAGGCTCTGCACGATCTCAGAGGAATAGGGTCTTATCTAGACAAACCATCGGACATTTAAAAAAAAAAAAAAGAATAATTATATACTTTTTAACCACAAATGCTCGACTTCTGTGTTGTTCTTCACGCCGTATAACGTCATCACGTCGGAAAGGTCACGCGTGACGTAGGTGGAAGTACCGACCCAGTGCCGAAAAACTCCATCTCATGTTCTCCTCTAACTTTAAAATCGTCTGACATCGTTGTTTTACCTTTATTTTTGTAAAGGGCGTTTGATTTAGTGTTTGCACGTTCGTTTTAACACTGGGTCGGTACTTCCACCTACGTCACGCGTGACCTTTCCGACGTGATGTCATATGCCGCAAAGAACAACACCAAAGTCGAGCATTTGTGGTTAAAAAGTGTGTATGTATATATATACAAACCCGATTCCAAAAAAGTTGGGACACAGTACAAATTGTGAATAAAAACAGAATGCAATGATGTGGAAGTTTCAAATTTCAATATTTTATTCAGAATACAACATAGATGACATATCAAATGTTTAAACTGAGAAAATGTATCATTTTAAGGGAAAAATAAGTTGATTTTAAATTTCATGGCATCAACACATCTCAAAAAAGTTGGGACAAGGCCATGTTTACCACTGTGTGGCATCCCCTCTTCTTTTTATAACAGTCTGCAAACGTCTGGGGACTGAGGAGACAAGTTGCTCAAGTTTAGGAATAGGAATGTTGTCCCATTCTTGTCTAATACAGGCTTCTAGTTGCTCAACTGTCTTAGGTTTTCTTTGTCGCATCTTCCTCTTTATGATGCGCCAAATGTTTAATATGGGTGAAAGATCTGGACTGCAGGCTGGCCATTTCAGTACCCGGATCCTTCTTCTACGCAGCCATGATGTTGTAATTGATGCAGTATGTGGTCTGGCATTGTCATGTTGGAAAATGCAAGGTCTTCCCTGAAAGAGACGACGTCTGGATGGGACCATATGTTGTTCTAGAACTTGGATATACCTTTCAGCATTGATGGTGCCTTTCCAGATGTGTAAGCTGCCCATGCCACACACACTCATGCAACCCCATACCATCAGAGATGCAGGCTTCTGAACTGAGCGCTGATAACAACTTGGGTTGTCCTTGTCCTCTTTAGTCCGGATGACACGGCGTCCCAGTTTTCCAAAAAGAACTTAAAATTTTGATTCGTCTGACCACAGAACAGTTTTCCACTTTGCCACAGTCCATTTTAAATGAGCCTTGGCCCAGAGAAAACACCTGCGCTTCTGGATCATGTTTAGATATGGCTTCTTTTTTGACCTATAGAGTTTTAGCCGGCAACGGCGAATGGCACGGTGGATTGTGTTCACCGACAATGTTTTCTGGAAGTATTCCTGAGCCCATGTTGTGATTTCCATTACAGTAGCATTCCTGTATGTGATGCAGTGCCGTCTAAGGGCCCGAAGATCACGGGCATCCAGTATGGTTTTCCGGCCTTGACCCTTACGCACAGAGATTGTTCCAGATTCTCTGAATCTTTGGATGATATTATGCACTGTAGATGATGATAACTTCAAACTCTTTGCAATTTTTCTCTGAGAAACTCCTTTCTGATATTGCTCCACTATTTTTCGCCGCAGCATTGGGGGAATTGGTGATCCTCTGCCCATCTTGACTTCTGAGAGACACTGCCACTCTGAGAGGCTCTTTTTATACCCAATCATGTTGCCAATTGACCTAATAAGTTGCAAATTGGTCCTCCAGCTGTTCCTTATATGTACATTTAACTTTTCCGGCCTCTTATTGCTATCTGTCCCAACTTTTTTGGAATGTGTAGCTCTCATGAAATCCAAAATGAGCCAATATTTGGCATGACAATTCAAAATGTCAAATCAAATCACCTTTATTTATATAGCACTTTTTACAATGGCAATTGTATCAAAGCAGCTTCACAGTGGTAACAGGAAAATAATGCAACAGAATTTGATTCGGCTGTACAGCCGCTCTGGAGAAAACAGTGATGTCATCCAGTTCATTTCAATTATCATATAGTGTCAATGCGGGCAGATCAGTAATATAGTTGAAATTTAGGTGTCCCCAACTGAGCAAGCCAAAAGCCAAAGGCGACGGTGGCAAGGAACCAAAACTCCTTCAGGGCCAGAATGGAGAAAAAAACCTTGGGAGAAACCAGGCTCAGTCGGGGTGCCAGTTTTCCTCTGGCCGACGAACAAATAGTGTATGATTATGATTCTGGCAACATTACAGGTCAGAAGTCATATTAGATAAATAGATATTCGTAGGATTATTCGAAAGATTGGAGTTGTCACGCCGGGGACGGGTTTAATTAGGATGTCGTGTCGATGCGGCATTTACAGGGGGGAGTTTAATTGACACGGTCTCTACAGACACTTCAGGGATATGGTCGTCATGTCCAGGCTAAGGTCCACCATCTGGTCTGGATACGGCCCGGATCCGGCCGACTGCAGTAAACCTCGGGATAAACAGAGAGACTAACATTAGCGTAGATGCCATTCTTCTTATGATGTAACGAGTACATCAGGTGTTATGGGAAGTGTTCCCGGTTCCGGCTGACCTAGTTAATGCAGCCTAAAACAATCATTTAACTGATTTGAATTATATAAATTAAAAATGTTTTATGTGTATGCCATAGTAAAGAGATGTGTTTTTAGTTTAGATTTAAACTGACAGAGTGTGTCTGCTTCCCGAACAATGCTAGGAAGACTGTTCCAGAGTTTAGGTGCTAAATAGGAAAAGGATCGACTGCCTGCAGTTGATTTTGATATTCTAGGTATTATCAACTGGCCAGAATTTTGAGACCGCAATAAACGTGATGGAGTATAATGCGTTAAGAGCTCACTCAAGTACTGGGGAGCTAAACCATTTAGTGCTTTGTAAGTAATCAGCAAGATTTTAAAATGTATACGATGTTTAATAGGGAGCCAATGCAGTGTTGCCAGAACCGGGCTAATATGGTCATACTTCCTGGTTCTAGTAAGAACTCGAGCTGCTGCGTTTTGGACCAGCTGCAGTTTATTTATTAAGCGAGCAGGGCAACCACCCAGTAGAGCATTACAATAATCTAGCCTTGAGGTCATGAAAGCATGAACTAACTGTTCAGCATTTTGCATTGAAAGCATGTGCCGTAATTGAGATATATTTTTAAGATGGTAGAATGCAGTTTTACAGATGCTAGAAACGTGGCTTTCAAATGAGAGATTGGTATCAAAGAGCATACCCAGGTTCCTAACTGACGACGAGGACTTGACAGAGCAGCCATCGAGTGTTAGACAGTATTCTAGGTTACTACTTGTGGAGTTTTTTTGTCCAATGATTAAAAATTCATTTTTTTCTGAATTAAGTTGCAGGAAATTACTAGTCATCCAATTTTTTTTTATATCAGCTATGCATTCTGTTAATCTTGTGAATTGGTAAGTTTCGTCAGGGCGTGAAGAAATATAGAGCTGAGTATCGTCAGCATAACAATGAAAATTAACGCCATGCTTCCTAATAATATCTCCCAGTGGTAGCATGTACAGGGTGAAAAGCAACGGTCCTAGCACTGAGCCCTGCGGTACTCCATACTGAACTTGTGTTCGGTGTGACATCTCTTCATTTACTGCTACAAACTGATAACGGTCAGATAAGTATGATTTAAACCATGCCAATGAAGTTCCACTAATGCCAACATAATTTTCGAGTCTATTCAAAAGAATGTTGTGGTCGATAGTATCGAATGCAGCGCTAAGATCGAGTAACACTAATAAAGATATACAACCACGATCGGATGATAAGAGTAAATCATTTGTAACTCTAATGAGAGCAGTCTCAGTACTATGATACGGTCTAAATCCTGACTGGAAATCCTCACAGATACCATTTCTTTCTAAAAAGGAGCATAATTGTGAGGACACTGCCTTTTCTAGTATTTTTGACAGAAAGGGTAGATTTGAGATTGGCCTGTAATTGACTAATTCTGTAGGATCAAGTTGCGGTTTTTTAATAAGTGGTTTAATAATAGCCAACTTAAAAGTTTTCGGTACATATCCTAATGTCAAGGATGAATTAATGATATTAAGGAGAGGATCTATGACCTCTGGAAGCATCTCTTTTAGTAGTTTAGTCGGTATGGGGTCGAGCATACATGTTGTTGATTTCAAAATGTCTCACTTTCAACATTTGATATGTTATCTATATATATATATATTTATGAAAATGGCCGATGGTTTGGCTAGATAAGACTCTATTCCTCGGCTGAAGCCCTTCCTCTGAAACTGCATTGATTTGGACCTTCAACCGTTGGTTGCCATTGAAGTCCATTATGTGGAGAAAAATCCTGGAATGTTTTCCTCAAAAAACATAATTTCTTTCCGACTGAAGAAAGAAAGACATGAACATCTTGGATGAGATGGGGGTGAGTAAATTATCAGGAAATTTCATTTTGAAGTGAACTAATCCTTTAAACAATCAAAATATGAGTACGGAAGAAGAATACACTAAACTTGGTTAAGGTGGTATTAAAATATATGTATATTTTGTATTATACAAAAAAGGCATAGAAAAACAAAAAGCTCACCAGAAATGAAGCATACAATGGAATCAGTTATAAATGTTTAGTTGGTTCTCCCTTGTTTGTGATTACAGCAGGGCATCGACTCACTAAACTTTGCACATGTCGTGTTTAACTTCTTTCCAATCCTCAAGTTCTTCCCAAAGTTAAGCTTCATTGGATTCAGTTCACTCAATTCAGGTTTATTTAACTCTAACTGAGGATGCATGAACACTTTTATTGCGCAAATACAGTGTATTTGTGATCGTTATCATGTTGGAAAATACCCATTTGATCTCCGAACTGATCCTCCATACTTGGCCACATTGTGTTCAGCAGGATTTCCAAGTATTGGTCCATTTTCAAAGTGCCAGCAAATTTGTAATAACACCAGTGTTTTTTCCCCTGCCGTGCTTAATGGCTTCATGCGTGCATTTGGTATTAAACCCCTCCAGTCGTCTCCGACTAACACCTGAAAAGGTTTTTACATTTTGACTTGTCGGACTGCAGGACACGGCTGCAATCTTCCACACGCCACTCCTTGTTTTCTCTGGCAAATGCAAGGTGTTTTTGCAGTATAAGACTAATACATGGCTTCTTTCCTGGTACACAACCTCTCACTCCAGCCTCTTGTAGCCGTTGGCTTACAGTTCAAGATGAAACTGGAGGTTGGAGGTCTCATCCAGGTCTTTAGAAGCTGTTTTGAAGTGGTTCCACAATCAGGTGACTTTTATCCTCCTGTCAAAATGCTCACTATTGGGCCACAGCACTTTACATTCTACATGGTAGTGATCCATTCACATCCAGCACATGAGCAATATCCAAAAACATCTGACCAGATTTAGCCATTTGAACAATATCCTGTTTAGTTGCAGAAGACCGCTCCTTCCATCTGGCCATTTTCACTAAAACCCACAAAATAACATCTAATAATGTAGCTAATACCTGCCACATGGTGATTTATTTAATTATTTGCTGGGAATAATGAGTGCAAGCTTGGTATGGGCACTTGGCTAAAAATTACATCTGCACAATCTGTATGTTTCATTGGATCATGAAAAATGATACAATTGGAATGTGTACATTAGTTTTACACTCCATGCACAACATGCATACAAAATATTTAATAAAAATTTATAAAAAGTTTGAATAAAGTGCGACGAAGCCAATTTTCCTTGGTCGGACATCACTTTGGCCACAGGGTCTAAAATCAACAGTATATGAAACGGTTTCACTCGCCTGTTGGCCGGTAACATTTTTATGAATTCTAACAATGCAAGAACATGAATATTTAAATTGTCAAGACTTGGCGATGCAGCGCTGGCCCATCAACTATCCCGAGTGGCGTTCACGTTTGTTCAAGCGCAAGAAGATGTGAAAGGAAGCTCATTTCATTACTCGCACGCTGTGTGGAAAGTTTTGTAATTTTGAGCAAGTTTGAGCAAGTTTAGAAACAGCATGAGGATCTTTATTGCCGCACAACCAATGGTACGGTCTCATGACCATATCTCTGTTATAGTGATCATTTGACCCTGAAGCAAGCTGAGGTTGGAGGTCAAGTGTCATGATCGTGGCTCAGACCTGCAACCTTCTGACTACCTGCCCTGAGCCTGAACCACTACACCACAGCACCTTTCAATGGGCATCTGCTGCTGTCAAGAGGAAACAAAGGGTTGGGAAAATCAGAAATGAAGAGTCATGTTAGTAGGTAACAAGCGCAGTTACACAGAGATACTCAAGAACTGTCAGCACAGCGACAATGGGCTTGATTCATGAAGAAATGTCTGTTGATCATTTGTGAAAGCTTTCGTATGTAAATTACATTGAATGCTCCAATGTACGCCAGAAATGTTGTAATTTACGCAGAAATCTGTTCTGCTTGTTTTTGATGCATGAAGATCATTAACTGAAAGAATGTTGAATGTAAGCAAGAACACACAACATTGCCAGTGTCATTTATATCCACTACTGTACAACAGTATTTATTAATACTTTTATTAATCAATTAAATTGATCAAAAGTGACAGTAAATGCATTGATTGGTTGATTGAAGGCAAGCTTATTTTATTAAAATGTAGGTTTTAATGTCTTACTGTACAGATTCAATCAACTTAAAACAAAAGCTTGAGTAGTTTTGGGAAACATGCATCAGATTGTAAAAAAAACTTTCAGTTTTGCACTTAATCAGTGACTTTCTTTTCTTTTTTTTTTTTAATGTCTCACAAACATTTTTGATGGCAGTGTTGGCTGATTACCACAGTTTTATTTCTGGTTACATTTAAGGTCTATGATATTTTGGTAAAATATGGTTACCATGGTAAATTTTCAACGCTAATGGGTTTTTTTTTTTTTTTTAATACATGAAAGTCTTTTTCTTTTTTCTTTTACTTTTGCACATTTACAGGTTCAGTACACTGTAAAAACAAATCTCAGCTCATATTTTGTTTCCTATTTTTCCATTTCCATTCACACATCCAAAGTGAGAATACCGAATTGACTTCTCTTTCACTTCTGATTCACACAAGATTATATCAAAATGCCGGTCTTGGCGAGTACCCTTGTAAACGCAGTCGGTTATGTCTTAAATGAACGTAAACAGCAGAGAAATAAAACGCTTGTGTAACAGTATATTGGATCCGTGCAGCTCTTAAAGTGACAGCAGCCTAATATTCCTGCTGCTGTCTGCGTTATAATGTTAATCAAACAACAAAAGACACAAAAATCACTCACTACTCTTGACTAAATAACTTTTGTACCTTTAAAAAGGGTTAATGTATATTTATTTTATACAATAAAGGATATATTTTGCATTAGACTATTTCTGTGTCTGAAAGCTGCTGTTAGACCTACCTGAAAAGAACTGTTTATTTCATATGCATCTTTCTTTGTATTTATGTATTTATTTTGGCCTGTTGAATGTTAAATGGATTCAATCCATGTTCAATAGAAGTTTATTGCTGCACCATCAAATAATTATCTTAATGCATGCATTTTTTTTTTAAACTTTGTTAATTTAAAATATGAAGAAAACACTAATCTATAATGACAAAACTTTCAATAAGAGAGCAAGTAACAGATCGGAATTGACCAATAGTTGTTAATCGGTATCGGACAAAAAAAAAAAATCAGTGCATCTCGTTAAAACCCTTTAATTCCAAAGTAAATTTTATATTGATGATGAATGAGAGAACTTTTTTTCAAATGATAAAAAGCAAATCATTGCTGAATGATTTGAAACTATAGATTGCACAAGCAAGGTGGACAGTAAAATCAATCAATATGACTCTTCAACAAATACCATTAATAGAGTCATCAATAGCTGCTTTTCCACCGTTGGGCCGAACACTTCTGAGAACAGTAAGAACAAAGGGCAACACAGAGGTGAATAATAATAATACAATTTCCAATTTCCTATTCACAGAGGTTAATACAGTTAAAAGAAAGGAAGGGGCCGTCCCCAAACTGTTCCCACAAAGTTGGGAGCATGAAATTGTCCAAAATGTCTTGGTATGCTGAAGCATTAAGAGTTCCTTTCACTGGAACTAAGGGGCCAAGCCCAACCCCTGAAAAACAACCCCACACCATAATCCCCCCTCCACCAAACTTTACACTTGGCACAATGCAGTCAGGCAAGTCCCGTTCCCCTGGCAACCGCCAAACCCAGACTCGTCCATGGGATTGCCAGACAGAGAAGCGTGACTGATTAGAGAAGCGTCTTCAAAACGCTTCTGAGAACTGTAATAACGTAGGGTAACACAGAGGTAAATAATAATACAATTTCCAATTTCCTATTGACAGAGGTTAATACAGTTAAAAGAAATATCTGATCATCATCCATAACGCGGTCACTATATTTACATCCGGACAGATGGACTGAGCATCTCAGAAAGGGCCATTGGCCTGCAGAAACGCACTGATCACCTGCTAAAATGAAGCTACAGCAGGTTTTATACCCGGTGATTGCTTGCCCTCCACTCGTCTAAGCACAAGCGTTGGTCTTGTTCTATTACAAAAGTCATCCATCAGTACAGTAAAGCTGTCCGTGAACAGCCATCAATCAAAACGGCATCAGCTCTGAATGGCAATAGGAGAGGCCTGTCACAGCACTAGATTAATTTAGGCCGATCCAACTGATTCCTGTTGGTGACACTTCACTGGTGTCTATGATTTATTGTTCTTTCTTTAAGACTTTTATTCCCATAAACCTGAGCTCTACCGCCGATAGGTTGATTCTTGAGGGTCTGGGTGAAAAAAATAAAATAATATAAAATATAAAATAATAAAATAATAAAATGAAATAAATAAAAAAGAAAAAAAAATATTAAAATAAATAAAAAATAAAATATATAATAAAATAAATAAAAAAGTAATATATAATAAAATAAATAATAAAACATATAATAAGAGAAATAAGTAATACAATTAAATAAATAAAATGAAATAAATAAAATAAAACAAATAAAATTAAATAAATAATAAAATTAAATTAAATATTTTATTATACACTACTTTTCAAAAGTTTGGAGTCAGTAAACATTTTTAATTGTTTAATTCAGCAAAAATACATTAAATTGATTAAAAGTGACAGTAAAGACATTTATAATATTACAAAGGATTCTGTTTTAAAATTAATGCTGTTCTTTTGAACTTTCTATTCATCAAAGAATCCTGAAAAACAATGAATCAACAAAAATATGAAGCAGCACAACTGTTTTCAACATTGATAATAATCATAAATGTTTGATGAGCATCAAATCCTCATATTAGAATGATTTGTGAAGGATCATGTGACACTGAAGACTGGAGTAATGATGATAAATTCAGCTTTGATCACAGGAATAAATTATATTTTAAAATATATTCATATAGAAAACAGCTGTTTTAAACCATAATAATATTTCACAATTTAATATATTTATGATCAAATAAATGCAGCCTCAGTGAGCAGAAGAGACTTAAATGACTACAAGTTCCACTAGCAAAAGTCACTTTAAGGGTCAGATGATCAGACGATACAGTTCCTTGAGGTGTATTTATTAATTTTCCCAGTGCATGTAATTGATGTAAATGTGTATAATGGATCTTTTCTGTGTCGCTCTCACTGATCCCAGGCCTTCTGGCATCTCTGGAGTTCATGAAGACATTTTGATAGCATCCCTCAGCACTTTCATCTAAACAATTTACCATACAAATGAGCAAACACGGCTCTAATCGCAGTCACATGTGGAGCAGGTCTGATGGGTGATCAGATGAGAACACACGCTGGATAACCTGCGCAGATGATATTGCCTCTCATTAGGGCAAGTAGAGCCGGTCTGTGATGGAGCCGCCATTACTAGGCTGACTGTTACAAATTCATTCTCCAGCCCTCATTACACTACAGAACTGTCATATAAATTCATGACGGATGCTGTCTGTGTGCTTGGAAATAACAGGAAATAACACCGGATGGAGAGTCATCTGCCCCAATCTCAGCCTCTCATTTTGTTAAAGATTCTTTCCATTTCATGAATGTTGGGAAAAGCACTCCGGAGGTGATGGTCGGAGCGTCTCACAACTGATTAACAGCTGAGCATACTGGAGTTCTGCACACATTCCTGTGCTATAACTCTAAAATATTACAATTATACAGTATAGGAAAAATTCAGTGGTTTTTCACAGCAACCACTAAATGAGGTGGTTATGTACACTGAACAAAAGTGAAATGACCGAGTCTTTCGTTTAATGTCCATTTTTATATTGGTTTAATCATGGTTTCTGCTCTGTTTTGTTCGGTTTGTCTGAAAGCAAATGAAACTCCCCATAGAAACAAATTAGAAAAGAAACAATTTCTGTTTAAATAGAGTTTTTGCTTGACACCAGAGTGTTGATTATTAAATTACTGTGGGGTTCGTTCGTTCGTTCGTTCATTTTTTGTTTGTTCATTCATTCATTCATTTGTTCGTTCATTCATTTGTTCATTCATTCATTTGTTGTTTGTTCGTTCATTCATTCATTCATTCATTCATTCATTTATTCATTCACTTGTTAATTTGTCCATTCATTTTTTGTTTGTTCATTCGTTCATTTATTCATTTACTCATTCATTCATTCATTCATTCATTCATTCACTTGTTCATTTATTAATTTGTTCATTCATTTGTTAATTTGTTCATTCATTTTTTGTTCGTTTATTCATTTACTCATTTATTCATTCATTCATTTGTTCATTCATTCATTCATTCATTCATTCATTTTTTGTTTGTTCGTTCATTTGTTTATTTGTTCGTTCATTCATTCATTCATTAATTCATTTGTTCATTTATTCATTCTTTTTTTCATTCATTCATTTGTTCGTTCATTCATTTTTTGTTCGTTCATTCATTTATTCATTCATTCATTTATTCATTCATTTATTTATTCATTCATTCATTCATTCACTTGTTCATTCATTAATTTGTTCACTCATTAATTTGTTCATTCATTCATTAATTTGTTCATTTGTTCGTTCATTCATTCATTCACTTTTTGCTCATTCATTCGTTCGTTTGTTCGTTCGTTCATTCATTTATTCGTTCATTTGTTCAGTCTTTGTTCATACATAAAAATGATGTATATTTTAAACAGACATCACAATAAACTTTACGGTCTTTCAAAGAGAACATTGTCATCTTTATTTATAGTCAATAAACTAAATGAATCACTGACTAACAGAATGTTTTTACTTTCATCTGAAGTCAAAATTATTTTACTTCTCAATTTTTGCTTGTGGTGAAATTAAGTTGTAAAAGTTGCCAAATATATTTATATATAATATTGAAATGCATTAAGTAACATATTGACTTGTGTTTAAAGAAAATATATGGATTAAGTATTGACTAATGTTTTTTTACTTTTCTGTAAAAAGTGGTAACCTGCAATTGTTACGTTAAAGATCTATTTCTTATACCCTTAGATTTAGTTTTGTTGGTGTAACCTAATATATTTAGGTTGATTCAGTAATATTTTTTTATTTGAATAAAAGCAATTAATTTAGATGATACAGGAAATATCAAATTACATGGCAAAATTGTAAGCCTATATGTTCCAATGTGAGGTATACATGTGATCATGCATATCAGTGACGGACACCTTTGAAAGACTTTCCGGTCTCCTAAAATTAAAGATATGATGTGAATCAATGCACAAAATAAATGTACAGTGTGTTTAGAGCTCACATCAAAAATGGCCCTTAATAGAATCCAATGTGGGTTTAGATCGATGGTTTGGTTTGCTATTCGTTCATGTCAGAGATTCGAATGTTTGAAAGAAATGCTGTCTGAGCATGAAAGGGTTAAACTGGAGTTATTTCTACATTATTTCTAACCCATAAAAATGTGTTTTGTTGGTATAAATGAATGTATTTAGGTTGATTCAGCGATATTAAATAACATTTGTAAGGGGTTAAACAGGCTAGAATCATGGAAGAACATTTTCTGTATCTTCTTGGAAATAAAATGACTTTACAGCGTCACATTGATTATCTTATAGATGCGTTGAACTTTTATTACAGTGGTGTAAATAATAAAGACAGTAGTCTTGTGTTCTTAATAGTTGAGCGTGCAGCATATGAACATTTTTCAGTAGCTCAAACACCAACATTTGAGATGTTTAGAGGAACACAGTCCATCTGTGGAAGATACAGGAGAGTTTCTGAAGCCCGGTGAGATTGATCCGACCATAAGCTCAACCTCTGAGATAAAAATGGCATGACAGATCGTGGTAATTAGAAATCATGAGGGATTGACTATGATCTGCAAGCCAAACCTGCAGAGAACTGTCATTAGTGGGTTGTCAGTGTTTTTAACACGTCAAGCACACATACAGTGGGGAGAACAAGTATTTGATACACTGCCAATTTTGCAGGTTTTCCTACTTACAAAGCATGTAGAGGTCTGTAATTTTTATCATAGGTACACTTCAACTGTGAGAGATGGAATCTAAAACAAAAATCCAGAAAATCACATTGTATGATTTTTAAATAATTAATTTGCATTTTATTGCATGACATAAGTATTTGATCACCTACCAACCAGTAAGAATTCCGGCTCTCACAGACCTGTTAGTTTTTCTTTAAGAAGCCCTCCTGTTCTCCACTCATTACCTGTATTAACTGCACCTGTTTGAACTCGTTACCTGTATAAAAGACACCTGTCCACACACTCAATCAAACAGACTCCAACCTCTCCACAATGGCCAAGACCAGAGAGCTGTGTAAGGACATCAGGGATAAAATTGTAGACCTGCACAAGGCTGGGATGGGCTACAGGACAATAGGCAAGCAGCTTGGTGAGAAGGCAAAAACTGTTGGCGCAATTATTAGAAAATGGAAGAAGTTCAAGATGACGGTCAATCTCCCTCGGTCTGGGGCACCATGCAAGATCTCACCTCGTGGGGCATCAATGATCATGAGGAAGGTGAGGGATCAGCCCAGAACTACACGGCAGGACCTGGTCAATGACCTGAAGAGAGCTGGGACCACAGTCTCAAAGAAACTCATTAGTAACACACTACGCCGTCATGGATTAAAATCCTGCAGCGCACGCAAGGTCCCCCTGCTCAAGCCAGCGCATGTCCAGGCCTGTCTGAAGTTTGCCAATGACCATCTGGATGATCCAGAGGAGGAATGGGAGAAGGTCATGTGGTCTGATGAGACAAAAATAGAGCTTTTTGGTCTAAACTCCACTTGCCGTGTTTGGAGGAAGAAGAAGGATGAGTACAACCCCAAGAACACCATCCCAACCGTGAAGCATGGAGGTGGAAACATCATTCTTTGGGGATGCTTTTCTGCAAAGGGGACAGGACGACTGCACCGTATTGAGGGGAGGATGGACGGGGCCATGTATCGCGAGATCTTGGCCAACAACCTCCTTCCCTCAGTAAGAGCATTGAAGATGGGTCGTGGCTGGGTCTTCCAGCATGACAACGACCCGAAACACACAGCCAGGGCAACTAAGGAGTGGCTCCGTAAGAAGCATCTCAAGGTCCTGGAGTGGCCTAGCCAGTCTCCAGACCTGAACCCAATAGAAAATCTTTGGAGGGAGCTGAAAGTCTGTATTGCCCAGCGACAGCCCCGAAACCTGAAGTATCTGGAGAAGGTCTGTATGGAGGAGTGGGCCAAAATCCCTGCTGCAGTGTGTGCAAACCTGGTCAAGAACTACAGGAAACGTATGATCTCTGTAATTGCAAACAAAGGTTTCTGTACCAAATATTAAGTTCTGCTTTTCTGATGTATCAGATACTTATGTCATGCAATAAAATGCAAATTAATTACTTAAAAATCATACAATGTGATTTTCTGGATTTTTGTTTTAGATTCCGTCACTCACAGTTGAAGAGTACCTATGATAAAAATTACAGACTTCTACATGCTTTGTAAGTGGGCAAACCTGCAAAATCGGCAGTGTATCAAATACTTGTTCTCCCCACTGTATGTGCCGCTGTGAGCCGTGTGTCACGTCAAACTGCTGGGTTATAAATGCTTGACCTCACTACGCATCGCCTTTAAATATATATGAACAGACAGACAGTCTGTATCTGCGACATGATCACCAATAAAGATCAGACAGACGAGATCAGAGGTAAAAATGAGCTGTGAAAACAACCAAAAGTGCCGTTTCGTTCATAACATCATGAGATGGATGTGTGATCAGCTTTATGCAACATTTACTAGGAAAAAAGACAACAGTGTTTGCATGAAATGGAAGTTGCACTCATCTTTTCTTCTCTATTGTGCCGTATATCCGAGAGAAACACTTCAGGAACAAGAACAAATGTAGGGCGGGGCTTGGTTTTGTCTGTGGGGGATTGATTGGATGGTTAAGGTTTGCTATTGGTGGATCTCATGTGAGTGACAGGTTGCCCCGCCCTCGTCATCAGAGAAGAGAAGAGATGAGAGAGAGAAGGAGGGGACGTTATTTCGACACTAAAATAACCCTGGCCTGACTCTTGATCTTGAGAGATCATAAACCATGTAAGCGTGGGCTGGGTTTCAGTTCATGGTCTCAGTCAAGATGTCAGTCTATCTCCAGTGTTCTTAAGGTGATAATCACTTTGACCGCTGGTCGGCACCGGGTCTTCACCAATCCCCAAATCTCATTTTATCTCAAACACTGAATATTGCAATGGATTCATCAGTTTCAGTTCCTTCAAATGGTTTTTGGAGGTAAAATGGTCCCAGGTCTAGGCCTGGTCTTATTTTATTGGTCTGGATCTTGGAGGCGTGTAAATTACTGTTTGGCTATGCCAATTATTTTTAAGGCCAGTTTTGTCTATACATGTTATACTAGATTTAATCTGTAGTTCAAAACATTATGATATAATTTAACTGAATGTAACTGAACCCTTATGGTTTTTTGATGGATATATTTATTAGATGAACGTTATCTTGACTAAGCTGAACACATGATTTCAAAAGTGTTTGCTTTATTTTGAAGAAAACGTTGTTTGTACAAAGATGTACTTTAAATGAAACCTGTTGCAACACTTATGTATTATAAAGGGTGATAAAATTACCAACCCTGTCTCTATTAGTAAATTAAATAAAACTAAACCATAAAAAAATATATTTCTGTTACTTGAAATAAGAGAAACGTTCTGTGAAATAAAATAAAATTTCAGCTAGTTGACTGAAAAAATAACTAAAAATTAAAAAATAAAAATAAAAACTACATAGACACTAATGCAAAACAGAAATTAAAATGGAACTGGAAAATATAAAAATAACAGCATTTAAAAATATTAATAAAAACTATAATAGTATCTCAATGATGATAAAATTACACTGGTCTGCATAACCAATGTCATATAAAACCGATTACCCTGCTAACTTTCACATGACACAAAATAAAGTTCTCTTAACAATCCTACAACTTTGGAATTACATCAGTAACATATTTGCTTTACCAACAACAACAAAAACAACAGCTTTGCATTTCTGCTTTCATACCCGATAGGCTTGTATTACTTGAAACACAATATTTGTTTGGAACAATCCAGTGTTCAGCACCGTGGACAGCACATATATTTAACCCGGAACAATCCAGTGTTCAGCACCATGGACAGCGCATATATTTAACCCGGAACAATCCAGTGTTCAGCACCACGGACAGCGCATATATTTAACCCTGAACAATCCAGTGTTCAGCACCACGGACAGCGCATATATTTAACCCGGAACAATCCAGTGTTCAGCACCACGGACAGCGCATATATTTAACCCGGAACAATCCAGTGTTCAGCACCACGGACAGCGCATATATTTAACCCGGAACAATCCAGTGTTCAGCACCACGGACAGCACATATATTTAACCCAGAACAATCCAGTGTTCAGCACCACGGACAGCACATATATTTAACCCGGAACAATCCAGTGTTCAGCACCACGGACAGCACATATATTTAACCCGGAACAATCCAGTGTTCAGCACCACGGACAGCACATATATTTAACCCGGAACAATCCAGTGTTCAGCACCACGGACAGCACATATATTTAACCCGGAACAATCCAGTGTTCAGCACCACGGACAGCACATATATTTAACCCGGAACAATCCAGTGTTCAGCACCACGGACAGCGCATATATTTAACCCAGAACAATCCAGTGTTCAGGATCGTTGAAGCACAAAGATGTCGTCACTCGCAGAAATACGAATTCTTGATATCAGTAATTGTATTTTTACTAGTGAAATGTCACCATATTCAACTGCCATTCAAATTCAGTTGCTGATATCAAGAATTGATTGAAATTCCAGTTTCACATATCCGAATTACAATTCTTACTAGTAAAAATCATAATTTTGGATATCAATAATTACATGATTACTAATAAAAATTTTAATTCCTGATATCAAGAATTTCTCACTAGTTGAAATTATTCTTAATTCTTGATAATGTATTTCAACATGCTACATTTGTTATTTCTATCTGAAAATGTATTTCTGATATCAATAATTAGGAGTAATTTCAGATTTCTAAAATGGCTTTCTTACTAGTAACAATCACAATCATGATATCAGAAATTAACATCGTCACTAATGACAATCGAATTATTGATATCAAAAATAAAATTTTTTACTAGCAATTCAATTGTTGATAATAAGAACAGACATTTGCACTAGTACCCACGTAATTATTGATATCAAAAATTATGATTTTTACTAGTAAGAATTGTATTTCTGATATGAGAAACTGGAATTTCAACTAGAAGAAAATAAATTCTTGATATCAACAACTGAATTTGAATGGCAGCCTATGGTGATGTTTCACTAGTGAAAATACAATTACAGATATCAAGAATTAGAGTTTTTACTAGTTGAAATTGAATTCCTGATATCAAGAATCCATATTTCGGCGAGTGATGACATAATTTATATCAAGAATTAGCATTTTAACTAATGAAAATTAAATTTTTAAAAGCAAGAATTCATATCCTGAGAATGAATCAAAGTCAGAACGGCTTGCCATAACCTATATATGTCCATGCATGCACATTTACACAAATAACTCTATTGAAAAGAATACAATAAAATGAAGTGAAAGCAAAACCCATATGTGACCCTGGAGCACAAAACCAGTCATGCGTCTCACGGGTATATTTGTGGCAATAGCCAACAATACATTGTATGGCTCAAAATTATCCATTTTTCTTTTATGCCAAAAATCATTAGGATATTAAGATCATGTTCCATGAAGATATTTTGTAAATGTCTTACCGTAAATGTATTATTAGTAGTGATATGCGTTGCTAAGGACTTCATCTGGACAACTTTAAAGGAGATTTTCTCAATATTTAGATTTTTTTTGCAGCCTCAGATTCCAGATTTTCAAATAGTTGTATCTCAGCCAAATATTGTCATAACAAACCACACATCAATGGAAAGATTATTTATTCAGCTTCAGATGATGTATAAATCTAAATTAAAAAAAAAAAAGACCCTTATGACTGGTTTTGTGGTCCAGGGTCACATATTAATCATAATCTCTCTCTCTCTCTCTCTCTCTCTCTCTCTCTCTCTCTCTCTCTCTCTCTCTCTCTCTCTCTCTCTCTCTCTCTCTCTCTCTCTCTCTTCCAAACACTGGATGTGCTTGAGTCCCTCCCCTTTCTGTCTGCCATCACCCTCCTCTACAATCCAGTAAAGTGATGCTCAGCGCCTCCTCCTCGTTTCTCAGCATCAGTCGGACTCTCCATCTCTCCATCCGGAGCTGCACTGCTGTCGGATATTCCCTCCTCAGCTCTGTGTGTTTCTCAGATGCTGCTCTGCGAACCGAACCGCCGGATTTGTCCCTCTTGAGTATGAGAGGAACCGCTGACCCATCCGCACACCAGAGCCAGCAGCATGAGCGCCGGACCCGGAGCCTCAGCCGAACTTTAAAGCAGCGCGGAGCGTCAGATTCCCGATCCACGGGAGCAGCAGTTTCAGGTGAGTCTGTGATGAAGCCGTGTGCGTGCATGTGGAACTGAATATCGGAGGGATTTTAAATGCATCGCTCCAGTACGGGGACGAGAATGTGTGTTCTGCACGGATTGCAACTGGACTGCAGATGCTTTCATTTGAGTGCGCGCGCTCGCGAGATCTGTTTTCAGTCCACGCATTGCTCATTGTTGCACACAGAAAGCAAGTTGGCGTGTGTGGGGTTTGATGCTGTCCTTTGCTGAGTCAACTCGAATGCCCATCAGAGCACATGCAAAGCACATTAGTCGCTGTTAGAGATGCGTTTGGAGAGGCTGAATGAATCACTCACACTCAGCAACTGCTCACTGGACGCTTGGAGGACGCCAACACTGTTTTCTCCTTTGTATTTTTCCTGCTGCATCTGCAAAGTCAGTAAACATGCAGACTGCAGTAGAAGCACAACAGTCTCCAGCAGGTTCCCCTTCGGGCCTGAAGCACACTGGTATTGTGATGCAGGAGGATATGAAGTGTGCACGCTCGCGTTAAGCTCACGCGCGCGTGTGGCCGGTGAACTGGAGGCGAATGTGCGTGGCTCGGGCATCGAGAGGCTCAGAGCTGGAGGTGAACTGGTGTGAATGCGCTTCTGACGCTTAACTGTTGGGGGAGCTCGCGCGCTTTTTGCGCTTGATGTCAAATTTGACTTTGAAGCTTTTGGTAATTGAGTGATTATGATGGACACAAAGCGAATGGTGCAGCCACAGCCGAGAGTCCTAAAGAGTTTTTCCGGGATGCATCCCATTACTGGTGCAGTGAATCAAACCTGGTCGATATGCACTTCTAATATTATGCAAAATTACGATGTCCCGTCAATTTTAATGATCGGTGCTCATGCAGCAAGCTCTTAGCTGCTCTTTGTGGCCCAATTTGGACTGTAGAAGGGATGTTTTTTTTTTCCCAAGTCCTAATTATATGCAATTGATTTATTACTATTTTTAATAACCAGTTTGCACTATCTGAGCAATGCACTTGTTATTCGCGCACTCTCGCACTGAACTTTTTACTTCAGTGAATATTTATTTGTGGGTAGAAAAAAATGAGTTATTATCTAAGGGGGGAAAACACATTGACTACAAATGGAGGGGCATTTTGTCACACTAATTTCAGTCATGCAAATACATCATCTATCTAACTGAAGGAAGAAATACCTCAACAAATCAATATTGTTAGATTTTAATCAACTATTTTATTTTTAAACAAAAAGTAGGACAGGTTTGGAATGACACGACGGTGAATAAATGATGAGAGAATTTCAATTTTTGGGTGACCTATCTCTTTAAACAGCATTGTAAGCTAAATTTATAACAAAATGCATTATTTGAGCACATTTAACACACGTTTCCCAGTAGTGGGGCAGGTTGTCACAGTATGGGGAAACAGACTAATGTCAGTCATGCAAGTACAGCATCTATCTAATTTAAAGAGGAATATATATATATATATATATATATATGGAAATATCTAAAAAAAAAAAAAAAATCAATATTGTTTTATTTTAATCAACTAGTTTCTTTTTAAACAAAGTAGGACAGGTTTGGAATGACAATAAATGATGAGAGAATTAAAATTTTTGGGTGAACCATCTCTTTAAACAGCATTTTTAAGCTAAAATTGATTTAAAAAAAAGCATTTTGCACTATTTGCACACATTTAACACATTTCCCAATAGTGGGGCATGTTGTCACAGTATGGGGAAACAGACTAATGTCAGTTGATTGTAATTGAAAGAGGAATATATAGTAAATAATCACATAATCCTAATTTTGAACGATCCCTTTAAACAGCCTGTTTTATGCAACAAAAAAAAAACCTTTTATTCACCCACTCTCGCAATAATGCACGCTAACCCAGATGCATTAATGTCTAATTAGCCACAAGCGCAAACTTGTGACCCAATACAAACCAGCCCAGGTGCATTACAAGCATCTGTCGTTCACCGCCGCACCTGCGCGAGACTGACTGCTACCTGTTCTGTCATTCACGGAGGGGAATAAAGCACGGAGATGAAGAGTGAGAGAGAGTAGGAGCTGTGGACGCCGGCTCTGCACACAGACCAAGACAAGAATATCAACGACGAGGCTGCTTTGGCCGAGGGAATAATGAGCACTGTCTCCTGCTGGCAGGAGCGTGAAAGGCTGCAGCTGGGCGGCTTGGCCTCCGGGTCCTCAGGAAGAATATGTGCTGTTCTACTGAACGCCTGCTTGTTTATTGTGCGGGTCCGTAGTGTCGTAAAGATGACGAGGCTCTGAGTGCGTTTACACGACACTTTACGTTTTTCATGCACGGACGACAACGTTGTCAAAACGATTCCCGTTCACACGCGCAAACGACTAAAAACGCTGCATTCTGCTGCCTGACCAGTAGATGGCGATGCCACTTTATAAAGAAATGCTACGCACGTATAGACTGAACACTTAATGCGCATGACGTCACCATTTTCACAAATGCACGTTTTTGTAGTTTACACAGAGACGGTAACGGTATCATTTTAAAAAAACGTGCATTTTGAAACCTGTTTTCAAAAGTTGGCATTTTTAGGCCCCTAATAAATGAACTTTTTAAGTTTTTATTTGAAAACGGTGTCGTGTGAACAGATATATGCACAATAGATATATTCATCAGGTGATTAATTATGTTTACGATGATTTATATGATTCTTCACCTTTACTAAACAATAAATAAATAAACGAGTGACTCCCAGGAAATGACATCATTTGAACTGCTGACTATTATTTATGTATATGTGGAAAAAAAATGTAGATGTAAAAGCAACGGTGATGATGGATGAGATATTATTATTCATAACAAATGTGGATTAATTATCCAAATGACACTACGCGCCTATAGCATGTGCATGATCACCGTTTTCACAAATGCGTGTTTTTGTAGTTTGCACGGAGACGATAACGGTATCGTTTTAAAAAATGTGCACTTTGAAAGCCGTGTCGATGATGCATTCATCAGCTCGGACTGCTGCCGATTATTTAAGTTTATGATGATTAATGTTATTTCTCGCCTTTACAAACAGTATATATGCATAAATAAATAAATAAATGTGTGACTCCCAGGATGTGACATCATTTGAACTGCTGACTACTATTTATGTGTAAAA
The DNA here is from genome assembly GCA_039654105.1 of Coreius guichenoti. Taxonomy (NCBI): domain Eukaryota; kingdom Metazoa; phylum Chordata; class Actinopteri; order Cypriniformes; family Gobionidae; genus Coreius; species Coreius guichenoti. The sequence continues at coordinate 53,131,523 of CM077169.1, read as the reverse complement.
AAAATGTAGATGTAAAAGCTGAGGTGATGATAGACGAGATATTATTTATTCATAACAAATATGACCCTGGACCACAAAACCAGTCAGAAGGGTCATTTTTTTGAAATTGAGATTTATACATCATCTGAAGCTGAATAAATAATCTTTCCATTGATGTGTGGTTTGTTATGACAGGACAATATTTGGCCGAGATACTATTTGAAAATCTGGAATCTGAGGGTGCAAAAAAATCTAAATATTGAGAAAATCTCCTTTAAAGTTGTCCAAATGAAGTCCTTAGCAATGCATATTACTACTAATAATACATTTACGGTAAGACATTTACAAAATATCTTCATGGAACATGATCTTAATATCCTAATGATTTTTGGCATAAAAGAAAAATTGATAATTTTGAGCCATACAATGTATTGTTGGCTATTGCCACAAATATACCCGTGAGACGCATGACTGGTTTTGAGCTCCAGGGTCACAAATGTGGCTTAATTATCCAAATGATAAGGGGGGCCGGGGCAAGTTGTCACACCTTTTACTCCAGTAAAGTGGATTTATTTGTGAAAGTCAGTGACTACATAAACCTATTGAACATTTCAATTGTCATTGTGCAGGAAAAAACACATTCACACACTCTGACTCCAATAGCGGGGCATGTTGTCACAGTGTATTCGGTTAGTTGTTACAATGGGAACCTGCTTTTAAAGGTATAGCTCATCCTAAAATACAGTAAGATATTTTGAAGAACCGTTTCGATGGACATTGTACACGGATTAAAGAAATGTTGATTAGATTAGCTTTGTCATTATGACCCAAAGTTCTGTCCTAGACGTGATGCTAAAGTCTTTCATTGCCAAAGAAATGTCCCGATCCCGACTGTCTGTCAGGCCAGAGCGGCTCTGCTGTTCTGATTAATTCAAGACTTTGAGCAGATAATACCAGCACTTCTCTCTCTGGGATATGGTAATTGCAGAGCATGGTAAAAAGTCGATCTGTGGGTTTCAGTGATCTCAGAACACCTTGTGTTAACAGAAATTAGCTATCTGCTAAAATTAGCCCGCTGATAATAATCCCTCTATGCTAATACGAAATCGGCACGGGGAACACTAGATGAATATCATCAGATCAACTGATCAGGCTTGCAGAATTCATCTCAGCTGTGTAGGATTAATATAGACGCCTGAATCAAGCATTTATGGGTCAAATATTACACTCGTCGTCCTCCAGAGAGATTCTCCAGTCATTATGAAGTCGTCTTGGCAGGATTTGTACTTCATTGACGTTTTGAATGGTTATTGCCGTACTGTAGTTACGGTATTATGCCTGATATGATATATGATATAAGCTCAGAAAAAAAACATGCATGTCAGATTGATTGAATTCATGGGCATTAGAGACGTGGACAGATCGTGCACTGCCTCACTGTCTGATGCCTTCATGAGCAGCTGAAGTGTGTGTGTGTGTGTGTGTGTGTGTGTGTGAGAGAGAGATCTGAGGCAAGCAAGTGTGAGCTGCACAAACACAGTTCATTCACTGGCCATCTCGGGAAACACTCAGGCATGCAACTAAAGCCTGTGAAAGAAAGAAAGAAAGAAAGAAAGAAAGAAAGATCTTTTATTATTTGTAAATAAATAAGTAAATACATATTATTATTAATAATAATATAAAAATATATTGTTAGATTTTAATCATATTGAACCTTTTATTCTTTATAAATAAATGAATAAATAAATAAAATAAAAATGAATATTGATAATAATAATAATAATTAGAAATAAAAATATATTGTTAGACTTTAATCATATTGAACATTTTTATTATTTGTAAATAAATAAAGAAAGAAAGAAATCAATCAATCAATCACTAAATAAATAAATACTGATACTACTACCACCACTACTACTAATAAATAGAAATAGAATATATATTGTTGGATTTTAATCATATTGAACTTTTTTATTATATGTAAATAAATGAATGGATAAATAAATAAATAAATAAATAAAAATACATTGTTCATTTTTTTAATCATATTGAACTTTTTATTATTTGTAAATAAACAAACAAATAATTGAAAAAAATATTGATGATGATGACAATAATAATAATAATAATAATAATAATAATAATAAACCAACGTGACAACCTAATCTTCAGTGTATTCCGGTTCAAATAGATCCGGCTCAGGATCTGCACCAAAGTAAATATCTTCTGAATCGTCTCTCACAAACGTCTCCATGGTTACAAGGCACGCTCCCTGTGCAAGCAGGTTGTCAGGTTGGTTATGTTGACGGCACTGCGTAATATCACTGCGCCGCTGCACCCATGAGACGGCAGCAGAGTTCCTGGATTATTACGCAGGAATGAGAGTATAGTTCCTAGCCATATCGGTCTAGAAAATCGCAACTTTTCATTTCCCGTCGGTCTTAGTACACGATGTAACTACAGAAGAGTCAAGTTTTAAATAGGAAAAATATTGAAAGTCTTTGGTCATTTTTGAGCGAGATGTTAACGGTCTAATCAGATTCAATGATCTATGCTAAGCTATGCTAAAAGTTCTACCGCCAGACCCGGAGATCGAAAACGGTAAAACTCAACTGTTTAACTCTAGGGGAGTTGGAAAATGAGCCTATTTTCAAAAATAGTGGCGTGTTCCTTTAAAGCACCTAAGACAGGTCATGGTTAGGTTTTGCATTAATATTTTAGTTATGTTTGCTTTTGCAATTCCAATCCCTTTTTATTTTATTTCAGTCAACAAAAGACTTTTATGTCATTAACCTTGCATCTCCATTTTCATAATCTCCCTCATCATTTCTCAGATGACACACACAAGTACATTTTCTAATGTTTCATTGGCTGATTGCATTAGATATAAAGTGTTCCTGTGACACTGTGAAGAATAACTTTATCTAAAACATATCCTTTCATATTTTCAGCTGCCTCTGAGAATTGTAACTAGATTGTTCTGGGCATAGGGAGTTTTTGATTAGGCTATTAAGTATATTAGCTGTTATGAAAGTGACTGCAGAGCTTCTGTTTCATATCATTTAATAATGTCTCTGAAATAAGTCTATCAGCAAAGCTGGAGGTAATATGTGCTCCATTCTTTGAAGAGATGATCTGATGTGTGCAATTATGAGTCAAACGAGAGTATAGAATAAAAACTAGAGGCCGGCATTATGAAAAGAAAGCGAATATAAAGACGCCTTAGGACTGGAGCTTCAGATGAAGTCTCGGGATCATATAATATGCAACACTTTCTCTTTGACATTTGAGAGCGCCGTAATTCACGTCACTGTACAATCATTCTGATGAAAGACACTGTTCTGTTGTTGAAAAAGCATCTTTCTTCACTGACGACCATTCAGAAATAGACAAGTATTCTGAAAAAATGAAATTTCTTACATGTTTGGAGTTGATTTAATAGGGGTTGCAATGCATTAGATTGATCAAAAGTGGCATTTATAATGTAACAAATGATTATTTTTCAAATAAATGCTGTTCTTTTGAACGTTCTATTCATCAGAAATATGAAGCAGCACAACTGTTTTCAACACTGATAATAATCATAAATGTTTGTTGAGCATCAAATCCTCATATTAGAATGATTTGTGAAGGATCAGTGACACTGAAGACTGGAGTAATGATGATAAATTCAGCTTTGATCACAGGAATAAATTACACTTTACTATATATTCACATAGAAAACAGATGATTTAAACCGTATTAATATTTCAATGTTTTTACTGTATTTTTCATCAAATAAACACAGCCTTGGCAAGCAGAAGAGACTTTTATTACACATTGCAAACCATAAGTAAACAATCTGGCAACACTTTACTTAAAGCTTTTATGTACTGTATTTTGTAATGCATTATTATCAAAATTCATTATAATATTTGAAGATTCCGTGTTACATCTGAAATTGTCATGCATTTTAATGCGTTAAACTTTCTAAAGGTGTAATGATTAGATGTATATATTATAATGCATTATAATTTACAATTATTTATGATATCATACAAGGCATAATTAATGCATTAAAATACTTTAATAATGCCTTATATATAAAGGCTTCAAGTAAAGTGAAACATACAATTTGATAATGCTTTGTCCATAAATGACGGGTTTACATGGATAATGTTTTCAATAGTGAGTGGGCGGAGACACTGTTTCCTATGCAATGACGTTAGTCAATCATAATAGTGGCTGTTTAATGACACGCCTTAAAAAATGCATCATTTCAGAGTCTGGCAGAGCGTCAGAATAAGGGTTGAAAATAATAATTTATGTGCATATACAGTGGGGAGAACAAGTATTTGATACACTGCCGATTTTGCAGGTTTGCCCACTTACAAAGCATGTAGAAGTCTGTAATTTTTATCATAGGTACTCTTCAACTGTGAGAGACGGAATCTAAAACAAAAATCCAGAAAATCACATTGTATGATTTTTAAATAATTAATTTGCATTTTATTGCATGACATAAGTATTTGATACATCAGAAAAGCAGAACTTAATATTTGGTACAGAAACCTTTGTTTGCAATTACAGAGATCATACGTTTCCTGTAGTTCTTGACCAGGTTTGCACACACTGCATCAGGGATTTTGGCCCACTCCTCCATACAGACCTTCTCCAGATCCTTCAGGTTTCGGGGCTGTCGCTGGGCAATACGGACTTTCAGCTCCCTCCAAAGATTTTCTATTGGGTTCAGGTCTGGAGACTGGCTAGGCCACTCCAGGACCTTGAGATGCTTCTTACGGAGCCACTCCTTAGTTGCCCTGGCTGTGTGTTTCGGGTCGTTGTCATGCTGGAAGACCCAGCCACGACCCATCTTCAATGCTCTTACTGAGGGAAGGAGGTTGTTGGCCAAGATCTCACGATACATGGCCCCATCCATCCTCCCCTCAATACGGTGCAGTCGTCCTGTCCCCTTTGCAGAAAAGCGTCCCCAAAGAATGATGTTTCCACCTCCATGCTTCACGGTTGGGATGGTGTTCTTGGGGTTGTACTCATCCTTCTTCTTCCTCCAAACACGGCGAGTGGAGTTTAGACCAAAAAGGTCTATTTTTGTCTCATCAGACCACATGACCTTCTCCCATTCCTCCTCTGGATCATCCAGATGGTCATTGGCAAACTTCAGACGGGCCTGGACATGCGCTGGCTTGAGCAGGGGGACCTTGCGTGTGCTGCAGGATTTTAATCCATGACGGCGTAGTGTGTTACTAATGGTTTTCTTTGAGACTGTGGTCCCAGCTCTCTTCAGGTCATTGTCCAGGTCCTGCTGTGTAGTTCTGGGCTGATCCCTCACCTTCCTCATGATCATTGATGCCCCACGAGGTGAGATCTTGCATGGTGCCCCAGACCGAGGGAGATTGACCGTCATCTTGAACTTCTTCCATTTTCTAATAATTGCGCCAACAGTTGTTGCCTTCTCACCAAGCTGCTTGCCTATTGTCCTGTAGCCCATCCCAGCCTTGTGCAGGTCTACAATTGTATCCCTGATGTCCTTACACAGCTCTCTGGTCTTGGCCATTGTGGAGAGGTTGGAGTCTGTTTGATTGAGTGTGTGGACAGGTGTCTTTTATACAGGTAACGAGTTCAAACAGGTGCAGTTAATACAGGTAATGAGTGGAGAACAGGAGGGCTTCTTAAAGAAAAACTAACAGGTCTGTGAGAGCTGGAATTCTTACTGGTTGGTAGGTGATCAAATACTTATGTCATGCAATAAAATGCAAATTAATTATTTAAAAATCATACAATGTGATTTTCTGGATTTTTGTTTTAGATTCCGTCTCTCACAGTTGAAGAGTACCTATGATAAAAATTACAGACTTCTACGTGCTTTGTAAGTGGGCAAACCTGCAAAATCAGCAGTGTATCAAATACTTGTTCTCCCCACTGTATATACAGCTCTGGAAAAAAATTAAGAGACCACTTAACATTGATTTCTCAATATATATATATACTGATCAGGCATAACATTATGACCACTGACAGGTGAAGTGAATAACACTGATTATCTCTTCATCACGGCACCTGTTAGTGGGTGGGATATATTAGGCAGCAAGTGAACATTTTGTCCTCAAAGTTGATGTGTTAGAAGCAGGAAAAATGGGCAAGCGTAAGGATTTGAGCGAGTTTGACAAGGGCCAAATTGTGATGGCTAGACGACTGGGTCAGAGCATCTCCAAAACTGCAGCTCTTGTGGGGTGTTCCCGGTCTGCAGTGGTCAGTATCTATCAAAAGTGCTCCAAGGAAGGAACAGTGGTGAACCGGCGACAGGGTCATGGGCGGCCAAGGCTCATTGATGCACGTGGTGAGCGAAGGCTGGCCCGTCTGGTCCGATCAAACAGACCGCCAAATTGCTCAAGAAGTTAATGCTGGTTCTGATAGAAAGGTGTCAGAATACACAGTGCATCGCAGTTTGTTGCGTACATAAATATCTGTTTTTTTGTGTGTGAGTGCTAAAACTCATAACATTATGAGTGAATCTCAAGCAATCCATGTCAAAACCCCTTTAAATGTTGATTACATGGTTGTTGGAAGGGAAGCACGTGGCCCTTCGGAGGGGAAGGTGGGCGACCGGGTGCCCGTTTTTGCCTGATCCTCATAAATTATTAAAAGCCATGGTCATTTGCCGTGATTAACCTCAATAATTCATACAATTATGTAATGAACGGGCTGAAAGAAAGGCTGCGCTGCGGCCCCCGACTGCTTAGGCGGTAGGGGAAACACTCGTGACAGAGAAAACCTCCGTCTGAGGCCCACCAGCTGCTTTGGCCTCGCCGCTGCCAACGGAGACCGCTGGGATTATTAATAAACAATGGCAACCTGTGGGGGGAGAAGAGGTAGATGTGGCTCGCCAGCTGGCTCGACTTCACCTCGGCGTCAGTGTGTTTCCAGAGGCCAACGCCTGCCAAATGAAAGGACACGAGAAGACGTGGCACTAGTGTAGTTTCTGTAGAATTAATGGATTAGTGAATGCAGAGACTTTTGCGACAAACTGTGTCCATCTTTGAAAAGACTAACTAGTCCCTCTTCCTTGAGTCTCATTCAAAGATACAGACTCATGCACTGATAAAACATGATTCTGTGCTGAAGTAAATACTACAGAAAAAAAAAAAAAGTAATTTCTACATGAAAAAGTTAGTTCAGGCAAGAATAAAAAAAAAGTAAATTCTATATTAGTATTCAAGAAATTAAAGCGTAAATATCAACATTATAAAATTAAGTAAAACTACTCAACTTTTCTGATACTGGTGTTCCCATCATCACTGCAAAAAATGCTTTTCTTATTTAGTATTTTTGTCTTGTTTTCAGTCTAAATAATTAAAAATTCTTAAGAAGCTTTTACTAGATAAGTAAAATTACATAAGATATTTGTTCTTGTTTTCTGGGGTACAAATCTAAATAAAGTGAATTTTTGCTTAAAACAAGCACAATGATCTGCCAATGGGGTAAGAAAAATAATCTTATTTCTGTTTGGGACAGAAACAAGAAAAAGATTTCAAACAGAAACAAGATTATTTTTCTTACCCCACTGGCAGATAATTGTGCTTGTTTTAAGCAAAAACTCACTTCATTTTGGTTTTATTTTCCAGAAAACAAGAACAAATATCTTATGTCATTTTACTTATCTAGTAAAAGCTTCATTTAAGAATTTTTAGAAATTTGGACTGGAAACAAGACAAAAATACTAAATAAGAAAAGCAGTGCTGCACTGGGGCTTGAATAATTAGGAGTAATTGTAGGTAGTGAGAGCGGATCTGGGAGTTTTTGTGGAGAGGATACTTGACGCTGCTTTATTATGCTGAGTCACGTCTGTTCTTCCTGGTACATTAAACCATCTCCAACCGGCTCGGCAGGGAAACGACAGAGCCGAGAGGAAACCGTTCACATTTAGATGTAGAGTTTTCTGATCGGTAGTTATCAAAGCGCTATCAAGTTAAACTGACGAGTGTTGGTCATCAGAGTATATGAGACTGACAAATGTTTCCCAGATAAAAGACAATCTGGCCTTTTTAGATCTTGTGAAAAAGAATAATTGTACTTAATTGTATTCAGTGTGCTCCAAATCATCATTAAAGTATATTTTAAAACTTGCTGATAATATAATATTATCATATTGTGTAATTATGTGGGCCGGATCTGTGCCGACACTATGTTGCTGTCTGGGATAATTCCTTTTTTTAATGTTTATTATTTTCTATTTTAAACTATTTCACCTACATGCATATATATAATTCAAAAGGGTTTTATTTACACTGAAAAAAACAAGTTAAATTTTCTTTGTCAAGTTTTTGCACGCATATTTTTTTATTAAATTTCACATATGGAATTGAGTAAACTCTACTTAACTAAGTTAAGTAAAATTAACAAAGAAAATAAGTAATTTTAACTTAAAAGGTTGAGAACATTTCTACTTTTTACTCAAACAACATAACACTGAATTAAACCACGCTTTTAAAGTGCATGCTTTACTTAGAAACATATGAGTAAATAATACAATAGATATTGTGTAGATACCATATCTAATTAATAGAAGTAACGCGGCACCTGAACGCAGAGACCTCAACACTTGGTACACAGTGACGGTAACATTCAATGGATCGTTTTTGAGTATGAATGTGTCATTTTGAGTAGAAAATGAACTCCCAATGTCACAAAATGGCAAGTTACTAAACCTAACAACAAAAGCAATGATAAAACAGTGTAAATACAGCTGGAAAACAGCCAAAAATCAACCTCATATATGCATGTAGGTGAAATAGTACGCAGGAACTGGATATAGAAAATAATAAACAATTACAAAGGAATTATCCCAGACAGCAACATAGTGTCCGTCCAGATCCGGCCCACATCTGGTACACGTGGAATCCACACATTGTGCCCTATCATACACCCGGCGCAATGTGACGCCAGGCGCAACGCAAGTGTGTTCTGCTAGTTTCAGCCTGACGCAGTTCTCATGTTCACGTCCAGCTCCACGTTGTTTAAATATCAAATGCACTGGCGCATCTGTTCACCCATGGGCGTCTGGTCTAAACCAGGTGTGTTCAGGAGCATCGTTGGAGCGTTGCTATTGTGAGGAACTGAAACCGACTGCACCATTGACCAACACACACCTGCTCTAAAGTCAATAGTGCAGTATTTGTGTGTTATTTAAAGGGTGTGTTAGTAATATGAGCCTATATGCAGTGCACAACGCGTGTACACTCTGATTATTACACACACAGGGACATGCAGCAACACACACACGTTTAAATATGAAAAATAAAAGGATTACAATGTAAGAGGTTATTGTTATGTACATAAAGATAAAAATGCCTACATGTCATAATGGGTAGTCATTGCATGTATCAGAATGACCTATTTGCTGTAATGACGAATGAAATTGGCTACTTATTTAACCAATTATGGTAATACACACATGTATTTAAACCATAGACCATAAAAAAAATGGACGACGCGTCTTCACTACCTTCGACTGAAGAAAAGTGAAGCCGCCAACGTCCGAATATGGCACTGACATCTTGTACAGATTTGGGACCGGAGTCTGCGCAGTAGAGAGCAGGAAGCAGAGCCGCGATATCAAAAGCCCGCCCACACTCTCGCAGATGCAGAACAATTCATTATGTCGGTGTGAAATAAACAGTTATGGTAATGTAGAAATTAAAGCTAAAGCTCCAATCCCTGAAAATCCCGAAAAAAGTTCATTGGTGCCTCAGTGACAACTTCACTCAGAGAAACTGTTAATCTTAGCTGTCAATCATGACGCCCCCCCCCCAACTAAAACCAAACTTATTTAAAGAACGAACACTTGAAATTAAATCAGCGTGATAAAAACTGCCTAAAATGACAGAAACCATCTTTGGGAAAAAATTATTTGAGTGTAATTTGATTGTTTCATTTGTCTCGCGTCCATTAGAATACATGGAGGGGCGGGGGTTATAAGCTATACTGGGACCAACCACCTGGGGGCGATCGAGACGCGTCGGCTTCAGTTTTCAACACGAGTGCGGCAGGCTTGATTTAAACTGACTCGTCAGGTTGAGGGTGTCTATATTCCTCCATGTAAATAGTGAATCCACCATGGCGCGAGCGCAACTGGCTTTTAAAGGGAATGGGAGATGAGACTCTGATTGGTTTATTGCACGTTACGCCCAAAACACACCCATGACTCATTAAGAGACGAGGGACAACCCTTTTGGATCATGCGCCGGCGCGCCAACTGTTTTTCAGTCGTTAAACTAGCAAAAGTGGATTCGGACACGCCCTAAGAGCACCTCAGATCATTAAAATAAGGCCCCATGTTTCTGTCTGGATAAGAATTACACAATATGACAATATTATATTATCAGCAAGTTTTAAAATATACTTTAATGATGATTTGAAGCACACTGAATACAATTAAGTACAATTATTCTTTTTCACAAGATCTAAAAAGGCCAGATTGTCTTTTATCTGGGAAACATTTGTCAGTCTCATATACTCTGATGACCAACACTCGTCAGTTTAACTTGATAGCGCTTTGATAACTACCGATCAGAAAACTCTACATCTAAATGTGAACGGTTTCCTCTCGGCTCTGTCGTTTCCCTGCCGAGCCGGTTGGAGACGGTTTAATGTACCAGGAAGAACAGACGTGACTCAGCATAATAAAGCAGCGTCAAGTATCCTCTCCACAAAAACTCCCAGATCCGCTCTCACTACCTACAATTACTCCGCGACTGACAGCACCTTCGACCGAGATTTACATTCTGCTTTAAAGCCAGCGAGACTTATAATTGAGTCTTAAGAGTTGCTGTTCCTAGATCAGAGGTCACGGAGAGGCAAACTGCTATCGGAAACCACTCAAGAAAAGAGAACAGATAAAAGCAATAAGGAGCTCATTGTGGTTTTTTTGGCCGGCGGTCGTCCCATTTTCTTTAGGGAGAGATGATTTAGAGATACTCACCCAAAGACGGAACAGCAACAGGCAATCTCTGCACCGGCGGCATGTACTTAATGGATTAGTTCACCTAAAAATGAAACCATTTACTATCCCCAGTGAAACACAAAAGGAGATATTCAGCAGAGTGTCTGTGCTTCTGTTATCCAACAAAAGTGGATAGTGATTTACACTGTCAAGCTCCAAAAATCACCTTAAAGCTATCACAAAAATCCACCTATAAAGCTATTAGAAGCAGGTGTCAAATTTTCCAACCTAGGCTCATTGGCAAAACACCAAAAATGTACCTTATTTAAGACTTATTTTCATGCACAATACTATGTTATGATCTCAAAAACCTATGGTATAGTGCATGATTTGTATGTTTGCATTACATAAACTCTGTATGTTTGCCGTAGTAAACCTGCTCAGAAGATCACTTGGTACAGCATTACACTCGTGATGTGAAGCGCTCGGGTACGAGTCCCGTTAATCATGATAAAAGAGCTCAAGACTTGTATGAGCAGCTAAAATGGCACGGTTGCTTTAGCAAATGTGTTTTTATTTCACGTTTGCTTTTGTAACTCCATTGGTTAGGTTTAGTGTGGATGGCACATTATTTTCATATGTGACAGAGCATTAGTTTTTTAGTGCCAATCACTGCACATTGCACTTTAAAAGTCTCACGAAAAGTGCAAGAAGCAATGTAATATCATACTGCAGAAAGGTAAACAAACGTTTTATACAGTTTCAAGGCAAAGTAACGCAATTATGAATAGCAATATTAAAGAATCAGAACATTGACCAATATCAAGATATCTTTTCTGGACTGGTATGTTTTAGTCCAGACTAAAAATGTGAAAATGTATGTGTAAACAAATCTTTGGGGGGAAAATTGCTGTTTGAAAACATGACAATTGGGTGTCAGAAATGGAAAATTCAACACACTCTCAATGCAACTTGTACACATAATGAGTTTTATACTTTTTATTTGTGCAAATACAGGTTACCATTTTGCCTTAATCAAAACACAAACACATGTCTGGTTTTCATGTCTTATGGGGACATTCCTTACACAAGTTTTGGGACGCCTGTCTTTACATGCACATGAACTTTAATGACATCCCATTCTTAATCCGTAGGGTTTAATATGGAGTTGGCCCACCCTTTGCAGCTATAACAGCTTCAACTCTTCTGGGAAGGCTTTTCACAAGGTTTAGGAGTGTGTTTCTGGGAATTTTTGACCATTCTTCTAGAAGCGCATTTGTGAGGTCAGGCACTGATGTTGGACGAGAAGGCCTGGCTCGCAGTCTCCGCTCTAATTCATCCCAAAGGTGTTCTATCGGGTTGAGGTCAGGACTCTGTGCAGGCCAGTCAAGTTCCTCCACACCAAACTCGCTCATCCATGTCTTTATGGACCTTGCTTTGTGCACTGGTGCGCAGTCATGTTGGAACAGGAAGGGGCCGTCCCCCAAACTGTTCCCACAAAGTTGGGAGCATGAAATTGTCCAAAATGTCTTGGTATGCTGAAGCATTAAGAGTTCCTTTCACTGGAACTAAGGGGCCAAGCCCAACCCCTGAAAAACAACCCCACACCATAATCCCCCCTCCACCAAACTTTACACTTGGCACAATGCAGTCAGGCAAGTACCGTTCTCCTGGCAACCGCCAAACCCAGACTCGTCCATGGGATTGCCAGACAGAGAAGCGTGATTGGTCACTCAGAGAACACGTCTCCACTGCTCTAGAGTCCAGTGGCGGTGTGCTTTACCCCACTGCATCCCACGCTTTGCATTGCACTTGGTGTTGTAAGGCTTTGATGAGCTGCTCGGCCATGGAAACCCATTCCATGAAGCTCTCTACGCACTGTTCTTGAGCTAATCTGAAGGCCACAGAAGTTTGGAGGTCTGTAGCTATTGACTCTGCAGAAAGTTGGCGACTTCTGCGCACTGTGACCCTCAGCATGCGCTGACCCCGCTTTGTGATTTTACGTGGCCTATCACTTCATTGCTGAGTTGCTGTTGTTCCCAATTGCTTCCACTTTGTTATAATCCCACTAACAGTTGAGCGTGGAATATTTAGTAGTGAGGAAATTTCAGGAATGGACTTATTGCACAGGTGGCAACCTATCACGGTACCACGCTTGAGTTCACTGAGCTCCTGAGAGCGACCCATTCTTTCACAAATGTTTGTAGAAGCGTCTGCATGCCTAGTGCTTTATATACTCCTGTGGCCATGGAAGTGATTGAACACCTGAATTCAATGATTTGGAGGGGCATCCCAATACTTTTGGCAATATAGTGTGTATATATATATATATACTCTCAATGCAATTTGTAACTATGAATTTGTGGCTAATTCGTATGAATTAGTACTATTTTAATCATATGGTTTTGTACAATATGCTTACATTACACTGATTTTTTTTTCTTTTAAAAATGTTATGTTTCCGTACAAATTCCTATGAAATCCCCACCTCCTGTAATAGTTTCTCATGAGATTAGGTTGTAAAGCTGCCCAGTGCGTTGTGTACAGGGGTAACCGTAACTGTATTTATGCTTTTCCATAAGCACCAAATGCTGTCTGTTTTCATTCTCCCCGTTATGCATTACTTGCAACGCTGACAATTGTAAATGGTTGAATGGAATAAGCTTAGAATAAGCTCATTTGCATTCTAAAATTCTAAACAATTTGCATAAGGTACCTGGAATTATTCACGGTATTGAACCGCCCACGATAACAAGACTGTGCAATATACCATCGGGGTATTCCAGAAAGCAAGGTTAAATTACCGTCACATATACCTTGAACTCTCAGTTGATTAACCCAAACCTCGCTTACTCGAGGTATGCTGGTTCCAAAAACGCGTCTGGGAGTAAGTTCAGACAACTCAGAGTATGTTCCCGGTTAACACACAAGACATTCTCAACAGAGCGACAAATCGATGATTCACCATGGAAACAGACGCTAAGAAAAAGCATGCCATTCTACTTCCTTCT
>CM077169.1:53010094-53112594 GCA_039654105.1 Coreius guichenoti | reverse complement strand
ACTATAAGTAATTTAGCAACTACATGTCAAATAACTCTCATTAATCTGCAAGTACATGTCAACTAATTTATAAATTTTATGAATTTTATTAATTTGCAACTACGTCAACTAACTCTTTTAATAATTTGCAACTACGTCAACTAACTCTTATTAATTTTATTAGTTTTATTAATTTGCAACTACATTTCAACTAACTCTTATTAATTTGCAACTACATGTCAACTAACTCTCATTAATTTGCAACTACATGTCAACTAATTTATTAATTTTATGAATTGTATTAATTTGCAACTACGTCAACTAACTCTTTTATTAATTTGCAACTACATGTCAACTAACTCTTATTAATTTGATTAGTTTTATTAATTTGCAACTACATGTCAACTAACTCATTAATTTGCAACTACATGTCAGATAACTCTCATTAATTTGAAACTACAAGTCAGCTAACTCTCATTAATTTGCAATTACATGTCAGCTAACTCTCATTAATTTGCAACTACAAGTCAGCTAACTCTCATTAATTTGCAACTACATGTCAGATAACTCTCATTAATTTGAAACTACAAGTCAGCTAACTCTCATTAATTTGCAACTACATGTCAGCTAACTCTCATTAATTTGAAACTACATGTCAGCTAACTCTCATTAATTTGAAACTACATGTCAGCTAACTCTCATTAATTTGAAACTACATGTCAGCTAACTCTCATTAATTTGCAACTACGTCAGCTAACTCTCATTAATTTGCAACTACATCAGCTAACTCTCATTAATTTGCAACTACATGTCAACTAACTCATTAATTTGGAACTACATGTCAGCTAACTCTCATTAATTTGCAACTAAGTCAACTAACTTATTAATTTGCAACTACATGTCAACTAACTCTCATTAATTTGCAACTACATGTCAGCTAACTCTCTTTAATTTGCAACTACGTCAGCTAACCCTCATTAATATGCAACTACATGTCACCTAACTCATTAATTTGGAACTACATGTCAGCTAACTCATTAATTTGGAACTACATGTCAACTAACTTATTAATTTGCAACTACATGTCAACTAACTCATTAATTTGGAACTACATGTCAGCTAACTCATTAATTTGGAACTACATGTCAACTAACTTATTAATTTGCAACTACGTCAACTAACTCTTATTAATTTGCAACTACGTCAACTAACTCTTATTAATTTGCAACTACATGTCAGCTAACTCTCATTAATTTGCAACTACATGTCAGCTAACTCTTATTAATTTGCAATTACGTCAACTAACTCTCATTAATTTGCAACTACATGTCAGCTAACTCTTATTAATTTGCAATTACATGTCAGCTAACTCTCATTAATTTGCAACTACATGTCAACTAACTCTTATTAATTTGCAACTACATGTCAGCTAACTCTCATTAATTTGCAACTACATGTCAGCTAACTCTTATTAATTTGCAATTACGTCAACTAACTCTCATTAATTTGCAACTACATGTCAGCTAACTCTTATTAATTTGCAATTACATGTCAACTAACTCTCATTAATTTGCAACTAAATGTTAACTAACTCTTATTAATTTGCAATTACGTCAACTAACTCTCATTAATTTGCAACTAAATGTTAACTAACTCTTATTAATTTTTATTAGTTTTATCAATTTGCAACTACATGTCAACTATTTCTCATTAATTTGCAAGTACATGTCAACTAACTCTTTTTAATTTTATTAGTTTTATTAATTTGCAAGTACATGTCAACTAACTCACATTAATTTGTCAACTAACTCTCACTGGTGTATTAGTAGACTGTTAGGATAGGGTTCGGGTTAGTAGAATAAGCTGACGTGTCGTTGTAAAGTTACTCATAGTCAGTTGAATGCCTGATGGGGAGCATCACAATAAAGTGTTAGCAGATATTAAGCAGACAGTCTACTAATACTCTAATGACTGCTAGTTGACATGTAGTTACTTATAGTTAGCAGAATGCCTAAATTGGACTATCGAAATAAACTGTTACTGTAAATTCATCTAGTTGTAAGCCTGAAAATCCAAGTGTTGTGCAAATCTTTTAACATATTAGTTATGAGCCTTTAGTGTAAACGGTTTAACGCTGAGACGCTCAACATTTTGTCAGAAACTCATTACGGCCTCTGGCCTCAAATTGGATAATCTGTGTGTTCATGTTTTCTAAATAGTTATATTTTAAGCTTATGGCTTTCAGTTTCACCCCAGAAGTATGTTAATTCAAATAAAGCTGTTGGATCGCACACCCATGGGGTTTAGGGGTCAGCGTATGACCATTTATTACAGCTAATAAACACTGATAGAGCCAGTGCAGCTCTCATTGCATTTGCATCGGGTTTACAGTATCACTCTCCTGTGGCACTTGGCCATTAAATCATTTAGAGTTTTCCCATTTCAGTACCTATAAAACACCACCGGATAAACCTCCAGGCATTAAATGTGTCCTAAAATGAGTGGCATTACTGATATCTATCTGTCGTGAGGCTCTTTAAATTAGTGTGTGTCTTTGATTGTCCCTCCAGGGCTTTATAAAGATGATCAGGCTCCGGGGAGTGCGAGAGATTCAGTGTTCGGCGGTGCAGGGGTCACGCGCGTCTATTTTAGGTTGTAATGGAGCGGAACTTTAAAGTATGCAAATGCGAGCGGTGTGTTTTGAATCTGTGTATTATGAATCAATGCTAAACTGCAATCATAGCAGCTCGCAGCTGTGGCAAAGGTAGATGATGAGGTAAAGTTTTATATAATGTGATTGAACTATGATTGAATTTTCAGCAGCCATTGCTTCAGTCTTCAGTCTCAAATCACTCTAATGTGCTGATTTGCTGCTCAAGAAACATTTATGATTATTATCAATGTTGAAAACAGTTGTGCGGCTTCATATTTTTGGGGAAACCATGATACATTTTATTCTTCAGGATTCTTTGATGACTAGAAAGTTCAAAAGAACAGGAAATCTTTTGTAACATTATAAATATCTTTACTGTCACTTTTGATCAATTTAATGTGTGTTAATTTCATTCATTCGTTCAATTAAAAAAAAAAAAATCTTAATGTCCCCAAACTTTTAAAATAATACTGTATATCTTAAATATATTATAATATTGATCATATTTATTGATATATTTCATTTATATCGAATTAAACATAACTGTTTTACCCCCATAATTTGCAACTACGTCAGCTAATTTATTAATTTGCAACTACATGTCAACTAACTTATTAATTTGCAACTACATGTCAACTAACTTATTAATTTGCAACTACATGTCAACTAACTCTTATTAATTTGCAACTACATGCCAACTAACTTATTAATTTGCAACTACATCAACTAACTCATTAATTTGCAACTACGTCAACTAATTTATTAATTTGCAACTACATGTCAACTAACTTATTAATTTGCAACTACATGTCAACTAACTTATTAATTTGCAACTACATGTCAACTTACTCTTATTAATTTGCAACTACATGTCAACTAACTTATTAATTTGCAACTACATGTCAACTAACTTATTAATTTGCAACTACATGTCAGCTAATTAATTTGCAACTACATGTCAACTAACTTATTAATTTGCAACTACATGTCAACTAATTAATTTGCAACTACATGTCAACTAACTTATTAATTTGCAACTACGTGTCAACTAACTTATTAATTTGCAACTACATGTCATCTAACTCTTATTAATTCCCAACTACATGTATTAATTTTATTAATTTGCAACTACATGTCAACTAACTTATTAATGTGCAACTACATGTCAACTAACTTATTAGTTTGCAACTACGTCAACTAATTTATTAATTTGCAACTACATGTCAACTAACTTATTAATGTGCAACTACATGTCAACTAACTTATTAATGTGCAACTACGTCAACTAACTCTTATTTGCAACTACATGTCAACTAACTTATTAATTTGCAACTACATGTCAACTAACTCATTAATTTGCAACTACATATCAACTAACTCATTAATCTGCAACTACATGTCAACTAATTTATTAATTTGCAACTACATGTCAACTAACTCATTAATCTGCAACTACATGTCAACTAACTTATTAATTTGCAACTACATGTAAACTAACTTATTAATGGGCAACTACGTCAACTAACTTATTAATCTGCAACTACATGTCAACTAATTTATTCATTTGCAACTACATGTCAACTAACTTATTAATTTGCAACTACGTCAACTAACTCTTATTAATTTGCAACTACATGTCAACTAATTTATTAATTTGCAACTACATGTCAACTAACTTATTAATTTGCAACTACATGTCAACTAATTTATTAATTTGCAACTACATGTCAACTAATTAATTTGCAACATGTCAACTAACTTATTAATTTGCAACTACATGTCAACTAATTAATTTGCAACTACATGTCAACTAACTTATTAATTTGCAACTACATGTCAACTAATTAATTTGCAACTACGTCAACTAACTTATTAATTTGCAACTACGTCAACTAATTAATTTGCAACTACATGTCAACTAACTCATTAATTTGCAACTACATGTCAACTAACTTATTAATTTGCAACAACATGTCAACTAACTTATTAATTTGCAACTACATGTCAACTAACTTATTAATTTGCAACTACATGTCAACTAACTTTTTAATTTGCAACTACGTGTCAACTAACTTATTAATTTGCAACTACATGTCAACTAACTCTCATTAATTTGCAACTACATGTCATCTAACTCTTAATTCGCAACTACATGTCAACTAACTTATTAATGTGCAACTACATGTCAACTAACTTATTAATTTGCAACTACATGTATTAATTTTTTTAATTTGCAAATACGTAAACTAACTTATTAATTTGCAACTACATGTCAGCTAACTTATTAATTTGCAACTACGTGTCAACTAACTTATTAATTTGCAACTACGTGTCAACTAACTTATTAATTTGCAACTACATGTCATCTAACTCTTATTAATTCGCAACTACATGTATTAATTTTATTAATTTGCAACTACGTCAACTAACTTATTAATGTGTAACTACATGTCAACTAACTTATTAATTTGCAACTACGTCAACTAATTTATTAATTTGCAACTACATGTCAACTAATTCATTAATTTGCAACTACGTCAACTAACTCTTATTAATTTGCAACTACATGTCATCTAACTTATTAATGTGCAACTACGTCAACTAACTTATTAATTTGCAACTACATGTCAACTAACTTATTAATTTGCAACTACATGTCAACTAACTCATTAATCTGCAACTACATGTCAACTAACTCATTAATTTGCAACTACATGTCAACTAACTCATTAATCTGCAACTACGTCAACTAATTTATTAATTTGCAACTACATGTCAACTAACTCAATCTGCAACTACATGTCAACTAACTTATTAATTTGCAACTACATGTAAACTAACTTATTAATGTGCAACTACGTCAACTAACTTATTAATGTGCAACTACATGTCAACTAACTTATTAATTTGCAACTATATGTCAACTAACTTATTAATTTGCAACTACGTCAACTAACTCTTATTAATTTGCAACTCCATGTCAACTAACTTATTAATGCGCAACTACGTCAACTAACTGTTATTAATTTGCAGCTACATGTCAACTAACTTATTAATTTGCAACTACGTCAACTAACTCGTATTAATTTGTAACTAAATGTCAACTAACTCATTAATTTGCAACTACATGTCAACTAACTCTTATTAATTCGCAACTACATGTCAACTAACTTATTAATTTGCAACTACATGTCAACTAACTCTTATTAATTCGCAACTACGTCAACTAACTCTTATTAATTCGCAACTACATGTATTAATTGTATTAATTTGCAACTATGTCAACTAACTCTCATTATTATCGAATTAAACAACTATTTTACCCAATATCTGTGTATAGCATGTGTTTCCACTATATTAATTTATTCCTATTTTCCATTTTATGCTTTTATTTACCTTTTGTATTCCTTTCAGGCAAAATTATTATTTGCCTACAACACTATAGTTTCAAGAATTTGAGCAAAAGTCTTTAGGTGAAATGATTTTAAGACCATGACAAACATAAATATGTAGTTCAGGAAAGCGCAAGCTGATTGGTCCTTTACACACAATCTGCAAGCAATCACATCTTCACTGCATGACGTGTGTCCACCAAGACCAAAAACATTAACATGCTAAAACTATTCCGAGAGTTGTCATGATGAAAATCCAGCCAGGGTTGACTGGTAGTCTATTTGATTTCTGACCCAGAGAACAGATATTAATACGGCTCTTTCTTGTAATTGACTCGAGCCCCTTGTGACATGATTTAGATTCGATGCAGCTCACATACTGTATACATTACATATGTCCATATGACATCTGATATGGAAGATTTGTGTCTGATACTTTTACGCTCTAAGCAAGTAAGTCTTCAGTGGAGCATGAAACACTTGTATTTGGTAAATCTACTTCTGCTACCGACTCGACCTTTATCACTTTGCTATTGACCTTGTCAAAGCTGAGAGGACTCTTTGCGTTTCTGTTGCTTTTATTGGTGGTTTGTGTTTTCATCTGCCATGAAGCTAAGCCAAGCAGTCTTCATAATCATATTTGTAGACAAGATGATTATTATTACCATGGGAGCCCTTGACACCAGAGTAATGACTGTGCTGAAGATATCAGAAGCGCTTCCAGATGTTCCAGAAGAGTGAAAAAAAGCAGGAATTACTGTAAGGACTTTAATTATAATGACCCTGACAAACAGCATAATCAATAGTAGATTAATCTGAATTTGGTTCTCAAAGGCAAGTCTCCTGGACTCTCAAATCAGATGAAAATTATCTTGCAATGTTCCAGGTTCAGCTCCATTGACAGCATGTGGTATAGTTTTGATTATCAGAGCAAATAATTAAATAAAAAAAGGAAAAGGGCCAGCATTTCAGAGGGTTTAAAAGCAGAAGTGTGAAGCTTGTATTGCTGTTAAACACATTTGTTATTTGAGCTGTACAGCTTCTAAAGTTCTAGTATATATATATATATATATATATATGATAAAAATATGATAATTAATTAAATGATGTATCCTAATCACAACATAGTCAGATCAGAAAAGCCTGACTTTGCTTTAATATTTTTTTTAAATGTTTCTATTTTTCGGCACTGCTACAAATGGGACACATGTATTCTTCAACATTCTATTTTTTTTTAAAATAGCTAAAAACGAATTAATGACATAGTTCCATTGGAATTTTCAAAAGGCATTATAATTACTGTGCATTGCATTTATTATTCGAAAGACTTCACTAGTATTTGTACTTTTACCAGTGTATTGTTTAATATGAACTAGTAAAATGAAGAGAAAAGCATCTATTAATCTACACTTTACCTTAGTAAATAAACAAGAAACTGTGACACTAGATTAATCAAGATGTCAGCAACACATTAAATGTGGCAGGAGATAACAGATTAGGGCTGACTGTGGTCCTCAAAATGAGGAATTAATGCTTGTAAGTCGAGCATATGCTTTTTTTGTCACTTTCACGCACATATGCAGATTTCGATTTAAATTAAATCAAACCACTGGCTTCCTTCATGTATATTCATGAGATCTGCCAGTGCGTAAGTGTGGCATATTTCAGCTAAAGGTGTAGCTCTATGGTGAGCGGCCTGAGCTTACACTACCATCTGCCTCGCGTCCCAGAGGAGCTCTGATTTATGAAGCGCGCCGCTCCCTTCGTTCCCCTCAATTCTACAAAATCATGATTAAATAAGAGCAATGGGCCGGCTGTGCTTGTATTAAAGGTCCGGTTTGAGTCTCCGGAAGCGGGAGGGATCGAGCCACACAGTGCGCTGACACGTATGAGCAAAATGAAGGATAAACAGCATGAAGTGTGAAAATTAGGTCACAAAAAAACATGGGCTGAAAATAAAGTAGCAGCCGGATCGAAACTCCTCTTAGTGACACACCAGAGGTCCCGTCCCGTGAGAAATCTACATCTGTTCCACATTCACCGCCAGCGACGGCAGGCGCTAATAACGGACGTGCTCGCAGACGCCGAAAACGTTGCCGTCGGCTTCGGGATGTTAGAAAGTCACCAAGTAAAACTGCTGGCCAGACATTTTCTGCAGTCGTATTTTTAGGCCATAGCTTGCTGAGGCACATCGGAGCAGGACAGTCTACAAAACAAATGTCAGCTTGTGAAATTCCAGCGTATTACACGCTGAGCGGAGATGACAGTGCTGCTCTTTCTGGCTTGAAAGCCGAGTTTTATAGGGCAGGAGTAAACGACTCATCCGTCTTGGGCTCTGATAAGCAGGGCAATTTCCAGCCAATATTTGCAGTGATAAACTATGCCGTGATGCTTCGATTTGAGAAGCACAACTGCCTAGTTACAGTAACTAGTCCAACAGGAGGGTGTCTAGGTGTTCTTCCTGTTTGTTGTAAAAAGATTCCCATATTTAGTTACTGTGATTTTCTGGTTTCTATATGGCTATATACACTAAATTTCCAAAAGTATTGGGACACCCCTCCAAATCATTGAATTCAGGTGTTCAATCACTTCCATGGCCACAGGTGTATAAATCAAGCACTAGGCATGCAGACGCTACTACAAACATTTGTGAAAGAATGGGTCGCTCTCAGGAGCTCAGTGAACTCAAGCGTGGTACCGTGATAGGTTGCCACCTGTGCAATAAGTCCATTCCTGAAATTTCCTCACTACTAAATATTCCACGCTCAACTGTTAGTGGGATTATAACAAAGTGGAAGCAATTGGGAACAACAGCAACTCAGCCACGAAGTAATAGGCCACGTAAAATCACAAAGCGGGGTCAGCGCATGCTGAGGGTCACAGTGTGCAGAAGTCGCCAACTTTCTGCAGAGTCAACAGCTACAGACCTCCAAACTTCATGTGGCCTTCAGATTAGCTCAAGAACAGTGCGTAGAGAGCTTCATGGAATGGGTTTCCATGGCCGAGCAGCTCATCCAAGCCTTACATCACCAAGTGCAATGCAAAGCGTGGGATGCAGTGGGGTAAAGCACGCCGCCACTGGACTCTAGAGCAGTGGAGACGTGTGTCTCTGGAGTGACCAATCACGCTTCTCTGTCTGGCAATCCCATGGACGAGTCTGGGTTTGGCGGTTGCCAGGAGAACGGGACTTGCCTGACTGCATTGTGCCAAGTGTAAAGTTTGGTGGAGGGGGGATTATGGTGTGGGGTTGTTTTTCAGGGGTTGGGCTTGGCCCCTTAGTTCCAGTGAAAGGAACTCTTAATGCTTCAGCATACCAAGACATTTTGGACAATTTCATGCTCCCAACTTTGTGGGGACAGTTTGGGGACGGCCCCTTCCTGTTCCAACATGACTGCGCACCAGTGCACAAAGCAAGGTCTTTATTGCATGTTAATTGCAATTAAATGAAAATTTGTTATAGTTTAAATTTATATTAAATGCAATTAGCTGAATTCTTTTGTATTTTTGACCCTCTTAAGTAGGACTTAAGTACATCTTTATATGTAGTTTTTTTATAATTACTTTGAAATATGGTTAAAGTGTACTGAATATACTGACAAGCATTTATGGCAAAATAAAATATACTTTAATGTCTTTTCTATTCAAAACATGTATGCCATGTATTTAAATATATACTCATGTGTAATGAAGTTGCAATTTAGTGAATTTATATAACATTAACTTTATATGTAATACTGAATAACACCTTATAATCAAGTGCTTTACATGTGCTTTGGTATGTTAGTCAACACATCAAAAGTGCACTTCTTTACAGCATGACAGAAACATTATTAAAATGTACTTTAAAATATGACATTATTACAAAGTGCACTTTTTAAAAGTGTGTTATATAAGTGTCCTCTTTTGAAATACACTTAAGTGACCTTTTATTTCATTAATATTATATTAAATGCAAGTATGTTTTTTTTAAATGTATTTTAAGTGCACTTTGTCACAAGGGGTGCAATGCTCACAGTTAGGCGTTGTTTAAAGTGGTATAACTCTAAATATGAGCAATAGTAATAGTGAAGCAAACTCACTTCACTGGTTGAGTCAGGAGTTGACACGTTAGGCCACTAAAGCAACCAGATCAGTGTTTTAGACCATGTCACATGTGCTTTTAAACTCGTCATTCACTCAAATAATTGTGCATACATATGTATGTGATTAACGTAACGTGGCCCAGATGTTCATGCACACATGAAATACTCGTGCATTTTAACATCTCCGAGTCTCAAAGGTACTGCCGTCAATGTCGACATTTACACACGTGAACAGACCTCATCAGAGCCTTATATCCTCAGCAGAAGTCAGTGTGTGTTCTGCAGTCTTTCAGCACACGTCACGTCACACAAATCAATGACAGGACGAGGACGTTATCTCACTCCTATTCGTCACATATTGACGCTTGGTCAGGACCCCTCTGCGTCACACAGGGACTCAAGATCAGATCAAGACGCATTTAATTCTTTGCATTTGTAAAAGTAGGCATGATTTTATGAATATTTATAGGCTACTTTTATATTTTGGAGAGACAAACCCCACTTCTACCCTAAACCGACCCACTTCTCAACAATATAAAACACGTAACAGGCAAATAAAAGTACACTCACAGGTATTTACTGCAAAAACTGACCAAAAACAGAATAAAAGTATTAACTCATGTTGCATTCCAAGCCTTCTGAAGTCATACGATATCTTTATGTGAAGAACAGAGTTGATCTTAATGTTTTAATCGCTGAAATGATGATCTCGCCACTCGTGAACGCACACACACACTCAATATCTCATTCAAAAGATACACACGACTCTTTAGCATGACGCGATCGGTCACGAGACACACGAGAGCCAATGGCATTTTACAATCAAAGCTGACGTAATGACGCAATTGGTCACGAGACATACGAGAGCCAATGCTGTCAAAGCTGACGTAACGTTTCCTCGGGCGGCAATTTTTGAAATGTGTTCATGATCTTCGGCGGATGGACTCGACGCTGATCGCTTTTGGGGATTTTCTTCACACAAATCAATCGTTTGGCCTCAGAACACTTGGAATATTTGCACTTTTTGAATAAATTGTGGCTGCAGTCGCATCTGCCTGTTATATCCTGTGTTTTATAACACACAAATGGGTAGGTTTAGGGATGGGGTGGGGTCGGGTTACGTGTTCAAAACGTGTCTGAATAGCGTACATAAAAAAATAAAATAAATGTAAATAAAATTATGCTGGCTGATTAAATTGAGAATCACACTCCATGTCATAATGGCAAAATCATAACCCAATATATAGTTTCATCATGACGATAACCATGCCCAACGCGTCTGTGTATGACGCCAAAGGTTTCTCATTGAAATCAATGGAGTACTGCACGTCGAAAAACAACTCTAAAGGGGTCCCTGTGCGTTAAAAAGTGACGCCGAAGGGAACTGACCAAGCGTCAATATGTGACGAATAGGAGTGAGACTGTGTTGGCATTGGCACTGATTTAGGAACATAATCATGAATGTTTTGCATATCATCAGGCAAGTTTTTAAAATGGTCACAAGCCTAAAATGTAAGTTAAGTAAAATGTAGATCTTGATTTATTAAATATCAAATGATTTTTCTGTCTGAGAGCATTACAACAGAGGTGTTTTAATAACAACTGATTTAAATATCGCAAGAAAAGAACTTAAATCTGTTAATGAGTTCAATTTTGAGTTGTGTCAACTATAGTGTTGGGAAGTTCGACTTGATCTTTGAATCTCGTTCTGCAAAATGAACTAATCTTTATTAGTCATTATTCAAGAAAATAATGATATATGTTCAGCTTAATTTCACATATTATCATGTTCTGAATTAGGAAATCATTATAAGGAGGCAAAGATGATAAAAAAGAAAACAATTCATGATATTATGGAAGTCTCTACATTATATGTGTAGGTAAATATTTATTCTTATTAATGTATTGTTATATAAATTACCATGATTATAGTATTATTTATTGAAAATGTGGACGGCAAGACTTTTCATAACTTCAAATATATCGCATTTGCATATTGCTTAATAAATGCCTTTTATATATATATATATATATATATATATGGATAAACAATTTTCATTATCACATTTTTGGCACCCCTCTTATAGTCATTTATAAAAAGTGAAGTTACATATTTTGCCGTTTATCAATCGTAAATCCATTTACACTGCAGTTACAATTGCCTAAATAAATGTCATGAGAGTAATGTTTTAAATATAACATTTTCAATATAGAAATATGACATTTTGAGGAAAAATTAAATGTTACTATTATATATGAAACTAAAACCGCCAGTAGTTGGCGGCAAGTCATAATAAGCAAATTATAGAATCATTCATTCAACCGATTCGTTCAAACCGACTGATTCATTCAGGAAAGCAGCAAGTGTCCACTGACTTTATGAACGATTCATTGAATCATTGACTCACCCGATTCACTCAAAAAAGATGAATCATTTAAGAACAAAACACCACTGTGTGTATATTAGTATTTTCATTGGCAAAATTGGCAGTGTTGTGTCTAAAAATGGTAAATTCATATAATCAACTTATTGTTTTTAGAAGTGTTGTATAAAATGAATGAACATTTTCTGAAGAAAATGTGAGTGGTGCTTGCAGTGGCAAAACTCGGCACTCGGTTGCTAGGGTGTTTCTAGTGGGTTGCTAGGGTGGCATGGGTGGTTGCTATGGTGTTTGCTAGGTGGTTACTAAGGTATTCTGAGTTATTGCTAGGTGGTTGCTAAGGTATGCTGGGTGGTTGCTAGGGCGTTGCTAGGGTGTTCTGGGTGGTTGCTAGGCGGTTGCTAAGGTGTTCTGGGTGGTTGCTAGGCAGTTGCTAAGGTATTCTAGGGGTTTCTAGGGTGGCATGGGTGGTTGCTATGGTGTTTACTAGGTGGTTGCTAGGGTATCCTGGGTGGTTGCTAGGGCGTTGCTTGGCGGATGCTAGGTGTTGTATAAAATGAATATCACATTTTGCAATCATGCTGATATCCGAGAAAATTGCTTGTGTTTTTAGACTTTGCTTAATGCTATTTTACAGCAACGCCAGACTAGCTTGCATGTAGTTAAGCTCAATGCAGGGTACTGTATTGAGATGTTTTAACAGTGGTTTGGTTTCACAGCGGTGACAAGCAGTGCTGAAGTTTAGGGCAAACCTGGCTGTCACCAGTGAAGGCGAGTGTTTTCTGCTTGTAGGGCTATAACACACAGCGATTTCTGTCCGACAGGTGTGACACTCACGGGTTTGAGGCCTCAGTGTTGTGAGATCTTCAGTCAAACTGAAGGAAACTCACGCAAAGACCCCCAGGACGTCACGTGTCCTTTGGTGCAGTAAACAAACTTGTTTCCAGAAAGCGCATGATTCTCCTCCACAGGGCGAGTGGGTGGAATGTTAAGTGCCTCGTCCCGGTATGAGCTTACAAATGACCGCGGGAGTCGAGCGATTAGCATATCTGTTTAAACATGCTGACAAAGGAGACGCGCGGCGTTCACGATCGGCAGGGAATGGAGAAAAATCCCTATCCTTCTCCGGTCAGGCATTTGTTTTCATGAAACTTCCATTTGCTTGATGAAAACGGAAAGCAATAGTACAGACGCAGGCTCATCCATCTATAAAACACAACATAATTTAGTGGCGTGTTTAGCCAGCACACGCTCACATAACGGTCGACAACATTGTAAAGTCAGTATCTGCATCCGAAATCACATACTTGCCTACTATGTAGTAGGTGAAAAACAGTATGTCCAAATTCACAGTACTTATAAAAGACAGACTACTTCCGGCGAGATTCTGAAGTGTGCATACGATGGACAATTTACTATCCCATAAGGCCACGGGAAAGGACTTGTGAATGCCATACTATACATACATTTTAGTGGTCTTTAAGTAATTACTTATTCAAAATAAGTACCAAGAGAGTATGCAATTTCAGACACAGCCCGTATAAAGTCAAAATAGATAAAAGAAGTGCACTTAATTGTATTGAATGCGCACTTGTAGTGTACTTCAAATCTTAAAAATGTATTAAAAGACACTGTACTTGCAGGTAATATAATATTAATGAAATAAAAGATCAGTTAAGTGCACTTAAAGAGAGTACACGCTCTTTGTAATAATGTCACATTGAGAGATTTACTTTGAAGTGCATGTTAAAGCATTATGTTTGAATAATCTTTTTCGTGTTTTAAAGAAGTGCACTTATTTTTATGTGCTGACTAACACACTAAAGCACATGCAAAATATCGTTTTAACTGTAGACAATGGAATTATTTCAAAGATAATAGACGTAATTATGAAATTGCATATAAAGATGTACTTAACTCCTACTTAAATGGGCAAAAACACTCAAATAATTGCATTTAATATAAATTTAAACTGTAATACAGTGTCTAAAAACATTACATTCAGTTCACACTTCTTTAAAAGTATATTATATCCATAATAATTACTCTTTTTAAGTGGAAAAGTGGAAAGACTTCCAGAAGTAGAAAAACACTTTCTATGAAGCCCATGCTTATAATGCATTATAGCCATATTTATACTTATTTATAAGTATTACTATTCTATAAATATATTTATAAAGACTCATTAAGACCTATACTGCATTATAACAACAGTTATAGTTACATTTATATTATTTCTATAATTACTTATAAGTCATGCATTTGCTTTTTCAATGCTCATAATCCATTATACACTGATTTATTAATGATCAAATATAAAATAGTTCCAGAGACACATGTTTGCTGTACCAATTAGTTATCAATTATGTCTTTAATGGCTAATGTTTGCATTATGGATGAATAATGGTAATTTTGATTTGTTAAAATCTATATCTCCTCAGCCATATGCATGGTTTTGCTTATAGCAGTTTGAAATTATACTTTAAAAAATATTATTGCAGTGTTTTGGTAGTGTGTAACATTAAAAAATTTTTTTTTTTTTTTTTTCATTATTTTATTACAGGAATTATTGTTCATTAGTTACATTTACAAGTAAACAACTTATGTATAATGAGCACATCTTCATGATTTCTTAACATTTGCTTTATTGCTTAAAGCCATCAATAATGCATTTATAGAGGTTAATAACTGTATTATTACTCACAATACGTATTTATAAGAACACAACACGGTTATTAATAACAATATATTCACTTATTTGACAGAAATCGGAATGACTAAATATAATATAATAACAGAATTGTAGGTTACATCTTTATTAATACATTCATGGAATCATATGACTGACTAATTAATATTCATAAACCAGTGTATAATGGATTATGTGCATTAAAAAAAAGCAAATGCATGACTCATAAGTAATTATAGAAATAATATAAATGGGGCTATAATTCACTATAAGCAAAGTGTTACCAAATATATTTAATAAACAATGCAAATAAATGAGACACACGAGCTGATGCCTGTATAAGTATAAATTGGGCTATAATTCATTATAAACATGGGCTTCATAGAAAGTGTTACCAAAATATTGAATAATAATAAAAATCAATGAATTTCTTCCTCAAACTCACATGAGATGATGCTGGGTTAAAACAAGTATCTTGTGCGAATCTAGTCGATTCAAAGGGTGATTAAGGATGAATTATCTTTTGTTTAATTTAATTCGCTACAAGCCTAGCATGGCTAATTTATCTGGAACAAACTCCCCAACACCTTGACCAGCCAAGCTGTCGGTCTGAGCGCGTTAATGACTTGGCTTTACGCCAGCGGCCGTCCTGCTCGTCCGCGGCAGCGGTTCCGCTCGGAGGCGTTTCTGCCTCTGCCCGCTTTCTTCATCGATCCTCCTCGTCTCCTCCCCTCCACATAATTCACCGGCCAGGTAAATTGGAACAATAAGTCAGACCATTAGTGAATTAGTTTGTTTTGAAAATCGTGCATTGATCTGAGCTCTGCTGATTGGGTTGAGGCAGGCGTGGGCATTTAATTATCCTGCCGAGAGTGCTGAGCTCAGACTCCTGAAGGTCAGTGCGAGATGCGCGTGAATCCGCGGCGCTCGCTCGCGTTCTCCGGCTGTAATTGGCAGAGCGTTTGTGTGGCCGTCCGGAGAGCTGTGCGGAGCCCGCAGCGCTTTCATAATTGTGACGCCTCATAATCTCAACGGGACAAATTGCACTACAATCTCTTTACCCTCCCCTGTTAGCTCTCCCCCGCAGTGCAGTGTGCGACATGAATACAAATCTAATGTAAAATAACATAAAACAAGAACACAGTCAGAGACTCGGAGTCCTGCTGGCCGGTGGGACCTCAAGGGATTGAGTTTCTGTGGCTGATCGCCCAGCGTCTGCCGTGCTGGAAAATCATTTTTCTGCTGGAGTCTTTGTTAAAATATGCCAGAGAAACACGATTTCAGCAGATGACCCACTATACACTTGTACTGTGCATGCTCAACCATCTAACCTTACACTACTTACACTACAAAATAGTATAGAGTAGAGCATATGTACGCAAAATGTGCACAGTGTTCATTACCTCTTAATCAGCGTTTCCTGAACATGTGCTTGCTTGTATGGTAAATATATTGGAAAATGTTGAAATATTTGTTTTTTGCCTGAATTGTGCAAGAAATATACATGATATATTGTAAGTGTCTTACATTGAACAATAACATATATTTATGAATGAGAATAAACTAAATTCTGTAAAATATATTGCTTAATATTTTGAAAATATAACTTTGAGTGTGTGAGTGTGTGTGATATATACATATATATCACACACACTCGCACAAACACACACTCACGCTCACACACATACACGCACACACTCTCACATACACACACATGCTCACACTCACATGCACACACACTCACACACAAACACACACTCGCACACGTGCACACACATACTTGCGCACACACACACGCAAACACACACTCACACACACCTTCACACACAAACAGCAAACACACTCACTCACACACACACAAACTCTCACACATGCACGCACACACTCTCACTCACACACATGCACACGCACACACACTCACGCACACACTCACAATACAGTACAGTATAGTTCATTGTTAGTTCATGTAACTTTAATAATGCAACTAATGTATTAGTAGTACATAAAGAAATGAATTATAATAAATACATTAATATTAAATACAATAAAGTGTAATAAAAATGTTCATAGCTGTCATTGGAGCATTGCATTGAACAATTAGCATCTAGGACTGGAACGATCCATAAAGACAGATTAAGACTAATAATATAACATAACAGCATTATTGCATGCATTTGCGTTAAACTGTAAAATGCCTGTTTTTATAGTTAAAGGCATTGGTGAACATACAGATAACATTGATTCAGACGACTCAAGTTCAGACTATGCACATCAGGTTTAGAGGCCTTGGCACTGGGGTTTTGAAAACACACTCTGACAGCAAACATCCAGCACAGAGGCAGTGTGTGGTCGACATCGAGTGTACGGGGACTTCAGAACAAACCCAAACCCTCGACTTCCTCTCAGAGGAGTTTGTAGGCGGAAACTGTTCGATACGTCCTCACAAAGCACAGTCTCCCTCGCTTCAATCCAGCAGCTCTTGGGATCCGCAATACAAATAGGGGACAAGCCTCCATCCCTGTGAAGTGTCAGGAACAAAGCGCAGCTCAGCCCCTATGAAGGGAAACAGCGATTGATTGAGTCCACACAAGACCTGCATTAGGAATGAGATTTCTGAATAAAGCCGTGAAGACAGGAAGCTCTGAGAGTGAATGAGACCATTTACAGGCGCAAAAAAAAGGGGAAACACAAGAATTAGCTGACCGATGCAAGAGGGTTTAATGAAGAAAAACAAATCTAAGCTTATTATTATTCTTCCGATTCCTCTGAGAGCAAATTTTTAACAGTAACTCACAATAGCAATGTTAGCATGTCAGTTCATGTTAGCAACAGGCTAAAACATGTAAGAAAGATACTAGCAACGTGCTAGACATAAAAATGCTAGAAACATGTTGTCATTGTTAAAACATGTAAACAATGTAAACATGCAGACACATGCTAGAAACATGTTAGAAAGATGTTAACAATATGTTAAAACATGCTGGCAATGTGATTTTACAAGTTAGCAAAAGGCAAAAACATGTTAAAAAGATGCTAGCAATGTGTTAAAACATGCTAGTGATGAGCTAAAAATGTTAGAAACATTCTAAAGCATTCTAGAAAAATGCTATAATTGTGTTAAAACGTAAACAATGTGTTAAACATACAGAAACATGCTAGAAAAATGTGCTAAAACATTAGAAAGATGTCAACAATATGTTAAAACATGCTGGCAACATGATTATACAACAAACTAAACCATGTTAGAAAGGTACTATCAAGGTGCTAAACATGCTAGTGACAAGCTACAAATGCTAGAGACATGTTAAAACATGCTAGTGACAAGCAGTGACTAGCTAAAATGCTAGAAACATGCTAGAGACATGCTATCATTATGTTAAAACGTAAAGAATGTAAACATGCAGACACATGCTAGAAAGATCTAAGAAAGATGTTAACGATATGTTAAAACATGCTGGCAATGTGATTATACAAGTTAGAAACAGGTTAAAACATGTTAGAAAGATGCTAGCAATATGTTAAAACATGTTTGTGACAAGCTAAAATGTTAAAACATGTTAAAACATGCTAGAAACGTTCTATAATTATGTTAAAACATGTAAACAATTTGTTAAACATGCAGAAACATGATTATACAAGTTAGCAACAGGCTAAAACATGTTAGAAAGATGCTAGCAATGTGTTAAAACATGTGAGTGACAAGCCAAAATGCTAAAAACATGCTAAAACATGCTAGAAACATAATATAATTGTGTTAATACATGTAAACAATGCATTAAACATGCAGAAACATGCTAGAAACATGTTAGCAATGTGTTAAAACATTCTAGCAACATGCAAAATCATGCTAGCAATGTGCTAAAACATGTTAGAAACATATTAGAAATGTGCTAAAACATTTTAGCAGCATTTTTAACATCAACGTGTTCAAATATGCAACAATCAAAACCTAAGAACATGCCAGCAACTCCCAGAAAGAAGAAGTGATTATTTTAAGCCATCATATTTCTTTCTAATTAATCCAAGAGAATGGTTGGCATTATGGCACTATATTAATTGATTGTTCTGATTAACCTGTTTAATATTAATTGCTGCTTGGAAAATGTTATGTAATTATGTAGTTAATATGTGCAGACTGACTTTATATAACTTCTGTGAGTGAAACCTTCAAACTTCAAAAGCTTTTAAAAGTTATTTTATACTTTTTCCAGATATGGCTTTGTCAAGGCAGCAGCAAACCTAACTCATCTAATTTTATAATAATTTTTGTTGTTCCCTAGATGTGTTTTGGTCAAATGGGTGCATGAAAAAGACTGCAAATATGATAATTTGCCACATTTGTTCATAAGTGGATTGGTTTAATCTCCAAACATCCACATTGACGAAACGCAGGTCCTTCAGGCAGTGGAGAGAAAACCGAGAGATTTGTAAACAGCATGTGTCTTTCTCCGAGGGATACGACTAAAGCACAGGAGCAGATAATAGTATGAGTGTTTAATATGAAATATCTTGTCATACGGCGCATCAGCAGGGGGATATTCATCTGTGAGACCCTCTTCTGAAGACGACTGGCGTTCATTGATTTTCAAGTGCAAAGAACTCATTGTAATAATTGTGTGATGTGGAAATCCAGTGCACTTACTTACCCACTTAAGTTATTTAGCAGGCACGTTTTATTCCAAGCAATACAGAGACGGACACCCTGGGTGGTGTTTTACATTCACAACCCTTACTTCCATAATATGAAACAGGATATTCAACAAGAAAAAAGAAAACCCTTATAGGCCGTAACTTGATGTTATCTAATGGAAATTGATTGGATGCTGCAACGTGGGCGTTCCTTAGCAGAATGATTCAGAGCTGAATGTGAGCTTGCAATGCCTAAATAGCTGTTTGACTGATTAACCAGGAACTCGCACAGCCTTCATGCAACTTCAGCCAGGTTTTTGCACAAATAGTAGCTTCACTTAAAGGGGACCTGTTATGCAAAATTCACTTTGACATGGTGTTTGAACATAAATGTGTGTTGGCAGTGTGTGTACACAACCACCCTATAATGGTGAAAATCCACACACTCCTCTAATCCCTATAAATTATAAGCAGTGTCTCAGAACAAGCCATTTGCAGCTTGTAGCAGTGTGACGTCATATATGCTTAGGCTCCGCCCACGACTGCTGACGGACTCTGCCCTATTAGCATAGACCCCGCCCACGACTGCAGACGGACTCTGCCCACGACTGCTGATGGACTCCGCCCTATTAGCATAGACCCCGCCCATGACTGCTGACGGACTCTGCCATATTAGCATAGACCCCGCCCACGACTGCAGACGGACTCTGCCCTATTAGCATAGACCCTGCCCATGACTGCAGACGGACTCTGCCCTATTAGCATAGACCCTGCCCACGACTGCAGACGGACTCTGCCCTATTAGCATAGACCCTGCCCACGACTGCTGACAGACTCCGCCCTATTAGCATAGACCCCGCCCATGACTGCTGACGGACTCTGCCCTATTAGCATAGACCCCGCCCACAACTGCAGATGGACTCTGCCCTATTAGCATAGACCCTGCCCACGACTGCAGACGGACTCTGCCCTATTAGCATAGACCCTGCCCACGACTGCTGACAGACTCCGCCCTATTAGCATAGACCCCGCCCTCAGTGAGCTGTACACAGTCCGCCATGTTTATCTCCTCTCCAGATCATTTAACAGCAGCATTCAAGTAAGAAATGTGTTCTTATTAAAGCTACTAAAGTTATTCAGTCGAGAGCAGTGAGTAATTTTCTGTTTTTATCTTGTTGTTTGATTCATATTAACAGCAGATATAGCAGTAGGTACTGTATATTACGCTGCTGTCACTTTAATACACAGATCTGATATACACACAGGATTTCTTTACGGTCACAGACATAACCGACTGTGTTTATGTGAACTGTGTGTGTTTTTGACATAACCTTGTGTGTATTTGTCAGTTTAAGCGCAATAAGACGTGAAAGAGAACTTAGTTTAATACTCACGGGACACTCCGTCTGACACACAGCTTTCTGTGTGAAAGGGGGCGGAGCAGCAGCTCATTTGCATTTAAAGATACATGCACGAAAACAGCATGCTTATCCTTCCACTCAAAAATGGGCATTTACAACATGGTATAATAAATGATCTGTTGGGTATTTTGAGCTGAAACTTCACACACACATTCTGTGGACGCCTGAGACTTATATTACATCTTGTAAAAACGGGCATAATAGATCCCCTTTAAAATGAACCAAAACCAGTTCGCTTCAAGTGAGCCAGAAAGGAAATCAGCTCGCATACATAATCTCAACTGCCTGATTTTTAATTTAGTCGCAAAATGTAACTATATTATCAGCCAGTGCTTTGTATAAAGTTGAATACATAATCATGTCCAACTTTATCCACATAGTATACTTGCGTAGTGTGATATATACTATATAGAGCTGCTCGTATCTTCACAAAACTATATTACTGCTCAGCTGTAAACTGCTAAATGTGACTATAAGGCATGAAGATATTATAAACATTAGCATCACAATTTTTTGTAAAGCTGCTTTGAAACAATGTGTATTGTGAAAAGCACTATATGCATAAATTGACTTGACTCTTGGTGCTCATAATGTAAGTGGATTTCATTGGAGCACTTTCTTTTTGGTCCTCTTTTGCATTGATGTGGCCTCAGACTCCTTGTAGTTCACACTACTTTATGCCGAATTCATACTACATGATATTTTTGTCATAAGATTATGCCATTATGACAAGAAACATGTCAGACTGCACGTTGCTTCCTAACTAATCATCGCTTGCCGTCTTTAATGACGTGTGTGATGTCATAGAAAAGGAGGAACTAGTGCTTCTCAATACTCGTTTCCTCGCTCCTATATCCTCAAGCCCGAGACCCGGAAACTGATCGAACTCAGCCATCTTGAAGGACATCTCAATTCTCTAATTGCACTGCAAGGAGGCGAGGAATGAGGAGCGAGGATACACAGGTGTATCCTTCCCTCGCATCCGGAGGGGGTGGAGCTAAG
This sequence comes from Coreius guichenoti, assembly GCA_039654105.1. Taxonomy (NCBI): domain Eukaryota; kingdom Metazoa; phylum Chordata; class Actinopteri; order Cypriniformes; family Gobionidae; genus Coreius; species Coreius guichenoti. The sequence goes on along the minus strand of CM077169.1, from coordinate 53,090,366 downwards.
ACGCGAGGGAAGGAAACAAGGATGCACAAATAAGAAATGAGAAGCACCCATTGACTTTCAGAAACAAGGGCGTAAACAAACAACGGCTACTGTATTGTTAATTCCAGCACTCACCGGGTTACTGAAGCGCCTCTGCTATTGTTCGCCAGCATCTTTTTTCACTCTGTCGTGGTCGTCCCTCGAGGAAACATCACAAAGGCAGGAGTATTGTTGCATCGCTCCACGAACCTTTCCTCCATCGCATAATTCCACCTAGCAGCACCAATATTATCGTCTCTCTTTTGTGTTGCCATTTTTGAAAGCTGTGTTTAGACTGTTTTTGTATCCTGAAGTATCGCAGACGCTGTGTCGGTTGTCCTGCACGATCACACACTATACCTGATAATCGATTCTTGCATCCCAAAGCCTATTGTCGTTTACAAATCATCACGACACCCTACGTCAAATGAATTGTGCCAAAATCAGGCTGATATTGTGCAGTCTAAACCCAGCATTAGACCTCAGACATCAGATTTTGCGAAAACAAATGTGTGTATTCTTATGAGGATAGTTTAATGCAATCCTCTCTCCAATTATGAGTGCAGAGGTCTCCTTCTAAACCCACACAACCTCATGACACTGTGAAGGTTTTGCTTGTTTTTACCAGTGATGGAAGATGGCAGATATGTGTGTCAAGCCTCAAGGTACTTCTGGCATATTGCACATTTTTCAGTAAAGCTGTGGTTTATCTTGCATTTGGTGTATTTTGCTTCTTTCCCACATATATAATATGCAGGCCTCTTTGCTTAAGTTCTGGTTTTACAGTTTCCCTTTGGTTTTCTGTGAAAACTTCATTGCATTGCTGCATGAAAATGAAGAAATTAAAAACAAACGTTCAGAACCATATTTTACATATAGTCAAACTTTGGACAGGTGGTGGCGCTAGAGGGATTGAGTTAGAGACTCCAAATTTGCTATGGTGACAGTTCAGACTGTCCTCTAGGAGTGTGCCAAATTTCACAACTTTTTACCATACGGTTCTATGGGCTGCTATAGACTTCCAGAGCGGAAGAAGAAGAAGAAGAAACGGAAGAATGATAGTAAGAAGAACTGGCCCCTAATAATTTGTGCAAACTGTAAATAATTAACATTCTTTGGAATAACGTGCACTGATGATGCACAACAAGGACATTTATTAAGAAAGCAAATTAGATTTAGTTTTATGTGGACCTTAACCAGGTCTGTCAAGGTGACTGTATTCACAGCACAATAAAGCATGGCATTGTCGATCTTCTGCCTATGCGATGTTTTCTGTAATGCACATGCAATTTTCCCGATTAGATAGGAAGAGGTGCATTACTTAAAGCAAGAGGATGAATAAATTATGACCCTGTTGCCCCGACAGACAATGTGGCTCTTTGTGCGCAATAAACATTAATCATGCCGCAAATTGCATTATTTTGTTAGACATCTAAACAGTTCCCCTGCTTGCAATGTCACAGCATTGCACTCAGTGCAGTATTAATGTGCACAGATTAATTATTATATGTTTGTGCTTTTCCGTAAGACTGCGGTGGGTTTGGCTGCATGCCTGAACGCCACAAGAAATATCAATATCAGACACCATTCGTCACGGCCAGTCCTTCAGATGCTGGGATCTCTTTTCGTTTGATGCATGTGCTTCTCTTCAGTTAAAAGCCCATTTGCATCAATTCTTGTAGTTCAGACAACAACAAAAACTCTATAGAGGCTCATACGTGCAACACAAAGCTTGTGAATGTAATGTTTTGGACACTTAATTGCATGCTATTTACAAGTAAATGTATTATAGTTTTAATTTATATTAAATGCAATTTGCTGATTAGCTGAAATGAGTGTTTTTTTAACCCACTGAAGTAGGACTTAAGTACATCTTTATATGCAATTTCATAATTACTTCTATTGTCTTTGGTTAAAGTGTACTCTAGTTTATTTAAAAACTTGTATTTAAATATATTTTTAATTGCACATTTGTAATGATGAAGTTGCAATTTAGTACATTTAAAATATGTTAACTTTAACATAATACTGAATAAAGTTAAAATTATAGTCATTTAATTTATATGTGCTTTAGTATGTTAACTGACACATCAAAATAAGTGCACTTCTTTAAAAGATTATTAAAACACAATGATTTAAAATGTATTTTAAAGTAAAACTTTTAATTTGACATTATTACAAAGTGCACTTTTTAAAATTCTACTTAAGTGTATGAAAGTGTAATCTCTTTAAGTACACTTTTATTTCATTATATTATATTATTTGCAAGTACAGCTTTTAAAACATACTATTAAGACAACAAGTGCACATTCAATACAATTAAGCACACTTCTTTTTCACAAGGCAATAGCCAGTTGATTGGCTGAAGAAAAAGCAAATTAGGCAATACAAATCAATAATCAATTAACAGAGACTTTAAGAGGTGGAGCGTGCACATGCGGAGGCACTTAAACTGCATTTACAGTCATTTAGCTGACACTTATACCCAAAGCAAATCACATTATAAGCCAAGGTTAAAGTGCCACTGCTTTTTTTTCAGATATGACCTTTCATGCTGTTTGTGAATGTAAAAGCTCTGCAAAGTTTCAAATCAAAGTGCAGATAAATTGAGTTTTTGTCTCCTAAAAGAAAGAAGTGATTCTGAACTGAAACGAGTCGTCTCACACTATGCAGGTTTGTAGCTAATTTGCATAATGCCAGCCTCTGGTGTTGATTGGCTGAACAGCGTCTCTTTGCCCCGCCCTCAAACACTGCAGTTGTATCTGAGACTGGAAGAGTTTGGTTCGTGTTGTTCATGTTGTTCAAGCAAATCCACTTTGATGAGATTGATGCGGTAAAACCCACGCCATCGTTACTGTCCGTATCACTGTGTGTCAAGAGCTGAGATTCAGATATGATAATGAGCGTTTGCTTTCTGACCAATCACAGCAGACTGGACCAATCAGACCAATCAGAGCAGGCTCTGTGAATGTCATTAGAATAACCCTCAGTGCAGCAGTTACGGCTGAGATTTGTGTCGTTCAGAGGTGACTATGATAGTGTGAGCGTGTGTTTCTCATCCAGGAATGAAGATTCTGTAAGTGTTATCATTTATTGATGTTGTTTTAAAGCCATATTTCTACCACGAAACACAAAAGAAGATGTTTAACAGAATTTCTCCTTTTGTTTTACACTAAAGAAAGTTAATCATATGACGGACATCTCATTTTTGCTGAACTGTTGCTTTAAGTAGGTATGAGAGGAAATGATCTAGTGTCCCTTAAAGAGACATACTTTCAGATATTCGGCCATGATAACTTTCTCTCCTTTATTTGTAAAAATAGATGACATCACAATTAAGAATATTTTCTGTAATGAGTGACAGTATGTGTATTATAAATATTTCAGTATTTTTATTATTTGAGTATGATTTTCTTTCAAAGCTCTTTATAAAAAAAGATTATCAAATATAGATCAGTGCTATTTTAGTATAATTGTGATACTATTATAATTTTTATTAATATTTTGAATGTTTTTATATATATATTTTCTGTTTTAATTTTAATTTTGTTGTGTTTTTTTTGTTGTGTCATTATTATTACACATATCTACATAGTTATATAGTATTTTAGTGCATCATTTTATTAAATTTTATTTTTTAATTTTATTTATTTATTTTTAATTTAATTTTTTTTTTTTTTTTTTTTCATTTTATCAAGAAACAATCATGTCTGTCAGTGAAAACAGGTAAAAACTACAGCACTGAACTTTTCCCTGTGAAGATTTCAAAGGGTTAACGTGTCCCTCGCCACGTGTTTAATCTCAGTAAAATTATGCATTGTTACATTGTGACAGGCAACCTCAAATTAATCTGAAGTAATTAGTTAAAGGAGCCCTCATTAGACGGCTCAGCTGCATATTTGTCATTGCTGCCACTGCAGGTGCCACTTCCAGCAGAACCCAGTGTGACTCGAGATCTTCATTCATTAGCCACTGCAAACAGCCGTACAGGAAGTGGGAAGAAATGATTTCATTGACAATTAGATAATTGCATAGAAGAGAGAATATTAATCTGCATTCAGTTGCCTGGAGCTCTTAGCGTATCTTAATTATGTATGTACTGTATAAAGACCTGCGAACGCCTTCAGGATGAGTATAACATCCATACATTTACATTGATCATATATTATCAGATATGATTAATAATGCAGATCTTTTGCCTGCAGTATGTTAATTATGGAAGTATGCATGGTATAATTCATTAACGTTTCATAACCTTTTCTTTTTTATATATGAAAGGTGGGTAAGGTCAGAGTTTTATTAACAGTGAAAACACAAACATGTGATTAGCTCCCAAACTCATAATTCACATACTACACTTTCAAAACTGCCACAGCATAAATTAACAAAAAAAAAAAAGCTAAATTATTACATTGAAGTTATTTATGAGAACAACCTCTTAATCTCGCAAAAGAGCAAAAAAATAAGATCTTAATTAGGGCAACTGCATCAAATGTACATAAATTAATGTTAAAAAGTACATTATGCCCTATTTTAAAGTTTTGATGTTGTTTTTGGGCTTGAATGCTTGAATGTTGATTATTTCCTCATATTCTCCATTGTTGCGGCTCCTCTCTTCCCAGTCTGTCAGTAACACTCTGTTTAGTTCCTGTCTCTATGAAGCCCCTCCTTCTGAAAAGCACACTGTGCTCTGATTGGTCGGCTTGAGCAGTGTGTTGTGATTGGTGTTTGGGAAATGCTCCGCCCCTTACCATAACCGCCAGTTTCAACACACTACTAACTAACTCAACCAGGCCCCGCCCCTTTATTCTGCGTATGAATTATTATAATGAGGAATATTGTGACGTGTTGGTTCCCGGAGGATGGAGGCGTTTTAGGGAGTTCAGAAACACTGACACTAATATAGAGAAGAACTGGCTTTCTCATGCTCAAACAGCAACATTACACACTAAAGAACGATGTAAAAAAGCATAATAGGTAGTTTTATTTTCTTCATTCTACCGTCGGTGCCACGTCACATGAGTCTGACACTTCACGAGGAGGGTAAATGTTGTCTTTTAATAGCACAGAGTTTGGCTTCTGGTGCTGGAGGGGAAGATCTTGAGGATCATTACAGTGGAAAATGGCTGTTATCGCGACATAACCACACGCTGCTGGAGAGACAGTCATAAAGAGTGCCGTGACATATGCTGTGATATGGAAATGCATCTGGTTTTAATAGCGCACACACGGGCCGGTCGTGTTAAACTCGCATGTCTTTTGCCTTGGTGGGCGAATCTTACAAAGATAAGACCTGTGCTGTATATTTCATACATTTTATATAAGTTTTGCATAAAGATGCTGAACCATATTTTTAGAATCAAAACATTTAGCATTTTTTTCCCTCCAAAATGATGCTAAAAAACACCTGGTTCTCAATACTGTAATAGAAATCATAATTCAGTTCAACAAATACTATAGACTACAAATAATGACATCTAAATGAAACGTCAAACAATGTTATTTAGCATCACGGAATCAACGTAAATACATTAATTTATACTGCAAAATTCATTTTTATGGATTGCATATGAATTATTTAAGTGCATGCACTTTATGCAATATACCATTATCTTTACTTTTAACTTAAATATGACTTTTTTTTTTTTAACATTAAATTAATGGGAATGATTCACTTTTCTTCCATTTTCAGGTGAAATATGACCAGGACATGTTGGGACAGTTTTAATAAGATTGGAGTGGCTGGTTTTTCTAGACTCAGAAACATAATTTATTAGATGATATGTATTTTTCAAGCAGTATTTATCTTGCAAAAAGAGCAAGATCTTAATTAGGGTAATCACATCAAACTCACATATGTCAAGTGCAACTAATAAAATGATAAAAACCTTGATGTACTGTACAAAATGACTGAAAAACCTAGTGACAAGCAGCAGCACTTCATTAAAATATTTTCCTCGAAAGAAGATGTAAAATGATTTTTTTATAGACTTTTTCATTCTAATATTTTGCCACTGCTACTTTTCTAAAGATGACTTGCATTGGCTATAAAACTGTATAACACAATGTGACCAAAAACATTTATTCTTGACTCAGAATCATGGCTTATGTTGTTTCAAATTCCTTTTACAGGAGTGTATTTACTCTTGTCTATCTCACTTTCATGCAGGATATCAGTATGCACCACTTAATTGCACAAATTAATGCAATGCAATAAATTCATGTGCGAGCGCATGCACGGCGTTAATTATCGTGAGATGCGCTGGCGTAGTCCTCCACAAACCAAACCCATGTCACAACACATCATAACGCTGACACTCACCCCCGCCTGAACTTATCATGCCACCAATTAGTCTGAATAAAGTGAAGGCTGTTCTTCCTGTTTGTAATCCATCCTCATCTGTGAAAAGGGCAGGGAGTCAGGTCAGCGTGGAGCTCTGCAAACGGAGGACTGTGGGATTAAACGGCTAATAAAATCAAATATATCGGGCTGCTGTTGCGGGTTATTCCAACAAGATTAGGTTTCATTCAACCCAGGCTCATTGGAAAAACACTGAGTCGTGTGTTTCATGACACTTTCAAAGTGAAAGCCAAAAGAGTGTTCAGTTTTATAAGAAACAGATGAACGTGAATCTGGCAATGCTTTATTACATTGGTTATTGTACGCATTGCGGCAGTTCGGGAATGAAAATGACGTAGCACCTACAGTAGACTAGTGGCCAAAAGTGATGTAAAATTTACAAATTCAATCTTAAAAGTTTGTTGAATATTTTGTAAGCATATTGCATAGTTGTGCTTGGAGTGGATTGTTTTATTTGTGATAATAACGCAATGAAACATGACAAACTGTGCCGACGTCATTTTCATCCAGGCTGTCATACAAAGAAATTATGAATGCATGCAAAAACAAGACAGAACCAATGAAATATCAATAACTGATTATGTTGTAGTCAATGTACACTTTTTATTATATGCATATTTTTTTGCATAGTAAAATAAAACCTGTAGCTTTTTGCCAAATAATTTTGTTGTTCATGCTCAACAACATCTCTGCTTGTTTGCAATGCAATGATAAATAAAGAACTGGTTCTTTTTTGCCAAATAATTTAGTCAGATATGCATTTTAATAAAATTTAGCGTTTTGTTCTACCCTCACTAAAAATACCCCCAATAAAAAACATTCGCTGAAGAATCATGCATTTTACCCTGTCATGCATGTTATTCTAGCTCTTTCCAAACCATGCACTATGGTAAAAGTGTTTTGAGGTCATAACATGGTATTGTGCATGAAAATAAGTCTTTATTATTCAATAATCTGCTACTGTAATCATAATTCTGTGTGAAAAGGAATAAAAGTTGTTGGTGTTTTGCTGCCTCCAGTGTTGATTTCAGCTGGAAACTGCAATGATTTGTATGTATTGGTACGCATTTTGACTTTTGCAGTTTATTTTTTTCCCAATGAACCTGCACATCCAGAGTCTTGTGAATGATGCTGAGATATTGTTTTGTGTTCTTCCTGTCCTGCAGGTCTCCACAGAATGGAGCGAGAATGAGCAGAGAGCGGTCGAGAGTGAAGCATGAACTGGAGGCTCATTGAAGTCACTTACTTCCTGTTTATATGGGATCATATAACAGTTCAGTCTTCCCGCCAAGAGCCCTCGGCCAACGAACAGCATGTTACCAAGCAGTTTGATTGGCTCATCTCTGACCGTGGCCCTTTCCACCACTCGAAGGGGTACCTCTCCTTCATGGAAAGATTTCGCCAAGGATTCACGACCCGATATAAGATTTATAGGTGAGTGCACTTAATCGACTCTTGCATATGCAAAGTTTCTGCTTAAAAGCGAGCGGACGGGCTTATGAAGAACTGCCCTCGGTGTAAACCTGTTTTATCACCCTATGGAGTTCAAAGCACATCGAGCATTGAGTTCGGCCCATTCATAGAGGGAGGATATGCGTTCAATCTGATCAGCTCCTCAGTTATTGTGCTTGCAGGCTTCCCACGCTCATGAAAAACCGTGGAAATATAAGAGAATTTTAAAATAGTGCTTCCCAGGCCTGGAGAAAATCATGGACATTTCTGAAGTGAATTTGTTCTGTTTTGTTCCGAAATAGTGCATTGGCAAGAAATTGCTATTTGAGGGTGAGTGCCATTTTAGTATACTGATTTTTTCAAGCGAATCATGTAAAATTCAATTTGGGAAGCTGCACTGTGTGTAGAAGTGGGCTGTAGCTCTTGTGGAGCAGTGATTTCTGTTGTTGCCCATGAAAGTATTTCAAAGATCCTTGAAAAATAAAGAGGTAATGCTAGTGTTGTAGTACTCGAGACCAGTCTTAAGACCATTTTTTGAAGGTCTTGGTCTTGTCTGGGTCTCGACCTCGACCGCGACCGCATTTGTCTTGGTCTCAGACTAAGAGGGCTCAGATTTTATCTCAAGACTAGTCAAGATCTGCGAGGATATCACGAAATTGCTGGTGCATTGTCTGATTTATTTGTTAACATCATTATTGTGATTTGATGTGAAACTTACTGCTTAAAATGCAACCAATAACTACATTTTAATGCAATTTCTTTTGTTATTGTAGTTCAAAATCAATGCAGGATTGTCTCAAAATGCCCAAAATTAATATAAATATAAATGCCCACAAAATTCAAGATATGATTGCAAAAAATATCTAGTTTTTTATATAGCATAGGATATAATTTAACAATATCAAGAGAGCTGTTTTCACGGTTGCAAATGTGATATTGATTTTATACAAATGTTCAATAAACGGGGCTTAATGTTAATATTAAGTTTTTGCCTTTTCGGCAACGTGTTTTGTTACTAAATGAATCAGCTTTGAACAAATCGGTTGAATAAATGATTCCGTGTTTTCATTTCAGTTTCATATTTCAAATTAGACCTATCCTTTTATTTTCCCATCATATTTCTATGTTCAAAATGTTATTTTTATAATATAATTCTCAGCATTATTTATGCCGGTGTAATTGTACTAATTCAGATGCAGCTTCTGTGCCACCTCTGCAACTCTAAGATGGATTTTATTGTTAGTGATTTGATTGGTAACAGCTCTATATAATGTCTTATTATTCTAATTGTATTTATTGATTAAATATAAGACATTTCTCAGACAGTAGATGTGGGTTTTTAGATGAATTTGAGCAGTGCTGGTCTGGTCTTGGTCTTGATTTGGTCTCGACTTGGTCTGGGTTTAGTTGGTCTTGACCACAACATTAGGTAACATTTTACAATATGGTCACATTTGTTAATATTAATTAATGCATCTGAGTCCATGATACCTGATGCATTAACGAATTGAAGCATTATTGCTGTGAGGTTGACCTTTCGTCGTTCAGGAGGTTTAATGGAGCTTTGTTGCTGTTGCAAACCTTGCCTCTCCAGAAGGTCTTTGGGACAAATAAAAAATCATAAATGAGTCCATAGAGTTTGATTCTGGTATGGTTTGGGGATATTGTTGGAATTGGACACATATGACATTACTAGGGTCTTTTTCTCTGGAGAAACATCTGAGAAGCAAGAGATTTGGTGATTTTTCTGGAACTGGAAGGACTTAATTATTGGGTGATTATCAGCCACGTTTGAGCATCGAGTCATTAAATTAATGACAAGAGACTTTATGTAACTCCTCAGATCTTTACCGTGTGTCATTATTAAATCAGTCTATGAAGTAACCATCCTTTATGATTTATTAAAGACCCCCTATGGTAGAAAATCCAGTTTTTAATGTTGTTTATATGTCTGTGTGGTGTCAAACCATGTGTAAATTCATGTCAACACCATTGCTGAGTATTGACTCCTTAAAACTGCAGTGAAAAAAAAAAAGCTGCTGTTTCTGACGTCACAAATTACCTTGTAACCAATCACGTCAGCATGTGGGCGGGCTTTAGCATATCATTAGTCTCAAGAGAAGCAGGTTAGAGTGGATCTCTGAGCTGGTTTGAGTGAGAGGGGGCAGGGCTAATTTGCATATTCATGAACCTAAGTGTGTCGAGTTACAGTCAAGCTATTTTAAGGCACGAAGACATTTTTTCACAGGGGAAAAAAAAAAGTTTAAATACATAATTTTGGTGAGTTTTAAGGGATTAAACGATTGACTACAGAGGGACTTTAAGTCATTTGAAAATGTTACATATTCCTCCCTTGATGAGAAATTCTTCTAGGGTTTATAACTCACTAATCAGTTGTGCAACAAGGCAGCCAAGCCTTTTTTCCCATTCATTTTCTCCATAGGGATTTAAAAAAGTCTTCAATAAAGAGTTTTAAGCCATGAACCAAAACAACCTGATCAGATGAATCGCAACAGATATTGCCTTTGATTCGAGGCGAAAAAAGTTCTGTAAGAAAGATCGTTTATGATTGATCTTTTATGAAACTACTCATCCTAAATGGTACAATATAAAACTATCAACTTACCGTAAACTATACAGTAAAAACAAGTGGTTTGAGGATGTCGGGAACCATCATTCACACTTCTCTGATTTGTGGATCTCTGGTGTTTTTACTGAGAATGTGGCTATTATTATTATTTTAATGTTACAATTACATTTAAAATATAACTTCTAAATCACAACTTAACAATGTCATGGTAGGTCTGTCTTAAAAATGTTTATGTTATTGTTCAACATCAATTTCTCGATAAAATGAATGTGATTTTTACTGAAAGAGCTCTTATATTGCAGGGATGTAAACTCATGAGGGATTACAGAGCCGAGGTATTTCTTCAGTGAAAGAATAAGATTTTAGTACACATTTCAATGAATAAATGCTTTAAATGTCTCTTTATAATAACAATCCATAACTTTATAATAACATCCAGTCCGATGTTACTACACTCTAAAAAAGCTGGTTTGTTTCAACCCAAATTTGGGTTGGGTTTGTCTATCGGGTTGAAACAACCCAGCATTTTTTAGAGTGTTACGTGTTTATATCTACAAAAAGCAAAGAGTAATATATTTATCAAAAGGAAATCTTTGGGTCTGCACGGATCACTTAAGCGATTCCAAATTTTGCGGAAACATGATAAGTATGCATGCCTGTGAATGCGACACCTGTGTGTTAAAAGAAGTCCTACCGAAAAGTAATCACAGAATGCACTGGATTACGGCTCAGATGCTAATGGACTTTGCGTGTTCTTTTAGAGCACAACAGCTGTTCTTTTCTCAAGAATACTGCCGCTTGGTGTGCAGTGACTTTAAAAATAAGCTTTCAGGGTAATAACATTAAAAGTCACTGCAGAGGACACATACAATAGGTCTCTATATCTTCAGTACATTAAAGGATAAAACTGCATTCGGGCAACGGTCTTAAAATCTGCACTGAAGCGCGAGAGGCGGGTGTGTTTTCACTTTGATGCACCAGTTCAGCTCAGGATTTGTGACAGTATAACCTTGCTGTGCCTAGAAATGCTGTTTGTTTCCAAATTTAAGATATAGCATATTAAAACAGCACACTCTAATAATTATGTAATTAAATTGCGGTTGTACACTGTGTGAAAATGTCCTGCAGTGTTTGTCATCAAGAGATATTGCAAATAAGTGATGACAGAGCTATAATATGCCCTTAACACTGTAATACTGTAAGTAATGAATGCACTCCGCGGAGGATTAAAATCGTGCATTCACCCCCGGTTTTACAGACAAGGCTTAACCACTACGGGTCTGAGGCATTTTTGCGGCCCTTTAGAAGTTTTGACATGCTTTGACATTTGTGCTTTTTTCACATTAATGGCAAAAGTGTAATTACACTGTATTCAGCACAAACTGGGCTACCATAATATGTGAGCAACATGTACATGCTTGTATTTTTGAGAGAATAACGTTTATGCGTGGTTATTGAAAAAACAAAAACGGATGAAGAACAGAATAAACTTACCCGTCACAATCCTCGGCTGGATCCGTTGCTCCTCGACATGAAACCAGCTCTTCTTCTGAGGTAAATTATTCCAGGATTATTCATCACCGCGTCTCAAAACTATGTAAAGTACATGAATCTCACTAAACTTGATGCGTTTTACCGAGTTGATGTGGGGATTGATCTCCACAGAATTTGCCTTTGAATAGAACGCGCTCTCTGTGGGCGTGGCCGCATTAGCGGATAATGAGGCGCTTGTGAACGACTGACATCTTACTCTTTTCAAACAGACATAAACAGAGAATATTTGTTTTCAATTTGATTTAAATTATTTAAAACCTGACATTTCAACGTTTCTTTAGACATATGTCTCATGTTGGTGTGACAAGTATTCACTAAGTTACAGTTCATTTTCTGAAGAGTATCAGAATGGACTTCATTGAGAGAGAGGCGGCAGATCGCGCATCATGTTTGCTTGCTTTATTTTGCAAAAAGCACAACATTTTGTTTTTATTGTGAGTGTACACAATTAAAGTAGACACTTAAGCACTTAACCAGCGATGTTTCCCCCTTCATTGCTGAGAGATATAATGTAGAGATTCAGTAGCGAAGCTATTTTATTAATACAAGTCGCGTTTCTGTGCTCCTGAATGTTTCTCCGAGTGACGTATGCGTGTGTGCGCTTCAATGAAAACAGCGCATTAATATAGAATAATATATAATGCACTACCTGTGCATTAAACAGCTTTATTGCACACCTTCCAGCCAATCAGAATCGAGTATTCACACAGACCATGACATAAGCATATTTACAGCTGTGTGAACAAATGAGCCAAAAATTGAGAGTTTTTGGCACAAAAAACAGTGTAATATAATGTTTATGCACATTTTTTATCCTCTCACTTATGTATGTAAACACTCTACAGACACTTAAAGCAGTCATTAGCATCTTTAATGTAATGATGCCTATAAGACTGTTGCTTTCGGTGAGAAACCTTTGGCATAAACAGGCTGAACGGCATATTTTCAATTTAACAGCCACAATATTTTTAGTTGCAATACATTATAATATAGATATTTTGGTAACACTTTATAATAACGGCATGCTATGAATCATTAAGCATTAGTAAAAAGTTAATCCATCATTTATAATGCATTAATAGACATTAATAAGCAGTTTATAAATACAGCTATACATGCTTTATTCTTCAATTATAAGCATATCTATAATGTGTTTAATAATTGTATTTTCATACTTTATTAATAATCAATATATCATTTCTAAATTAAGTATTGCATTATTTACAAACCAGTCATTTAGGAGTTGTCAGTGGTTCATAAGATCATTTAGAAAGTGTAAGTAAATGATTAATAAACTATTTTATTTAGACATGGTAATAGTTACTCAGTGTGTTAATAAAGCATTTTCCTACTGTAATTCATGATTTATTCAGGTAGTTATAAAACATTTAGTAGTTGTCAGTTACCTATTTTTGTGAGCTCATCTAAAGTGATATCTATGCCTCGTAAAACTTTTACAAAAGATATTAAAATACTAGTTTATTAATCATTTACTTACACTTTCTAAATGATCTTATGAACCACTCACAACTCCTAAATGACTGGTTTGTAAATAATGTAATACTTAATTTAGAAATGATATATTGATTATTAATAAAGTATGAAAATGCAATGATTAAACATTATAGATATGCTTATAAATCAAGAATAAAGCATTTATAGCTGTATTTATGATTACTAATAAGCTTATTAATGTCTACTAATGCTTTATAAATGATGAATTAACGATTTACTAATGATTCATAGCATGCAATTATTATAAAGTGTTACTGATATTTTTGAGTGCCTAACTCAACCCTTATGCCTAAACCTACCCAATTCCCAGCAATATTAAACCTGTAACACACAGATAAAAGTGCATGCATTTATTAAAAAAAATGACAAAAACATAAAATCCTGCATTTATCTGCACATCCAGAAATTGCCGCCTGTCAAATGCCATTGGCCCTTGTGTGTCTTGTGATGAATTGCTAACCAGTATTTGAGCAATAAATGCTTTTGTTGGACTGGGGAAGTTTTTGAATTATACAAATTTACAGTATGAATGAACTCTTTTTGCACAAAGTATTTTTTTTTCCATTTAAATGTAAAAGTGAAAACAGTCAATCTAGAGAAGCGGAAGGCTATAGACTCAGAAACGTGTGTGTTTTTTTAAAGCTCGGATACAGCCACAGGGAAATACCGGCATTGGCATTTATTCTTACCTGATATAATATCCTTCCGTTGCCATGAAAACGCACCTGTCAGTATCAGTGACACTTACATAAATCACCCCACGCTCTCGATGTGTTACGTGTACGTGAGGATCTCACTTCTCAGAAGCTCATTGAGCATAACTACAGTGTTTTACAGGTGAGGGACACTTGCAAAGTACTTTTTCTGCTGGTTAAAATCTAGTTTTGGCTCTGGAGACTAAAAGATGCCCTGTAGAAACAGCATCCAGTGGCTCCGCTCTAAAACAAGCAGAAAACTGCCTAACTGGACAGCATTAGCACCGTTCTGATGGTATTGTGCATCTTTTATACAGTAGACAATAGCAGAAAGTGTGTGAAGACCTTGATCCAATGGCAAATCCAAGATGGCAGACAAGGAGTGCGAAATGTCAATTATAGATATTTGTATAATTAATGTGCATTATCATGTGATTCATTTGTTCATGTCTAATGGAGTGTTTCCGATCAGTCACTCATGACTTTAGTCGGTTGTAGCTCACTAGGGATTGAAACAGAGCTACGGTTCATATTTTACAATGAGATTTGAGAAGAAAATTAGTTTGTGTGTACTCCAAATGATCATTGTCATAATAGGGGTGTGTAATATATAATTATTGTTTGAACAATGTGCAAGCTGTCATTGTTCACTCACTCTGCAAAAAAAGGCACATTTTTGTAGTGCATGCATTCCCTGCGTGTTGTAGCCTGTTAGAATGAGCTCAACATGCAATATATGAGGGCAAAAATGACCCTGTATACGTTTTTGTTTTATATTTATATCATGTGATATAGTTAAACAGTATCACACAAGCGAGAGAGCTGTTTTTTCCAGAATATCAGCACCGTTGCAAATGTGATATTGATGTTCTAAACAGTTCAACAAATTGTGAGCTACATTTTAGACATAATATTGTGAATGTTGTGCGTTTTTCCTATTTCACCAAAGAAAATAGTGTTTCCCAACAACACTCAGCTGTTTCTTTACTACATTTTGAGCGAATCGAGTGAGTAGATGATTCAGTAACTCATTCATACAGACAGTGTGTGTGTTGGACTTGAAGCGGCGCTGCTCAGACCGATCGGTGTCATCAACATACGATTCAAAAGCATGCAGAGCCGTCTGCTCTCGCGGTACTGATGGTGTGGCAACTCATGATGTAAAAACTGCACATAATGTAATAAGTATTGCATTATTATTGTAATAAAATATTCATAATGTTTCATAATGTCATAATGCATAATGTTTTCTCAAAACGTAATACAATCTCGAGCTAATAATCTTATGTTATGAGAAATTTATTATATTATAAACTCAACAAAAAGGTCATATTTTCATTATTGTAACAGCTTTTAAAACATAAGAAATATTAGTATTTTCTTACAAAAAATCTAAAGCCAGTCTTAAACTACCTGTGAAATGCATTTAAATATTCATGCTATTATTATTATTATTAATAATAATAATAAACAAAGCATTGATATTCCCTTACAGTAAATTTAAAAAAATCTAAATCTAGTTTTAGCCTGCCTACAAAATCCACCAGATTACTGACACTACTACTACTACTAGTAGTAGTAGTAGTAGTAGTAGTAGTAGTTTAAAGGTGCAAAAGTTCTGATTTTATTTATTTATCTGGATTTAGATTTTTAAAATGTACTATAAAGGAATACCAATGCTTTATGTTTAATAAACATATAATAATAATAATAATAGCATGAATATTTAAATCTGTTGCACTTCGCAGGTAGTTTAAGACTGGCTTTAGATTTTTAAAAATGTACTGTAAGGGAATACTTATATTTTTAATGTTTTAAAAGCTATTACAATAATGAAAATATGACATGTTTTTGGTGAGTTTGTAATGTAATAATTTTCTCATAATGTAAAAAATATTATATTATGAACTTAAGATTTTATTACATTTTGAGAAAGTTATAACATTATAAATATTTTATTATAATAATAATGTAATACTTATTACATTTATGTGCAGTTTTTATCATGAGTTGACACTGATCGGTCTGTTCACTTGTTTCTAATATATATATATATTTTTTTTTTTTTTTTTTTTTTTTGTCAAATAATACTAATGCTATGTTGCAAACATGTAAACTTAACATTTTAGCCTTTATTGAGTCAAAATGAGAAGTTACGTTTTATTAGAACCTCAGTTATTTCTCATATGCGACAATTATAAAACTTGGAAACAAACAAAACCATTTTTGTGTTTTATGTGTTATTTCAGTCTCTCAAATCAGCAGAAAAACACACACTGCTGAGAACCATCTGTAGTGAAACACTTCCTGGGGTTTATGAAGACGAACTGACGTGTGTTATTCGGTCCGCGGCGTCCAGCGTTGAACAGCATTCTGTCGAGGAGTTTATTTGTTAATCAAAGATTCTACACGTTTAAAAATAAAGATTCCAAAGGGGTTTTTTCTCAGTAATACAACAGAACAACCCTTCAGTCAACAGTTCTGCACAATTCCAAATTCCAAAAAGAACCTTTTATAGAATGGAAAGATTCAGTGGGTGTTAAAGATTCTTCATGGAACCATCAATGCCAATAAAGAACCTTTATTTTTAAGATTATGGGATTCAAAGCTGTAATTATCAGAAGCTTCATAGGAATTCACAGACACACAGAATTACATAAGCATCTTCAAAACAGTCATGCATCCTTATCCTTATTAATCATTCGGTGTTTATTCTCTCTCACTGGTCAAACGTCTTTCCTGTAGCATCAACAAAAATTGGTACTCGCAAGAATACACTGCCGTTCAAAAGTTTTTGATCTGTAAGATTTTTAATGTTTTTAGAAGTCAATTATGCACCAAGGCTGCATTTATTTTATTAAAATATATACAGTAAAGTGTAATTTATTCCTGTGATCAAAGCTGAATTTATCATCATTACTCCAGTCTTCAGTGTCACTGATCCTTCACAAATCATTCTCATATGAGGATTTGATGCTCAACAAACATTTATGATTATTATCAATAGTTGTTTTTTAGGACTCTTTGATAAATAGAAAGTTCAAAAGAACAGTATTTATCTGAAAGCTTTTGCTACATTGTACCGTTCAAAAGTTTCGGGTCAGTAAGAATTTATTTTTATTGTATTTTTTGGGAAAGAACAAAGAAATGTATTTATTTATTTAGCAAGGATGCATTAAATTGATCAAAAGTGACATTTTGAACTTTACATTCTATTCAAAAATGTTTTACACAACTGTTTTCAACACTGATAATAATCATAAATGTCTTTTGAGCATCAAATCCTCATATTAGAATGATTTCTGAAAATTGCTGAAAATTCACAGGAATAAATTACATTTTAAAATATATTCAAATAGAAAACAGCTATTTTACATTTTAATAATATTTCACAATATTACGTTTTTTTCTTTTTTTTTTTCCTTTAATAAAATAAATGTAGCCTTCATTAAAAATCTGACTGTAACGGGGTTTGTTGATATGGGAAGAAGGAGGCGGGAACCGGCGAACGTTCAAAAGACTTTAATCTTAAAATAAACAAACGGCAGCCTCCTCGCGGACGACGGCCGCGCACACATAATAAACCATAAACAAAACAACATAAAGTCCAGGCCTGGTCCTCTCTCGTCCTTCACTGTCGTCACTCCTCCTTTTATGCTTCCGTCGCTCATCCGTGAGACACGAGACCGGTGTGACGCGCAGCTGGCGCTCATCAATCACGTCTTGTCACACTTACCGATCAAAAACTTTTTGATGAACATTTGATGATGATGAATAATACTTTTATGATGATGCATGGAGCATACAGTCTGTTGCAGTTGCTTCAAAAGAAACGGCTTTGCACACACACACACGTTCACGCATGACCTCCTTATAAAATAATTTCCCTCTCAACTCCCAACTCATCATCAGCTGTGCCGAACAGTCTTTTAACAGCAGAGATGCTGGTGCCGCCTCGCGTCCACACGTCTGCTCTCGCTGTCCTATTTTACGGGTAAAGTCAAGAAATCTGCCGTTTTGCATTTTCCCATCCCTGACACTGTCATCCAGTGGCTTTAAAGTGTCTGGAACGGCGTCCTAGAGGAGACAGGCAGGCGAGATGTGATCTGACGGAGCACAATTCATAATATTACTCCTGTACCCTCCAGTCTCTTTGCATAGTAAAGCTGCACATGTTTGACTGACAAGCTCCTGCAAATAAAGACGCTCTCCGCTTTCACAAGAGCACACTTTGATCCCTCCGTTTCCTGCGAGCAGAGGATTGCGATAGACTTCATCTGGGTCGCGTGTTTGATATTCTAACGGAAGATTTAGGCCGTTCTGTCTTTGCTTTCATTTCCACATCTCTGCTATTGTCTGTGTTTGCTTGCTCTCGTCTCTTTTCCCCTCCGTCCTTCCCGTCTCGTCCTGTTCTGTGTTCAACTCCACTTTTCTTTTATCTCTCCTTCACCTTGTCTCTGTGTTTTCTATTCACTGTATCTCTTTCCTCTCATGTCAGATGTAGTTCACTCTCTTGATTCCACCGAGTTTTACTCTTTTCATGGACCCTAAAGACTGGGAAAGTGAGGGGTTTTTGAGTGTCACATACTAAAGGTGTCGTCTCTTGTCTGACTGACTGTATTGGAGCTGTTTGCTGAGACAGTCCCTGCTCCCTGTTCTTCTGTGCGTGACCTATTTACTGGATGTATTCTTTTATTAAAGGACAAAAATGGAGCATTCAACGTATTTACACATTGAGAAACTCTGGGGCTGCGTCCAAAATCGCATGCTTTCTTGAGTGAGTACTTATTTTGAATATTTGTGAGTGCTAAAATGTATGTTTTTCCCTACTCTTTTATGAATTTGGACACTTCTTTAGGTACATACTGTATATAGTAGGGAAGTATTTGATTTCAGATGCAGCCTTGATTTTCTTTAAACCACGTCAGTGAGAAAATATGTCAGGTGCAATGGATGCAGCGTCTGAATTAATGGTAAATTTGTTAAAAATAATGATTTTTTTTCATTTACAATAAAACTATCTAAGATGCATGTACACAATACCATCGTATTGTACAATTTTGATTGAATATAAAATGATTAAATGTGCAGCCCCTTCAAAAATGTAATATAAATATAAGTATAAAGCCAAAATACACCCATTGCACATTCTTTATTAATCATTTTGTAGATGTGGAATTAAAAAATCTTGTTGCATTTGTGCATTGCCATCTTGCTCCAACCAGTGTTTTAAACGCACCTCACATCAAAATTACGACTTCCCAACTCATACATACGGACTTTCCAGGAGGACGTAAAGATTTATATACGTGGATGGATGTTATAGATCTTACTGTGAACAATTCATTTAGAAAATCGATAGCATTTCATGCCGACTTTAACAATGAAATTAGGTAGATGAAACTAATTGACCAATTTCAGAACTGCAGTTTTACAATATGCACAT
The DNA here is from genome assembly GCA_039654105.1 of Coreius guichenoti. Taxonomy (NCBI): domain Eukaryota; kingdom Metazoa; phylum Chordata; class Actinopteri; order Cypriniformes; family Gobionidae; genus Coreius; species Coreius guichenoti. The sequence goes on along the minus strand of CM077169.1, from coordinate 53,070,735 downwards.
GCAAATAGACAAGATTATAAACATTGAACTAAATATGTTACGGCGGACTAAAGGTTAGTCAGAGACTTGCAACGGTTATTACATAAGCGAAAAATCTGTGTGCCGTTTTTTTAAAGGGGTCATGACATGGAATTTTATTATTTTAATATATTCCTTGATTATTTTCAACTGAAGTTTCTTTGTGAACTTTCCAATACACTGTGCCTCGTTTACAAAACAAAATGCTCCGAACAAACATATAATCCTCTGACGTGATCCGGGATGGCATTAAAATGAACTATCCACTTGTTTTCAAAGCTAGTCTGTACAGAGACTCAAATCAGCTGTTTAAACTGGACGCGTCAAGGGAACGTTCTTTTTACTCTTCCATTTGTTCTGTTGTCGGCAGACTCAAGCGTGTGACGTGTGTCTGCCGTTAAGCGTCTGAATGCCAGTGGGCGGGGCCTTACGGTGCAATGATGTGTTACTATTGGTCGATGTCTTGCTTTGGAGGCGGGCATATGGAAATGTTTTTGCCCGTGTGACATCACAAATCCCACAATATCAAAACAAGCTGTTTTTGGAGCTTGATTTAATACATTCTTTATTTACAATGAGAAGACGTTTTAATGGTACAAAGACCACTTATATGTCAAAAGATCACGGCAAATTTGATTTCTTATGTCATGAGTCCTTTAATTGAGTTTAAAGTTAAAATTAGTTTGAAATTTAAATAACTGAAATTAATAAAGTTCGACAGTTGTGATGGATCGCCCATTGTTGCCACAGGTTTACTACACTCTAAAAAATTCTGGGTTAAAAACAACCCAATTTGGGTTATTTGGCAAACAAGTGCAGGGTCAAAATTGGCTGGTTGGGTTAAATGTTTGACCCAACATGTTAGCCGTTATTGAACTCAACTATTGATTAAAAATAACTATATTGCTAGCTTAAAATGAACCCAAAATTAAAAATCACACACAGAACTACTACAGTACAGTAATAATCAAAAGGTGAACTTTTATTAATAAGCAAGCACACCCAGGAATGCACAATGTGCACTCTAAAAAATGCTGGGTTGTTTTAACCCAGTTTGGATCAAATATGGACAAATCCAGCCATTGGGTTAATTTTTTTAATTACATTTTTAACGGTCCACATTTGACCCAAATTTGGGTTAAAACAACACAGCTTTTTTTTAGAGTGTATGTTGCGTTGCATTAAATAAAATGATTTACAGCACAGTAAAGACTTTAAAGACTGAATAAAATGTATACAAACCATTTTACCGAAGAAATGCACGAGGATGCAAAAAGCCTGCGCTCTGTGTGACCCATCAGCTGGGTTGTTGAAGTGAAGCCTCCGCTGGGTTGTTGTATTGGAGGGGTGTTAGCGTTTTTAGCGTATATTTACTGTTTTGCCAGCAGTGGCCTCATTCACCACGGGTTCACCCAGGGACGGGCTTCAGGTGCGCGCTCGATTCATGAAGTGCGGGAAACGGAAATGCATTTTGCATTTGGCAGGCACATCGCCTCTGGCACGGCGACACGGTGGCGGCACGGAGGATCGTGTCTCCCTGTGTTCCCCTGTCTCCTCCAACAGAAGGAAGCATCAAATTCAGCCGTCAATGCAGGATATCGGCTTGCTTGTGACAAGACAATTAAATCGTGCATCAATACTGAGTGGAATTCACTGCGCTTCTCATTAAAAATTTAATCAAAAAATCTGCAATCACATCTGTCTGACATCTGCACTGCTGTCACATGAACTGGGAAGGCTCATCCATCAAATGCCGGTAATCTGAACAAAAGTTTGCTTTTTCCATTTCTAGAGCGAATGTTGAAGCCGATGATGTGTCTCCGGGCCTTTGAGTCGCTCAGGCTGCCACTTCCTCTTGTGTGCTGAATTGGGTCATCTCGTCTAATTGTACTCTCACTTCTAGCCATCAGAAGTTGCATAATGCCAAATAAAGGCCGTCTAGTCATGTTTTATCCCACAATGCGGTGAGATCTGATGAGTCCAACTGCTCAGATTATACAAGAATCAGAAACAGCCCCAAAGACCCATCGCCTCGTGTTCAGCTTCACTCAGTGTTGATTTCACAAATACGCTTCCTGCTCCGACTGATAAAGTGTGTAATAGTGGTTGACCCAGATGGACCGTTTCAGAGCTTTATGCTGACAACTAGAGAACCACCGATGGCTAATACACGTTTAATTACAGCCAATGAGATGAACACACACATGCGGAAATTAAACAGCTAATATTTACCAGAAAACACACAATAGGAAACATGAGATGCAAACTTTATTAACTACATTGCATATTATAAAACAGCTAGTTGTGAATTTGAAATGATACAGGAACATAATATTTCTTTTACAAAACGCATGGAGGTCCTCTAAAAGTGTCCATTAAGAATTGTAAAATTTTTTGTTAATTTATACACACACACACACACACACACACAAATCATGATTTCGCCTGTCTTGTGCGTTTTGTGTTCAATGAAATATAGCAAAGATTAAGAAATACTGTAACAAATGTATTGCTCATTGTTAGATAATGTTAGTTAATGCATTAACTTTAACTAATGCACCCTTATTACTTATATTGCATCCATACTATTTGAAACCAAATAACATCAACACTTTAATTGTTACTGCAAGTCTGTTTGTCTATTATTAGGGGCCAAGCACCGACGGTTCGAAGACACCTACTGTAATCATTGCCGTTCTTCTTATTCTTCCGTTTCTTCAGCTATTGAGTCTATGGTTGCCCATAGAAACGTTTGTGGGAAAGTTATAAAATTTGGCACACTGATAGAGGACAGTCTGAACTGTCATCACAGCAATTCTGGAGTCTCTAACTCAATCCCTCTAGCACCACCAACTGTCCAAAGTTGCACGCACGTTTATGCTAATAACTTTTGAACCATAAAGGCTAGAAACAAAATTCCTTGGCTCAAGCCGATTCGATTGCACCCATTTTCCGCCATTTTAAATTTCCGAAAAGCCTACTTTTTCGAACTCCTCCTAAGCTGTTGCTCTGATTTTCACAAAAATTTAACCAGATCATCTTCAGACCATGGCGACAAAAAGTTATGGAATTCATGTTGATTGTTCAAACCGTTTAATGTGCGAACGAATTCGACAAAGTGCCCGCCAAAATGAACATGAGGCTATATCTCTGCAACGCTTTAGTGTATTCTGACCAAACTTGGTGTGTGTTATGCCATCCATGACCTGAGGCGACCTGCACAGTTTCGGCGCAGCGCCACCTCATGTCAGGAGATATAAAAAATTGCGATTTTTGCTTATAACTTCTGAACGCTTTAGCCCAAAATCACAAAACAGGTCTCTTTAGATTTGGATTTAGTCAAAAATGCTATATTTTACAAACGCATTGGCGTATCGTTAACTCTGTATGTGTCTTCGGAACCATGCCCTGAAGGTACTCAAAAAGTTTCGGGGCAGCGCCACTTTGTTGTCAAAAGTTATAACAAAATTTCCAAATTTTTTTATTAAATTAGCCTATTATAATGGATCATGCCGAGAACATAAATACCAATTTTTCCCATATTTGGCCGAACTTCCTGTCCGCCATTTTGTTTTTCTTTAAAAAACTACTTTTCCGAACTCCTCCTAGACCATTTGTCCGATTTTCATCAAAATCGAATCATCTTCAGAACGTGCCGATAAAAAGTTATGGATTTTGTGTCGATAGATGAAACCATTTCCATATAGCGCAGCAACAAAGTTGAGGCATGATGCCAAAATGACTCTTGAGGCTGTATCTCTGCAATGCTTTGGCATATTGACACCAAACTTTGCATGTGTCATTGCCTCACTCTGACCACACTACATCAATTTGGTCACAGCGTCACCTATTGGTCAAAAGAGATAAACCGTTAAATCATTTTACCAGTGACTATATTTATGATTTTTCATTTTCATAGCTCGTTGCTGCACTTGGTCTGATGCTCGCAGCCATGTTGGCATGACTTGTCGTGTTCTTTGTGCTTGGCCCTAATAATTGCTGCGTGCAGCTACATTTATTAATAATCACCTTGAGTAATCAATCATCAAATCTTGATAAATGAGTGCTTGCTAAAACTGTCTGAAAATGTTCTTTCTCCTTGCATTTCTACCAATTTGACCAATTCATTTTGCGGACTGGTTGTGAACAATTTCACTGACAGGGTGCTGAGCCTATAATAGTGCAGATTATATACTATTTGATCTCATATCATAATGATTGTTTTAGTTTTCATATTTTCAATTATTTTATCAAGGATTCAAGCGAGGCACTGGCTCACTTGAATCCTTGGAGAAAATGCTCCTGGCCAAGCACAAATGCCCATCCTTGATTACTAACAGCTCTTTCTTAATAGTCGCTTTGCTTGTTGCCTGGGAACAAGCGTGGCTCAAATAAGATGGCTGGTAGCAAGCGGCACGTAATAACAATAGACGCGTCCCTGGAGTTCTGTAGGGCTGGCTGTGTTCAGAATCAGATCGTCTTCATAGAGCGAGATTAAACGGCAGCTTAATGCTGGACAACGGCAGCCTGATCTGCAACAAGCAAATCTGGGCTCCTTTAATGACCCGGGCAAACCGTCTCAGTCTGTGGGCCAAACGCTGTGATTTCACATGCCGCTGATCTCGCGCTCGGTTTAGCCAGAAAGGTCACAATCGCTTTGAGGAGAATGAAGAATCGCAAATCTACGAGTTTGGGCCCAAAGGCGCGTTACCTGAGAATAATTAAATGGATTTAGATCAGTAATCTGCTCGGACACATCGCTGTTGACTGCTCTCTTGAGGAGGAGAAGTGTTTACACGCTGAGCTCTGCTGTTTGGAGTCGCACCAAACTCTTACACTTTATTTTAAGTTGTCCTTGTTCTTTTATTTAAGTACTGTGTAATAATAATTAACAACATGTCGGGTTAGGGGTTAATTCCATGTAGTTATGCATAATTCACTGTTATCACTGTAGTAAGTACATGTAACAAATGTACAAATGACACTGTAAAATAAAGTGTAACGCACCAAACCGTTGAAAGATCCTATACCTTGAGATACAAAGTTCACATACTAGTTAGTTTGTAACTAATTTGCATGTGCATGTGTTTCACATGTGATCTCATGGGTTTCACATGGGAATTTTACATGTGTTTCACGTAATCTCATGGGTTTCACATGGGCATTTTACATGTTTCACGTGATCTCATGGGTTTCACGTGGGATTTTTACATGCGTTTCAAATGTGATCTCATGGGTTTCACATGGGCATTTTACATGTGTTTCACATGTGATCTCATGGGTTTCACATGGGCATTTTACATGTGTTTCACATGTGATCTCATGGGTTTCACATGGGCATTTTACATGCGTTTCACTTGTGATCTTATGGGTTTCACATGGACATTTTACGTTTCACATGTAATCTCATGGGTTTCACGTGGGATTTTTACATGCGTTTCATATGTGATCTCATGGGTTTCACATGGGCATTTTACATGTGTTTCACATGTGATCTCATGGGTTTCACATGGGCATTTTACATGTGTTTCACATGCGATCTCATGGGTTTCACATGGGCATTTTACATGCGTTTCACGTGTGATCTCATGGGTTTCACATGGGCGTTTTACATGTGTTTCACATGTGATCTCATGGGTTTCACATGGATATTTTACATGTGTTTCATGTGATCTCAAGGGTTTCACATGGGCATTTTACATGTGTTTCACGTGATCTCATGGGTTTCACATGGGCATTTTACATGTTTCACATGTGATCTCATGGGTTTCACATGGGCATTTTACATGTGTTTCACATGTGATCTCATGGGTTTCACATGGGCATTTTACATATTTCATGTGATCTCATGGGTTTCACATGGGCATTTTACATATTTCATGTGATCTCATGGGTTTCACATGGGCATTTTACATGTTTCACATGTGATCTCATGGGTTTCACATGGGCATTTTACATATTTCATGTGATCTCATGGGTTTCACATGGGCATTTTACATGTGTTTCACATGATCTCATGGGTTTAACATGGGCATTTTACATGGGTTTAACATGGGAAAATTTTCCAAAAACACGCATTTCACATGGTTTCACATGTGAAAGTCATGTGGTTTTTCTGTAAGGGCTCTTGTTGCAGATGACTAAACAAACGGTCAGATTTTCCTTTCCTTCCATTGAAGCTCAAGGTGATCTTAATGGACACTTTTAGGCTGCATTTACACAGCAGGTCTTGTTGCCCAATTCCGATTTGTTGACTATATCAGATTTTTTTTGATGATCAGTTTACGTGTTCTTTTAAAAGTGACCCATATCCAATATCTGCATTTACACTACACACTTGGCGAAACAACCCAAGGTAGACGTACTGACCCAGAAAAGCTAAGGCCGAAAAGACGGCGTGACTTGCAGTGGACGCAGACGAAAGGATAATGCAAGCTTTTGCTATCCGCATTTTTACGGATTATGATAATATGATAAAACACCATGATAACATATACCATTTTGCAATATAAAGCAGCATAACAGACTGTTTTTGTTCAGCTAAAATAACTGGAAACGAACGAGACCGGAAGCCTTGCACATTCAAGTTACAAATGGCCGTGCTGATCTTACGTTAATAATAAGATGAATAACTCCATTGCTGAGAGACGTTCTCACATTCATGTTCATTTCTCAATGCAAGTCTTCACTCAAGTTGTTATGCTGATAATATAATTTGATTTAAATTCAAAAAACAAATACAAGCATTTGCACTGTTGGTCTGAGACTTTTAGATCCCGCTGTGACTGTTTTAGCCAGGATTTCAATCAACCAGCTGTGATTCTGTCATGTTTAATCTTCCCTTTCCAGGAATCGCTCTCAAACTATCACTGCACGAGCTGGATTTACCAGGGCCCTTCATATTAAACAGTTTTTGGAACATAGCACAACATTAAAGGAATATTCTGGGTTAAAAACGAGTTAAGCTCTGCGACATGCTGTGAGTCAGCACAGAAAATCATTCTGACTTGTTCCTCAGACAAAAAGAAAAACACATCTTTCATGCAGTGTAAATCTGTGGCATATCCACAGCACTGCAAATCAAGAAAATGTTCAAATGTGAAACCGCAGTGTAATCAGATTTGTTTAACAACCTTGTCTGTGCAAAATTATATCCAACCTTGTGTCATATCATGCTATTTTTTTGCATGATACAAGGACACCCGTTCAGATGTGAAATAACTATTCTTAAGGAATAAAAGTTGTTTTACTGCCTCTGTGTTCTTTTCAGCTTGAAACTGCAGTGAATTCTATTTATAGTAGTTGCATGTTTGGTGGACGTGGGTAATATGACGAGACGAGCCTAAAAATACTCAATAAAAAAGGAAACTCTTAAGGCTTAAAGGTTAAAGAGAGGGAACTTGACATTGGCCAGAACTTAAACACAGGTGACAACATTCATCTTAACTGGCAACTAAAGGAGAAGTCTGAAAAAACATAGCGCCATCTAGTGTCCAGGAGGTTCAGTTGATACAAAGGTTTCACAATAAACCAGGTGCTGTACAAGTAATATTAAAAATGTTCTACTGGCCATCAAACTCCATAAGCTAATGGACAAACTAACTGTTATAGTCTGATGTGTTTTATAGTATCAATTTTTAGAGAGCGGGAGACTGTCATTTCCTTGCTGCAGCACCATAATAATGAAAGGAGTTAGATTGCACAACAATAAAATCAAATGGCATTGTGTGCAGCTAATACGCAAAAGCCCATTAGCCTTTTATGCATGTGTTGGGAGTGTAATTGTTTTGAATTTTAGCCTACAGTGTGGATTCAGAGACTGTCGTGACCGACCGCTGGTATTACAATCAGTGAGAGAAACTGGAACAGCTAATATGGCATCTCTGATTAAGTAAGTCCCGCCTTCCAAATGAAAGAGCCAATCGGCAAAGCCCAGCTGGTGTTTGCGCGAAACGTGCCAACTTGAACTCATTCTATAATTAGGGGCATCAACAAAAAAAGTACAAAAACAAATGCTTTTTCCAATAAAATTACTATTTGTTTTAGATTATATATCTGTTACTTGCCAAGCTTAATCATTTATACACCATTTTGACTTAATTTCAATGGAAGGCTTTGTCTGGCCAGCCACTTATGATCAGGTTAACCTCAAATTTGAATATATATTTGATTAAAATAATCCTAAAAATACTGCAAACCATAACAATGTACCCAACACAGTTGATGTCATTTAATATATTCCTTGACAATAGGTTATTGTAGATGAAATATTGAAGAAGGAAAAAATGGGAGGACTTTTACAACAATGTTTTCAAAATATCCACCACAGAATAAAATATCATCATATGATGCTGGTCGCATGATGTTGTGTCTATTTTATTTAAACTTAATTGAAATAATATTTTTTCTATGTTTTCTTTTTTTTTATTATTTTATTCAAAGCCCCCCCAATTAAAAAATGAATACTACCAATTTAATTTAAGGGCAGTTTCAAGAAAACTGAAACATGGGGTGCTCAAAATATTTGTGTGAGATTATAATATGCTTTCCCTTCATGAATAAAATACTGTATTATTTTTGTGAAGAAAAATAAAATGATCATCAATGGACATACCCTAAATTAAATTCTACTCATATACTGTTTTTCAGCATTATTTAAGGGTAACAAACATCAGAAATTAAATTATAGTAAACAACAGCAAAAATTAACAGATAGTACAATGTAAAAAATATTCTCTATTGTGCCGCATATATCCGAGAGAAACGCTTCTCAAACAAGAACAAATGTAGGGGCGGGGCTTGATTTTGTCTGTGTGGAATTGATTGGATGGTTGTGGTTTGCTATTGGTGGATCTCATGTGAGTGACAGGTTGCCCCGCCCTCGTCATCAGAGAAGAGATGTCGCTGTTATTCTGATTCAAGATTATTAAAACAATAATGATGTGCACCCACACATTATCATTTAGAATAAACACTGCAATATTCCATAAAAAAAAAAAACAAGAATTGTCCATTTTGGTTTCATGCTGACTTTAAGAGTGTGAGTGTTTAGCAGGTTAGTATTTCTCGTCGCTGGTCCTCAGATGGTCCATGGGTTTGTGTGATCGGCTCGATCGGTCCGTGTTCTTGGACTGCAGCTTGAGTCGACCACAAAACCAATATAAATGCAAATCTGTCTATTAATGCACTTTAAAGTCTGCAAGCGTCTAATGTAATCAAAGCAAAAAATGACAATTTTTATGTGAAATTTAAATATTTATGCGAGTGGCGATTAGCGTGTTGATCAGGTTTTTTGTGAAGAGTTGAAACGGTGAGAGAGAGGCTTTGTTTGACTTTGATTCAGGATTCAATAGAGTTTAATAGCAAGGTGCATGACAATGAGCTGATCATTCAGTCTTCGTTAAAGAGGGTTTATTTCACATACGAGAGAAGCTACTCATCTGATTCATGTTGTGAAAAGGAAATAAGAATACATTTTTTGCAGAAATGTCTGCAGTTTTGCTCATGCATCAACATGGCTGCTAAACTTAGGTCAAAAATGGCAGCTTTCTTGTTTTAACGTCGACACATAACAGATGTCAAGCATGCATTTCTACAAGTGCTAATTTTGCAGAAGTCCGTGCACCTTCCTCAACAACGTTTGCTCTTGAGGATCAGCACTTTATAGCAGAAGCGTTCTATTTTAAGTTATTTTTCTTTTGTCTGGAGATGGTGGCGTCTCACAAATCAAATGCACACAGATGTATTTACTTCACGGAGCAATAAAGGAGCTCTTCTTCCAATGAAATATCCGTCTATCAGCCCCAGCTGAGCCCTACATATACAATTACTGGAGTGCACATTGCATTCAGAGGAAGATAAATGGGACAAATGGTAAGGCTCAATATGGCGGCGATAGGAATGAAAGTCCCAGCTTTCAGCAAAAGAGTCTAGAAGTTTGTTTACTCTAGAATTCATGTGCATTAACTTGGCTAGCCTGCAAATACTGTGTTTTGTTGTTGTTTGTAATGTGTTATTTGAGCAAAAGAAGCTGTTGCATTGATTTTAAATAGGCAAGGCTCTGCTTTTGGGGCTTGCTAATTTAAAAGCCATCCAAATCAGAAGAACGTGTGGGTGGAGTCTCTCTGCAAGCGCACTGCACTCGCAACCAAATCAATCCAAAATCACAGCCAATCAGAAGAGAGTGTGGGCGGAGTCTCTCTGCAAACGCACTGCACTCGCAACCAAATCAATCAAAAATCACAGCCAATCAGAAGAGAGTGTGGGCGGAGTCTCTCTGCAAACGCACTGCACTCACAACCAAATCAATCAAAAATCACAGCCAATCAGAAGAGAGTGTGGGCAGAGTCTCTCTGCAAGTGCACTGCACTCACAACAAAATCAACCAAAAATCACAGCCAATCAGAAGAGAGTGTGGGCAGAGTTTCTCTGCAAATGCACTGCACTCACAACCAAATCAATCAAAAATCACAGCCAATCAGAAGAGAGTGTGGGCGGAGTCTCTCTGCAAGCGCACTGCACTCACAACCAAATCAATCAAAAATCACAGCCAATCAGAAGAGAGTGTGGGCGGAGTCTTTCCAAAAACATCACGTTAGAACTTGCAATGGGCCATTTCCAAAAGTTTTTGGAATATAGATGGAAAACAGAAACCACATTGAGCATCATACAAAAGTGCTGATTTGTTCTTGAATCATTCAGTGTTGAATCATTCAAATCGGTTGAGTAAATGATTCAATGACTCAGTTGCTGTTCCCATTGACTACTATTGGCTAATGTAATATTAATGTATTTATAAACATTCACGACGTTGTTGCAGATGAAACGTACACACATATAACATTAAATAGTCTATTTGATCAGGATAGATGTTGACTATGAATCACTCACACCCCTTTCTGCATTAAACTAGCATAATTTTTTATAAAAAAAAATGCAATAAAAATGCAAAAATCATTAACTAAAAATGTAACACAAAACATTGTAATGTACATTGCATTAATAAGAAAAATATTAAAGAAACAAATATGTTTAAATAAAATATAATATATGTGATGTGTTGATCAGGGGCTTCTGGGAAAGTCCTTTTATTGTTTTTCACCATAAATAATTGAGTGATTTATAGTTTTTACTTGCAAAAAACATTTGACAGTATCTTACAGCACAAGTAAAATGTTTTACAATAAAAGTACAAATCAGTTGAGTAAATAATTCAATGACTCAGTTGTGACTACTATTAGCTAATGTAATATTAATGTATTTATAAACATTCACAATGTTGTTGCAGATGAAACATACACACAGATAACATTGAATAGTCTATTTCATCAGGATAGATGTTGATTATGAATCACACACCTTTCTGCATTAAACTTGTGTAATTTTTATTTTAAAAAAATGCAATAATGTAAAAATCATTAACTAAATAAGATAAGAAATGTAACACAAAACACCCTAATGTACATTACATTAATAAGAAAAATATTAAAGAAACAAATCTATTCAAATAAAATGTAATATATGTGATATATTGGTCAGGGGCTTCTGGGAAAGTCACCAATAATATAGTGATGATTTATAGTTTTTACTGGCAAAATTTGACAGTATCTTACAGCACAAGTAAAAATTTTTACAATAAAAGCATGTAAAAAAAGCAACATTAAACCATTTACAGTTTTTTTTACAAACATTTTTGGTAATGGCATCAGCTAGTACATTAGCAAAGCAATACTAACAATCCTCATATTTTTGGAGAGCATGACGCATAAATTATCTTGGCAACTTACGGTTTTACTTGATAACATTTAATTATTACACTGGCTAGTTGCAGAAATCTAATGCTAAGAATTAATTGCAGGGTGTCTACAATCTGAACAGTAATGAGAAAGCGTAGTTGGTTAATAATTGAATCGGGTCTTTATGAGAGAGATCTCATATTACCCACGTCCCCACTTGCCCTCTGAGAGGAACCCGGTGCGGATGCGTATGAGATCTCAGTCTCACCGGTGTTCAGGTGTTGGTTTGCGTTATCTTACTGAGGTTTCATGTGCTCGGGGATAAAATGACTGCTTACAAAAATAAACGTGAACCAAATGCACTCTGGTTCGAGGTGCAAGATTGCTAATTTCCACCTGTCGAGCTGCCACTTGACTTGCTTCGCCAGAGCAGCATATAATAACACGTTAACTAATTATCATGGTCATGGCATGTTTTTCATGCGCTGACGTGAAGTGGTTCGCTTATGATCACCAGGCTTATTTTTTACATCTGCAAGTGCAATGTGCTATGATTTATCAAAGTCATCATGCTAATTTGTAATATCCGGCAATTCACATTGGTAGCTGAATATATTAGTTGAATGTATTGAATTGGAACGTTTAACCCACAAAATCAAAACCCTGTGCTCATTTACATTTTTATTTTTGTAATTGGGTGTAACAGAATATGTTATTCTGGCTATAGATTAATAAAATATACTGCTTTAATGTTCAAAAAACAATGTTGTTGTGCACTTGCGGAGAGACTCCGCCCACACTCTCTTCTGATTGGCTGCGATTTTTGATTGATTTTGTTGCGAGTTCACTGCGTTTGCAGAGAGTCTCCGCCCACACACTCTTCTGATTGGCTGTGATTTTTGATTGATTTGGTTGTGAGTGCAGTGTGCTTGCAGAGAGACTCCGCCCACACGCTCTTCTGATTGGCTGTGATTTGTGATTGATTTGGTTGTGAGTGCAGTGTGCTTGCAGAGAGACTCTGCCCACACATTCTTCTGATTGGCTGTGATTTTTGATTGATTTGGTTGTGAGTGCAGTGCGCTTGCAGAGAGACTCCGCCCACACGCTCTTCTGATTGGCTGTGATTTGTGATTGATTTGGTTGCGAGTGCAGTGTGCTTGCAGAGAGACTCCGCCCACACGCTCTTCTGATTGGCTGTGATTTGTGATTGATTTGGTTGCGAGTGCAGTGTGCTTGCAGAGAGACTCCGCCCACACACTCTTCTGATTGGCTGTGATTTTTGATTGATTTGGTTGCGAGTGCAGTGCGCATGCAGAGAGACTCCGCCCACACACTCTTCTGATTGGCTGTGATTTTGGATTGATTTGGTTGTGAGTGCACTGCGCTTGCAGAGAGACTCCGCCCACACTCTCTTCTGATTGGCTGTGATTTTTGATTGATTTTGTCGTGTCTGGTGTGAACAAACAAATTGCTTGTTGCTGGAATCGTGTCGTGTCTGGTTAGTACAGTGTTAAAAGATTTTTCGAAGTTCATAGGAGTACAAGTTCCTTTAAATAGATAACTTGGCCCATATTTTCAGCACTCCACGTTTCTGCTCTCAGTTGTGCACTTTTGAAACCCAATATTCTCCAGGACTAAATGAAAACGTCCAGATATCGATCTCACGCGGGGACACAATGCCTTCATGACAGGCTGAGCAGCCTCATATATTCAGAGTGTGTGTGAATGCCACGGTGGAGGGCGGCCTGCTATCTCAGCCCTTTGTTTTAAGCCAGAGACAAATCCTTTGTCCAAGTCGGCCGGGCTGAATGAGTTTGCTTGATCCAGCAGTAATTAGATGGAGCAGAGGTGGCTGATTTAGATGCAGCCCGCAGATAGAGCAGGAAGTGAGGGGAATGTGTAATGTACGGGCGCACTTTCAGACGGAACGGGGTGAGACGGAGTTAACAGGAAGAGAGGGAGGGAATGAAAGGTCACAGTCAAGGTGAGAAATAATCAGAGACACTTGCTGTCCATCGAAGTGCACAGAAAGCATGACAAGTGCCCTTAATCAGTGTGTTGCCTATTGCTTTTCTCATGAAACCTGTCTGGATCACATGCTGATGTTTCATGTAATACGATACTTTTAACATTTGTTCTTTGGTTTGTATCCTGACATTGGAATATTTATGGTCACTCAGTTACAAATGATTAGATAAATAAAACCTTAAATTATTTGTTGTTGCACAGTGCTTTTTTTAGTTTTAGTGCGACTAAAAACTGCAAATTGTATTTTGGAGCACGTGTGCGAATACAAAAAAATCCCTGTGGATCAGTTTTCTTAAATGTAAGATCATAACAAGCGTCTTAATGATCATTTTAAGGCATCTTATATTTTGGGGATGAAAAAACATAAATCGCGATACTGAATTATTAAACTTCAAAAGGCTATGATTTCATTACATAAATGCGCGAGCCTGTAGATCGCACAACAGCGCTTCAGACTCTTGAGATCAGTTCCCAATCAATGAAAAGCGCTCATTTATGCCAAGCGATTGCTTATGAACTAATGCTGATCAATTATGACATTTACTTTACACTGTTTATACTGTAATATGTTGTGTACGGTTGTAAGAACGCATATTTTATTCCTCGTCTGAATTTGAATGAGCTCCTGCAATAATAAAGCATAGACATTTCAAAATAAGAGTCCTGGTGTATTTCGGGCTTGTTTATTAAATAAAAGTCACGCAGTGTGTCCAATTTACACCCCGGTTATTATTTGGTTACACAAACTGTATTTAATTTAATTTCCATTTAATTTAAAGTAAACTATTGTAGCTTCTGTCTGGGACGCCCCGTCACAGGAAGGAAAGACATTATTTGACACATATTATTATCAGTGTTATTATAGCTAACAAAAACTAAAACCATAAAAAAAAATCTCTTTACTTGAAACTAATAAATGTTAACTGACATAAAATAAAATATAAAAAAAGTTGCGTTTTTGGCTCATGCTCATGGCTTTGCGAACCCACATCGGCATCAAAACACAGCGAATCCAACGCATTCGTGCAGCTCGCTGTAATTTGTATAGAGCTCGATTAGCTGCTATTTCAAAAATGGCAGTCACAAGTTTGTGTTCGTCTTGTTGGTCACGGTAACCCCGCCCCCAGCCCCTGACGCAAGCGGTTCTTACTTCTAGACCAGCAATGATTTGGTGCTGAACCACTTTTCCTGGTTCAGAGCTGGTGCTTTGGGCATCGAAAGACAAAGAACTGTTTTGAAACTAGGCTCTGGCTCTGAACCAGCACTCAAACTGCCTTGTAATGTGGAGCCAGTTCCTCCTCTTTTAGCATCTCTTTTAGCGTCTAATGTTTCCCAAACTTCAGCTCAAACTTCTTCCCAAAACTCTTTCTGCTTTAGGAATGCATTTCAGGTTTCTGAATCTGGGATCAAGAGCTGTTGCGATTTTGAGCCAAGCAATGTTTGTGTTTTCTTTGCGCTTTGTTAAATGCTCTTTGAATGCATCCTTAAAGCGCACAACATAAGCAGGGTCATCTTCTGAGACAGCCATCTTCAGGGACAAGTGGCAAAGTGTAGGTAACACAACAGAACAGGAAACATATTTTTCACCCCCAAGAAGTTCCATGACATATCTGATAAACACACATCCAAGTAATAGATTGCATTTGCTAACAATGACATATCATCATTAGGTCTTCTTAGTTCATTTCAATGTCATCATTTACTAATATATATATTTTTTTAAATTAATGTTACTAGTATTAGTTATTTTTTTCTAAACTATAAACCAAGATTAATAAACACTAAACAACAGTTTGCTAGTATTTGATTACAGTAGTTACATAGTTAACATTACTCACAATAATATTAATGAATAGAACCTTATTGTAAATTGTTATTCTCTTTTCTTTTAAATATATACAGGACTCAATCATAAAATGAAATACTGGATAAAAATAACATATCACTAAATAAACTGAAGTGCCAACCTGCAAGCCTGGCAAGTTTATCAAACTCTGCAGATGTTAGAAGGGATAGCTTGTGGTTTTGATGAGCCAATGTTGCCATCAGGGGGTCTTTGTTGCGTAGTATCCGGCTGACCACAGGGTTTTTCCTGGGTTAAAAATGGTCTTTGGTGGTGTCTGACAGACATGGACATCCACACACACAGTAAAAAGTACCCTGCAAGCGCAATACTTACAATACATTTAAAATAAATGCAAAGAAACAGTTTGTGATTTTTGCTTATCTTATTTTGATAGGCCTAACTCATATTATGGCTGATCTCTTACTAGGGCTGGGCGGTATATCGAGTTTGTACGATATATCGATATATTTTTAGAAACGATATGGAATGAGGCAATACCGTTTATATCGATATACAGTAGATTGATATGAGCGCATCTGAAAAACAGCGGAGTACGCAGAGTGAGCTGATGCAGGGAAAGAGCTTGATACAACTTGTCCTCAACATGACACATACATTATATTAAGGGCTTCAAAATAACTGGTAAGATATAGTTAACATGTATAGTTTAAAGCAGCTTGCCCTGTCAGATGCTCTGAGAGATAGGCTTGTGCTGACTGACAGATACATACTTGCGCTGTTTAATGCGTTTGAAATGTGGTGCTTTCCTCAGTGTATAACTTACATTTCACAGGTATACTCTCCATCTGTAAATGTTAGAAAGTCATGCAAATATGTCCATTTTGCTGTCCAGAGAGGACGAGCCTTCTGTATGTGAATCTCCGCTAAAACTCAGGCTTCCGTGAACGAGCGCCGCCGCGCGCATGCGCGGCAAACAGACGGAGCGCAATAGAATAGGAACGGAACTAAAATATACATATTTCTAAAATATTTGTTGTTGGACAATAAATGTGCCATATGTGGAATTTTAAACCTACAAGTAAGTATATTTTTATGAAAGTGACCGTTATAATGGGGTAATCAAATGTAGGCTAATATGCTTTTGTTTTTATTTTCATTTTTAGTTTAGTGAATTATTAATTTTGTTTTTAGATTGTAATGTTACAATGTTAGAATGAAATGTGATTTTAACACCCTTTTTGCACATAATATATTGCATAGCCTACATTACATTCACTGTATTTGTTTGTAGCCTTCAATATCAACATTGTTTTTAGGATATCATTGGGCAGGATGTGAAATAAAATTAATTATTATTAAAATAAATACAGATTTTTTTTTTTTTTTTTATCCAAATAGAAAATTGTAGAAAATACCGGGATATATACTGTGTATCACCATTCAACCAAAAAATACCGAGATATGATTTTTTGGCCATATCGCCCAGCCCTATCTCTTACCTTGATGCTTGTTTCTTTTGTTCCTCATTTTTTACACTGTTTACATTGTTTACTGATAATTATTTTGGTCGATAATCATATCAATATTAAAAAGTTAATTAACAAAAATTAACAGCTACCTAACAAACAGCTTGCTTTGTTCTGGTTTCACCTCACTCCAGTCTAAACTAAAGGATTTTATAGGTTATTTACTACACATTGTCGATATATAAATAACCTGAAAATACTGTGGATTATTAAGGCTAATTCTTACTAACCACTCTTGCTAAATGGGGTGAGCACACTTGTGTTCATTTCAGACTCAGAGGTGGATGATTATAAACCGATTCGTGAGTTCAGTGTTGGACGGATTGTTTTAACCAGTGATTAAAATGAATCGGTTCAAATGAGTCATTAGGTCGCGAATCAGACATTAGTGGACGCGTTGTGTGCGAATCCCGGCTGTCAGAACATTGCGAAAGATTTGTGTCAACACAGAAAACACTTCATAACTGGATAGGATTTTTTTCGTTTATTGAAAGTATCAGCTGCACGTGCGAAGAGGCGACGTTACAATTCACACCCAACGGTAATTCAGGGAAAAAATGGTCAGAATGCGCCACATGCAACATGGATTCGGTCTTCCGACTTTTTACCATTGTGTCAATTCAGTTGATTTTGATTAATATGTGCAAGGGAGAAGAAGCAAAGACAGTGCTTAGTTTGAAGATAGAGTGCACGAGCGAGGGTCTTTCTGCTCTCTCTCCCGGTTAACATGCGCCGTTCACAAGCGCAGCTCAGTCATCTACATCACTCATAAATCACAATAACTGATCAAATGAGGGTTTGGTGGGACAAAAAATTGTTTTGGCGGCCGCCAAAAAATTTTCAATGCAGAAAAAACCCTGGACCATCTCTTGCACTAGAGACTCGTCGCCCAGGCCATGAGCAATTTGCTGTGCTTTCAGGTCTATCATATTAGATGGGCTATGTTTGAAATGTCCGATATTTCGCTAAAACGCCATCAAAGCCGGCTTGACGAAGAGCCATGGCGATTGTCCTCTGTATAACGTGTGCTATACAAGGCATATGCTCGTAAGGAAGCAATCTAGATGCAGCACTCATGTTTTGTGTGCTGTCTGTACCAACGTTAGTGATTTTGCTCTCTATCTCCCACTCCTTCGCTACTTGTATAAACTGTTCGGCGCAGGCCTCAGCAAAATGTCTTTCTTCGCTTTTAAGCACAGTTAATGCAAATGAATGCATGTGCCAGTCTTTATCGATGAGATGTAGCCTAGAAATCTAGACGCACCCTAGCGGCAGGCAGGTTCGTCTAGCAGCTCTCCGTTGGCTTGCGAGCTGGAAAAACCAAACTCTAGTCAGGCCAATCACATCGTGTATAGAGTCGGTGGGCGGGTTTAACATAATGACGGCAGAGTTGCGACGGTTCCGCGTGCTACTTGAAAACAAAGAAGCTGGCGAACAGCGGTCTTTCGAATTGGCTTTGGCCGCGACTCTGGAAGACTTGGAGTTAAGCTTTTCATTCTTAAAAAAGGAAGATGTGTTCGGAGTTTAATCTATCAACTAGCTCCGCTTCACCTTCTTCGTTGCTCTGGTTGGTTGTAGCGCTTTCCTATTGCGTGCAGAGGGAATTTGAAAGACAACCGTTTATCCCGCCCCTCAGATTGAGCCCTGCCAATGGTGTGTTCCCAGACCCAACATCTTGATGTGGGTCTGGCTTGTCAGGCTAGATGAAATGCGCAGTTGTACCCAAGTAATTATGCATGCTTACCGATGTCCAGTGGTCCCCAGTCAAAGCAACACTCTTTGTTTGTGATAGCAGCTCTACTTTGCATTTCTTTTCATTAATGTACTGTTCGTGAATTCGTGATTGTTGATCTTGACGGTAGCTTGAATGATGGGTCAGAAGTGGCAGTCCTGATCACTTCTTTCAGGCCCTGGTTAGCAACGATGTTGACTGGACGGCAGTCCTTGGCAATCCACT
This sequence comes from Coreius guichenoti, assembly GCA_039654105.1. Classification (NCBI taxonomy): domain Eukaryota; kingdom Metazoa; phylum Chordata; class Actinopteri; order Cypriniformes; family Gobionidae; genus Coreius; species Coreius guichenoti. The sequence goes on along the minus strand of CM077169.1, from coordinate 53,051,664 downwards.
TTGCTATGGAAGTAGTAAGCCTGGCTGACGTTGGTCTACTCACACGCCGTATACACTGATCCAGTGTGGGTTGTTGCACACTACTCGTCAGTTTGCTAGTAGAATCTGTGATGTGTTTTGCTTTTAAATGATATTTTAAACTCGATGAGCTTTGATGGTAGGCCAGTTCTTCGTTACAGTGAATGCACACAACTTTGTGTTTATCCAGAGTGCCATCCAATTTTCTTTTAAAAGCGAAATGTCCACCTACAAGAGTTACTGGCGCTTGCGCCATTGTAGATGCTAAGAGTGATAAACTCCCGACCCCCCGATATCAACTGTGTGACGCAAATTACATTAATGACACACCTTTGTGTGTTTCAATAATTTATCGATAAGGATTTTATATTAAATCGCATGCGTTAACACGTTAACGTCGGCAGCCCTAATATATATACAGTATATATATATATATATATATATACATAAATGCAGAAATAGTTAATTGTGCCCTAAAGTTTCTAAATGCGCACCTAAATTTTTCAACTAGGAGCACAGGTGCACCTTGGGAAAAAAGTAAGGTCAAGCCCTGCCTTAAAGCATTAAAAATAAAACATTGAATCATGAAAAAATTGAAAACATTTGAAAACATTGAAATTGAATCATGATTCTTTACTACTTTTTACACTTTTTACTTTTTACACTAAGACATTTCTTCATTATACATTCTATAAGCTACTTTTAAAAAAAAAAAATCAATTTTATGTTTTATGTGAGGAAAAAAATGCCAGAGACTGTACTGGAAAAGAGAAAATAATGCTTATTTCAGAAATATTAAGATTTTTTTTTGGTATCACTTTATTTTAGTGACCTTTTTACAAGTTACATGTAGTTACCAGTGTTGGGGAAAGTTACATTGAAAATTAATGCATTAAAATATTACGTTACTTCCTTAAAAAGTAACTAATTGCGTTACTTTTTAAGAAAAGTAATGTGTTATGTCAGTCAATACATGAGAAAATAAAATAACTTGCGACACTTATTTGAAAAAGTAACTCAGATATTCTGTTTTAAAGTAATGTGTTACTTTACTAGTTATTTGAAAAAGTAATCTGATTACGTAACTTAAGATACTTGTAATGCGTTACCCCCCACACAGGTATTTACTATATTAATATCTATATATTAGACATAATTACAAGCAACTAACCCTAACCCAAACCCTAACCCAGCAAATACATGTTGTCAATTAAAATTACTCCATTTTTAAATATGTAATTACACTGTAACAAGGACACCTTAAAATAAAGTGTAACCATTTTTTGCGTTGTGACATTTTACAAAAAGGCTCCATTTGTTAACATTAGTTTACTGCATTAGTTAACATGAACAATGACAACACTAACAATAACAGTGAGCAACACTTCTACAGCATTTATTAATCTTAGTTAATTTCAACATTTACTAATACGTTATTGAAATCAAAAGTTGTATCTGTTAATATTATTTCATGAGCCTGAGCTGACATGAACTAACGATGAGCAGCTGTAGATTAATAAGGTTAAGATTATTGAATACCGTAACAAATGAATTGCTCATTAATAGTTAAGTTTAGTTAAAACATTAACTAATGGGATCAAACTGTTGCCATTAAAATAAGCACATCACTTTCCTAAATTATCATGCAAGTAACACTGTAATGCAAGTAAAATAACTATATATTATTAAGAATGTGCATTGCATTTGTACAGCGCAATTATTATATACTATGTGTCTGATTGTTGTTTTTTGTTGTAGCACACAAATTTATGTGTTTGGATAGATATTTAAATATCAGCATTGACCCAATATTAATAAACACTGTAAAAACAACATAATTACAGCATGTTTATGAACATCTTTAGAGACAGAAATCCTTTGTGGTTCGTAGAATATTGAATTGAAGATAATAAGTATGTTTAATGCCAACACTTTCCTAATTTTATTGTCTACTGAAAACAACAACAACAACAACATACTGATCTTTGTTTTTATTTACAACTGCAAAGAAATCTATTTTTTTAATAGTGTAACAGTGATGCATTAATGTTACACTGTAACATATTTCATACTTAAGATTTGATGATAATTAAATTCCTCTGTACAAAGAGTGTAAATGACTTCTATCTAGGTCTCAGTTATAAATGGCTCATTAAACCGTTTCTTTTTGACAGTGTGTGAGCTGTTTTTGAGGGTTTGAGCCGAATCACTGTGAAGTCAAGCTGGAATACACAGAACTGGATTTAATATGACATATTTATATATGAAATATGAGCTGATGTGACTTAGTCGTGCCGTAAGTGCCAGAGGTCACAGGTTTGATTCATGCTTGCCTGAAGACTTTTTAAAATAAACCTCTTAAATAGCATCTGTTTGTCACGTTGAGATAAATCTTACTGGATCGGAGAGCGCTGGGATGAGAGACAAAAAAAGAAGCAAGCGTGCTCTTTCTTCTGCGATATCATGAAAAACGCTGGGAAACAAACATTGAGTTTCAGATGCTGTCAATATGTTGTGTAATAAAAGATTACCCTACAGTAATGAAAACCAAAGACCCATTCTTTTAAGATTATGTTTTTATAAGTAAACAAATGCAAATAGGCTTCATTTCCATTAAGCAAAATGCAATTTCTTATTTTTACTCTGACTTTTTTGGTAATACTTTACATTTGTGTCATTCCCTGTCAACTCAACCAGAAGTCCTCAGTTCATTTTTGATTTTGTAAATATTTTTTCTGTAGAAAGACAAACATAAATAGTGATGAAAGCCAAAATATTAAAAGTTACAAATGCATATTGACTGAGTAATCCACTGTTTTGTAGAGGGGGTCAAAATGACAATTTTCACCTGAGATTTGGAGCCAAATTACAGGGGGGTAAAAATGACTTTAGAAAGATGGCAGCATCATTATTTTATTTTTACACAGACACTGGTAGGTCTATTAGTAAAATCTGTTGACTTTAGCAATATTTGTTGCATTATATGCCAACGGTGACCGTTCAAAAATGGGAAAAAAACCACTTGTGTTTTTTGTTTCAAGTTTGAATGCCTGTAACTCGAGAAGTATCAAAGATATCTTAATATCCTTTTAGATTCTGGTTTTTAACATACATTTGTTTTGGTATCTCTAATATAAAGGCCCTCAATGGTTCAGTCCCAGAGATATGGAGATCTAAATGTGGCTCCATGAGTAAACTGGTAAAGTTCACTGGTCGAAAACCAAATGTGGGTCAATTTAAGTACAGCTGGTACCTTTTCTATTTAAAGAGGAAACATAACAACTTAAGGGAAACAAGATACATTTCTAGTTATTAACATTATTTATTCTTCAGACATTCCTCTTTAAATGCAACAAATATCAGCTGTGTGCAAAGTGAACCATATTTAGTTTTTGATCACTGAAAATGAGTACAATTCAACAATTTGAACATGGAGCTGCGTTGAGATCCCCATATCTATGGGACTGAACTGTATAAGGCCTTGAAAATAATAAATGGTTTGTTAAGAACCAGAATGTAAAATCATATTGAGATATCTTGAATACTTTTTGAGTTACAGGCATTCAAACTTTGGAAAAATAGTATTTATGGCACTCAGAAAGGTATGTTCTATGCAACTGAGGTGATGGAAAAAAACGAGATACATTTCTAGTTTCAACATTATTTGTTCTTCAGATATTCCTTTGTAAATATAAAACGTATCAGCTGTGTACAAAGTGACCCACATTTGGTTTTCGACCACTGAACTTTACCAGTTTACTCATGGAGCCACATTTAGATCTCCATATCTCTGGGACTGAACCATATAGGGCCTTGAAAATGAAGATACTAAAATAAAAATTTGTTAAGAACCAGAATCTAAAAGGATATTAAGATATCTGTAATACTTCTTGAGTTACAGGCATGCAAACTTGAGACAAAAAACACAATAAGTGATTTTTCTCATTTTTGAACGGTCACCGTTGGCATATAATGCAACACAGATTGATAAAGTCAACAGATTTTACTAATAGACCTACTAATCTCTGTGTAAAAATAAAATAATTATGCTGCCATCTTTCTAAAGTCATTTTTACACCCCTGTAATTTGGCTCCAGATCTCAGGTGAAAATTGTCATTGTGACCCTCCTCTACAAAACAGTGAATTACTCAGTAAATATACATCTGTGACATTTCATATTTTGGCTTTCATCACTATTTATGTTTGTCTTTCTACAGAAAAAATTCAGAAAAAAAGCTGGCGAAGTTTCTGAAATTTGGTTGATTTGACACGGAATGACTCATTTACTGTAATAAATGCAGAAGTATCGTTCATTGTTAGTTCATGTTAACTGATATAGTTAACTACCGTTAAATAGAACCTCATTGTAAAGTGTTTCCTCTGTGTTTCTAGCTCTCAAACAGCTGATACGGTGACAAACTGACGCCGTTTGAATGCTTTTGCATTGCCGTACCCGAAGTCTCTCTCTGTGAAAATCAACAACATCTGAATTGGGGGGGATAATGTCGCATCGCTCTCGAACCCCAGATAATCATCCGCCACGATGGGATTAGTTAATTACCGGCAGGAAGAGCTGGCAATTAGCAGAGAAATGGAGCTGGAAGACATGTCAGGGTTAAGCAGTGCCGAAACTACCGAGTGGGCTGAAACTGCGTCTCCGGGGAGTTTATTCACACCCCTGCAGGAAAGAGAACGCGCCGCGCATGTTTGTTTGGAGCCATTTTAATCACGGAATATGGAAAAACAGATGTATGCTGTGGAACGATGGGTCCTCAGAATTAGTGCGGGATGTTAAGGGAGAAAAAACACGGCATTGAAGATTTACTCCCACACTACATGCATTAGTGCTGTTTGTTAAGTCGTGCATCACAGTTACTCACGGGATAGGGATTTCAACAAACCCCTGAAGTTTTGCACTGTCCTGTTTCCCTGCACAGAGTTTCATTTCTGACTTCTTGTCTCTTTTGATGGCATTGAGGTCCTGTGAAGTACAGCAATTCATTCCCTTGTGTGTCTAGAGGAAAAAAAAAAATCTCATAAAGTCTCATTTTTTAACATTAGTTAATCCATAAACTAACAATGAGCAGTACATTTTTTACTGTGTTTATTAACCATATGTTCATGTTAGTTCACAGTGCATTAACTAATAGATACAACTTTTGATCTTAAAAATGTGGTAACACTTTATAAGTATACAGTAACAAACCACTTATAAATCATCTTAGTTGCTCTGGACGCGCTCGCTGTTTATTGGTCCGAGCTGATAAATGGTCCGCGTTGTGCACTTCAAATAAGTTTCGGTCCGCTTTTGGGGCATTTGCCATTTGATGTTTCTCATACGCAAAGCAAATGACAGCACATAATCAAAGAGAGTTGGGCAACTTTGTGGTTGCACCAGTGCAAAATTTTAGTCGCACAGGCACAAAAAAGGTTGCAGAATGATACCATTTAGTCACTAGATTTACAGTGGATCTCTAATGACAAGGCTATTTATAGAATGTGCTTAGTGGGCAACTCACAAACTCCACGCGGGCTACCAGGTGCCCATGGGCACCACGCTGGAGACCACTGAGATATGCTGTATGTCACTGTGCTCACAGTTGATTGGTCCAGTTTTGTGATCTCTAACTGGAGCAGGTTAACCGTGTAAAGTTACCATGAACACCGCTAAAAAACAACCCACCTTTTTAAGCCTGAAAAACCAGAGTTTGCTCAAACTAATCTCTAACTTACATGGATAGCAACTGAAACTGGCTTCATACAACAGGCCTCTGGCGCCTGGTGGACGATTAAATGGGCAAAAATCCTGTAGATTTGCATTGAAAACCTGTGGCCAAAACAATGCCTTAGCATAGCATTAAAATCTAATTTTTATTGTCTTAAAAATGACATTGGATCAGGAGGCAGCGTTTGGCTCTGAAGCCCCTTCCATAAACCTGTTCATTTACTCTCAGGCGTTTTATGCTAATCAGCAGGACGTGTGTATTTAGTTAAACATTGTGTTTGGATGGAAATGATGTGTTCCCAAGAGTGTAAGTATCATTGTCATTTCCATCACAGTCCTTGAGGCCCATCATTATTTCTCTGTTGAGAAATTTTAGGAGAAACATTGCAGACAAGATGATGCAAAAATCAAACATCATTTGGAAATGCATTAAGGTGGAAAAGAAGGATCAATTAATTTTAGTTTTTTAATGATTTTTGGGTTCTTTAAAGCTTCAAGGTTCTGCTATGAAATCAGTAACACCTTCGGTTCCTATTGAAACCTTTGCATGTGTTCACTTTTGAGTTGCATTGCAATTATTTGCGGACTCATTTCATCTGCTTTTTTGATGACACATGAGCATCTCTGAGAGTTATTCAGTGTAATCGCGTCCGAAATGGACTGTTTGTATTGTGCCGCACTGCATTAGGTGATGTGTGTGTGTGTGTGTGTGTGTGTGTGACAGCTTTACACGAGCACACAAACAGCTCTCACGATGCCAGATCAGCTCACCATCGTGAGATAAGCAGCTCTATTAGAGCCCTTTCAGCTTCTGACTTATAACAGCTCATATGCAGCTAATTAACAGAGCATTACCGCTGTGGCTTATCTTTCTACGTCCATCACAACATCTACTGCTTTGTTATAGTGCTTGTAGAGCAGGGGTTCTCAACAAGAGGCTCAGCAGGGGGGCTGTAGAACATAGTGCTCTGTAGCAGGGGCGTTGGATGACTGAAAGGGGCAGTATGTAGAATTCAGAAACCCTTGTTTTTAGTGACACCGGTGGCCGTTAGGTGAACTGCAGCAGCACTTAGTGCTCATGCTCACACTCGTAACGCACAAGAGACTGAACGGGATCCAAGGCCTCGGCGAATGTCTTTTTCGGTCTTTGCTTAGACGTAGAAGTGTTAGAAAATACCTTTGAAAGTGATATACTGTTAATGAACATCCAGACGCTGATGAGAGCGACGTTTAGATGAATATGTAAATATGTGCTGCGTGCTTTCTTCTCAATAATAAAATAAACGCGCAACAAAAATGCCAGCGGTGAGAAAACAGCAGTTCAGAAAGCATCTGATCGTAGCGATGTGGATATGTTTGCACAACCTCTGCAATTCACCGGCATCATGTCAACTTAATTAAAATGACACTGTTATGATAGTTTGATTATACAGTATATTTGAAACTATAGACTATATCTGACTATGTGACACTATAGTTTGAATGAATCCCTTTTCTTTGTATGACACATTACAGTAGAGAATGGCTGTTTCTGCATTATCCTGAACATTGTATAAGCATTCGTCTGTTTCACAGAATGAAAGAGAGGCTCTCGGACGTGTAAACGTCACATGCTTTTGATTTTCCCGGCAAAAAAATGGCCCGAGTCTTGCACATTAAAATCAGTCTACAGGCTTTCATAGACAACCTAGGAAGTCTGGGATGGTCTCGTGTTTTTAAGTTTCATTACAAGCCGTTCACACACTGGCAATAAAAAAAACAAAAAACAAACATATAGCTCATTTTAAATTAGTTTATAAAATATTACTAAAATATTACAATAATAATAATATAACAATACAATAATACAAAAATAAAAGAAAATAACTTTAAATACAAATACATAAAATCTAATTGTAAACTGAAATCACATTGAAATCTTTTTCCTGCCTCTAACATACAAGCATCTTAGTCTTAAAGGTGCTGTGTGTAAGTTTTAGACTGTAAAGCATATAAAAATACCATAATATGTTTGCAGATATTTAGGAAACATGCTGAGTTCACATACTCTTTTCTCTGAAAAACAAAGCTACAGCCAGTTATTCTGCTTTGAAATTTGCTTTCCGTGTCGGAATGTCTTTTTTTGTTTTGTGTGATAACGCAAGTTGCCAGTTTACCCAATAGTATTGCAACACCACAAGGTTGCCAGTTGGCGGAAAACACCGCATATTGCAGCCATGGAAGCCCGCAAACAAACTGGGTCAGAGATCGCAGATTCTACCTGACCTAAAAAGCCTCGGCATCCATCTAAAAATCTGTATTAGTGAGAGCATATTAAAACGCGGATAAATCAACTCATCAACTTACAGTGTGTGAGTCTCCTCACCTTCCATTGTCAATTGTGTTGTGTGTCCTCAAACTGGCAACCCGCGTGAGCGTCGAGTCTGAAGAGGAGGGGGCGGGGCAAACTATATTTTGAATTTGGACTGCAGTACCCATCTCAACCAATAGCTGTCATTCTTACATACAGCACCATACAGAAAATGCATAGAAAAAAATCTTTTTTTTTTTTTTTTTTTTTTGCAAACCTTCGCTCCCCACGTGCATCAATGAGCCTTGGCCGCCCATGACCCTGTCGCCGGTTCACCACTGTTCCTTCCTTGGAGCACTTTTGATAGATCCTGACCACTGCAGACCGGGAACACCCCACAAGAGCTGCAGTTTTGGAGATGCTCTGACCCAGTCGTCTAGTCATCACAATTTGGCCCTTGTCAAACTCGCTCAAATCCTTGCACTTACGCCCATTTTTCCTGCTTCTAACACATCAACTTTGAGGACAAAATGTTCACTTGCTGCCTAATATATCCCACCCACTAACAGGTGCTGTGATGAAGAGATAATCAGTGTTATTCACTTCACCGGTCATAATGTTAAGCCTGATCGGTGTATAATATATATTCATTGTGGTTGTGCACTTTTACTGGCCATTTGTTGAAGAAGTCGAATGTGTGTGTTACAGCCGGAATCAAGGCTTCATCTAGACAACACTCTTGCAATGCACCTGAAGAGAAGAGCAATCCAACTGCGATAAGTAATGTGTTCACCAACAGAATCAGACACTGCTGCTTTTTATGTAACACTTTCCCCATTATGAATGAGTTATGATACAGCCTGGTCCATTGAGTCGGATTGCTTTCTCAGCACACGCGTGCCGCTCCAGAGTTCGTTTTCAATCTTGTTGAAGACGATTATTTTGGTGCAGATCTGAGCGTGACTGTGAGATGTTCATATACACCTAAACGAACTGAGCTAAGAGAGAAAAGGCAGCAGGTTCCTAAACAAGTAACTACACATGCTACATGAAATCAAATCAGTCATAAATCATAGGGATGCACGATAGGATTTTTTTGTCCAAGACCGGTTTTACAACTGATTCCAATACCGATATCTGTCACTTTCTCCCTTAACTGAATTTGTCATTAAAACGGATTAGTGTTTTGGTCATGCTTTAAATGAGCAAAATTCAAAAATGCATTAAGGTATACTAGCTAGTTTATTGCTGCATCATAACATAATTTCTATTGAACATGGATCGGATCCATTTAACATCAAACAGGCCATTTCATGCAGCTCATGAAATCATGCAGTTTACCTTACATTTATTTTCACTGTTTTTGACACTAACATATTTAGCATGTTGCTACCATGATGCTAACATGATAAACATGTTGTTAGCATAATGCTAATATACTTAGCATTTTGCTAGCATTTTGCTAGCATGCTTAGTATATTTTTTTACAAAGATGCTAATGTTTAGCACTGTTCTAACACATTTAACATGTCATTAACATGACGCTAGCATATTTTAATATATCACTAGATGTTGTTAGCAGCTGTTAGCATTTTCTTAACATGTTTTAACACATAGCTAGGTGATGCTAATATTATTTAGCATGTTGTTAACATTATGCTAGCACAATTACCATATTTTAACAAGATGCTAATATGTTTAGCATTATGCTAACACGGATAACATGTTGTTTGCATAGCATGTTTTAATGCTTCACTAGATGTTGCTAATATCTGTTAGCATGTTCTTAGCCTGTTTTAACATAGCTAGGCAATGCTAATATTTTTAACATGTTGTTATCATAATGCTAGCACGGTTAGATTTTTTTAACAGGATGCTTATATGTTTAACATTATGCTAACACGGATAACAAGTCGTTTGCATAATGCTAGCATGTTTTAATGCTTCACTAGATGCTAAAAAAATGCTAACAGATGTTACACATTTTAACACATAAGAGATGCTAATATTATTTTGCATTTTGTTAGCATCATGCTAGCATGATTAGCGTGTTTTACAAGAAGCTAATATGTTTAACATTGTGGTAACACAAATAACATGTTGTTTGCATAATGCTAGCATGTTTTAATGCTTCACTAGATGTTGCTGACATTTGTTAGCATGTTCTTAGCATGTTTTAACACATAGCTAGACAATGCTAATATTATTTAACATGTTTTTAGCATTATGCTAGCATGATTAACATGTTTTAACAAGATGCTAATATATTAACATTGTGCTAACACTGATAACGTTGTTTGCATGATGCTAGCATGTTTTAATGCTTCACTAGATGTTGTTAACATCTGTTAGCATGTTCTTAGCACATTTTAGCACATAGGAGATGCTAATATTATTTAACATGTTGTTAACATTATGCTAGCATGATTAACGTGTTTTAACAAGATGCTTATATGTTTAACATTATGCTAACACGGATAACATGTCATTTGCATGATGCTAGCATGTTTTAGCGCTTCACTAGGTGTTTTGCTAACATCTGTTAGTATGTTCTTAGCACATTTTAACACATAGCTAGGTGATGCTAATATTATTTAGCATGTTGTTAGCATAATGCTAGCACAGTTTGACTTGTTTTTATCATGTTTTAATTAGTTGTTTTTGCTACAGTATATTATTTTAAAGTTATTTCCGTAATAAGTGTAGCCTACTTCTGTTTGCACAAGTGTTTGCCGGAAGTTAGCACCAGCCTTGATGTACAAACTGCATGTGTGATTAAGTTTATTTTGCTTGCTAAACTTCTGTACTTTAGTCTTTAAAGGTGCAGTGTGTAAATTTTAGTGACATCTAACGGTGAGGTTGTGAATTGCAATCGCCCACTATTTACCCTTCCCTTTCGAAGCACATAGAGAAGCTACGGTGACCGACACAGGACAAAAATGTCGTCGTTGGAGAGAGCAGAGAGTAGCTAGCGCTCCGTAGAGAAGTTTGTCCGTTTAGGGCTACTGTAGAAACATGGCAGCGCAAAATGGAGACTTCACTGTAAGGGGACAGTCTATCTACTGTGTGTAGATAGAAATGGCTCATTCTAAGGTAATAAAAACATAACAGTACATTATGTAAGGTCTTTATACACCACTGAAAACATAGTTATGTATATTATATTAAATTTCTGTCAATAGATCCTCATAAATATTACACACTGCACCTTTAAGACCCTTTAATACGGTCCAGGGGTCCAGGGAAGTTAAACTAATATAACGCAAAACAGAAGATATATAAGATAATCATAGGAATTATCTGATAAACTTTTCATGAGTAAAAGTGTGTTAATCTCATGCTTATAGTAATAACATTGCACTCCTTTTTTTTCTGCTGATTTTCCATGAGCAGAAAGCTTTTTCATAACCGTCACATCTGTATTTATTTATATATCTTCACAGATGGCTTAAGCAATCATTACAACCGCCGGTAGACGTGTCATTCGGTACAAGGAAATGGTGCATTTTGTGAATGTTCAAATCAGAGCCTGACAAGTAGCTGTTTCCTGTGAAAAGCTGTCAGGTCTCTTTTTATTCCTTTTCCTGGTGTTCTAAATGAGGGTCGACGCACAGGTGACGGGACGTGTCGCTCATAAAGCAAAAGATCAGCCAGGAAAGTGACATCCCGCCTTTGCAAAGTAAAGATTTCCTTCAGCGTGTCATTGTGTGAATGGCAGCGGTCTCTCTGGACAGACGGACGCTGCGGGACAGTCGCCCTCCGTCTGCTGTCACATATTGGCAGTGCCGGCACTGTGAGCAACACATGCGGGTGAAGAAAGTAACGAAAGGCCTGATTCTGCTGTACAAACACAGAGAGAGTTTGGTGAGGGCAAAATAAACTTCATCACACATGCAGTGTGTCATATGTGCATCAAGACTGGTGCTAACTGCAGGAAACGCTTGAGAAAATGAAGTATTAGCATGTTTTTAGCAAAATGCTAATACATTTAGCATTGTGCTAACATGTTTAACATGTCGCTTAAGCATGATGCTTATAGCAGAAATAATAAAAGAATAATAAATAATATACTTAAGTGATAAAATATGCTAAATCATGTTAGATAAATGCTAAAAAAAATGCTAACAGATGCTACTAACATCTAACAAACCGTGTTATCACAATGCTAAACATATTAGCATCTTGTTAAAAACATGCAAATCATGTTAACATCATGGTAGCAACATGCTAATCATGCTATCACAATGCTAACAATATCCTAATTATGTTAAAATTATGCTAACAACATGTTTATCATGTTATCATCATGATAGTAACATGTTAAATGTGTTAGCATCAAACAGTGAAAATAAATTAAACTGTTAATGGTGTTAGCTCAATGCAAACATCGTTAACCATACTAGCATAATGCAAGCAACATGCTAATTATGTTAGCATTATGCTAATATCAGGTTTGTCGTGTTACCATCAAGCAAACAACATGTTAAATGTGTTAGCATCAAACAGTGAAAATAAATTAAACTGCATTTAATGGCCTGAAATGGTTGAATGTTAAATGGATGCAATCTATGTTCAATTACTTTATGATGATTATTTTTATAAAGCATGTTAACATCATGCTAATGGTATGTTAACCGTGTTAGCATAATGCTAAACATATTAGCATCTTGCTATGCTAGCAACATGCTAATCATCCTAACGTAATGCAAACACCGTTAACAGTGCTAGCAAGATGTTAGCTGCATGCTAATTGTGTTAGCATTATGCTAACATCATGCTAATCATGTTAACATCATGAAAACGACAAGTTGTTTTCATGATGTTAACATGATTAGCATATTATTTGAGGGTTCATTCATGTCTGTGCAGGACGAGTTAAAGGTTTGCTCAAATCACTGACCCTAAAATAGTGACTAAAAGTACCACTAATAAGCACTGTCCACTCCAGATACTGCTAAAGTACAAATTAACAGAGACCCAGACAAGAACATTGAGGTTCAACAGCAAACAAACAGCAAGCATTCAGAGAAAAATGGAAATAGAGTGTTGGTCCACAGCAGTTCTGTTGGTCTCCATAGTGACCGCCATTAGATGGGCTTGATTTCCATCGTTGCAGATGAGCTTGAGCAATGTTGCAGTGTGTGCTGAAGAAATTAAATATATACAAGGAAATAAGAGCTTCAAAAGAACAGCTATTCTTCTCTTTTTGTTTTGTTCTGAATGAGCGGAAAACAGTTCAGAATGAAGTCAGCATGAAATTAAAATCTATTTTCTAAATGCATGTTATAGATCTTATTGTGGACAATTCATTTAATCACCTTTCTATCACAAACACACCTTTCTGCTGTTGTGCCTGAGAGTTTATATGGCTTTTAAAAGAGGCCAATGTGGTTTCATTTCCATTACACCACAATAAAATAAATAAATAATAATATACAAACACACCTTTCTGTTCTTCTGTTCGCACTTTTTCCAGGTTTCAGGCTGCGTTTATCCATTGTGAGCGAAATGAAAATGAGGCCAGGCAGTGTAAGGAACATGCGACAGAAATGAAATGCATTGATTTTCAAACCTACTTTCACGCCGCCTGTATATTTAAGGGCAGTGGATTGTGCCATTTGGTTGTATTTGTGCTGGAGTGATTTATGGGTTTGGTTTGACCAGGCTGATATTATGAAAAGCCACATTGTGCTGCTCTTCCAACTTCCACTTTGAGAGGAGGTTTTATAAGGAACTAAGAGAAGACCCGTGAATGAACAGAAGAAGCGTGAGACATGAAGAGAGCGGGCGATTGAGACAGAACAGCACATCAGGGGTTTCAGAGACGGCGCGTCTCTCTTTCTCTGCTGTTAATTGCTCACTAATCACAAAATGAATTAGTTCTTGATTAGTAAAATGATGGCTGTCATTTTAAAATGTTGTACTAAATTCTCATACAGATTCAAAAGGCTCTTTGTCTGCTAATAGTGTAGGTTTATTGCACTAAAACATTCATACTTTTGTTTCTCATGTCTCTGCTTAAAGTTTACATGAAATGGTATTCATAGTTTTAATTATTATTTTTCCTAAAATCTACTTTTCTTTTATGTCTGTTTTTGCTACTGTAACTTCACTCTTTCTGTATGTAAATTATCTAGGATTGGCTCACATATTTGCATGTGAAATGAGTACCAACACCCCATCAAATTGCTGAATACTAAATAGGCATGGATATGTAAATATAATTAGTATAAAACTGTTGTTCAGTTCCAGGTTGAGAAAGAACTAGTCACTGGAATTGTGACTGGATTTGTAAAATGACAAAAAAACCTACATTGATTGTCTGCTTTATGTCAGTCTGTTACTGTCTAAGCTGCATTGGTGACCAAACTTTATGCCATTATCAGAAAAGTTTCTGAGAGGTACATGTTCATAAGCACATGCTTGTGATGTCATAACAATGAAGATTTCCAGATGAGTCTTGGAGGATTGGGAAGAATTACAGTAATTTACATAGAACATCAAAAGATGTACAGTAGCCACGCCCCAAACTCTCTGCCTGCTACAGTAGCCACTCCCCAAACTCTCAGCCTGCTACAGTAGCCACACCCCCCCAAACTCTCAGCCTGCTACAGTAGCCACTCCCCAAACTCTCTGCCTGCTACAGTAGCCACTCCCCAAACTCTCAGCCTGCTACAGTAGCCACACCCCCCCAAACTCTCAGCCTGCTACAGTAGCCACGCCCCCAAACTCTCTGCCTGCTACAGTAGCCACGCCCCAAACTCCCTGCCTGCTACAGTAGCCACACCCCAAACTCTCAGCCTGCTACAGCAGCCACGCCCCAAACTCTCAGCCTGCTACAGTAGCCACGCCCCAAACTCTCTGCCTGCTACAGTAGCCACGCCCCAAACTCTCAGCCTGCTACAGTAGCCACGCCCCAAACTCTCAGCCTGCTACAGTAGCCACGCCCCAAACTCTCAGCCTGCTACAGTAGCCACTCCCCAAACTCTCAGCCTGCTACAGTAGCCACGCCCCAAACTCTCTGCCTACTACAGTAGCCATGCCCCAAACTCTCAGCCTGCTACAGTAGCCACGCCCCAAACTCTCTGCCTGCTACAGTAGCCACGCCCCAAACTCTCAGCCTGCTACAGTAGCCACGCCCCAAACTCTCTGCCTGCTACAGTAGCCACTCCCCAAACTCTCAGCCTGCTCCAGTAGCCACGCCCCAAACTCTCAGCCTGCTACAGTAGCCACACCCTAAATTCTCACTATTGGTTGAGCTGGATAGAGATTGACAGATTTGAGCAGATGCTCTCAATGTTTTGATGGCGCCTGGGAGGCTCAATGTTCACACTTTTGGGGGCGAAGATAAACCCTTGAATTGCATACTAATGAATAAACTGGTTTAAGAGAATGTATTTTAACATAATTCTTACATACTTCACCTTTGAAAATAATTAACTTCAAATCACTGTAAATCAATCAGTAGTCATTTTAAACAATGCATTTAATGAGTTGATACGTGGATTTGGGAGTACGTTTATCCAACAGCTTGCTTCTGTGACAGAAATGTTGTTCCTAGGCTCCTTTAACAAGCATTCATTTTAGAAAGCTCAGGAAAAATATCTCCCTTATGTCTCTTACGGACTGAAGGATGGTGCTGACAGGAGCGGCCATTCAGAGAAGCCATTGCACACACTGGATTATCTGCACATTCCCTCTTCTAATGTCACACATTTTTAGAGAAAAATGAATTTCTGTGCGAAATGGCTTCATGGAGCTGGCTGAGTATATACAGCATGTGTGTGTTTGTGCACTTTATCAGCTGACAGATTGTGATTAGATGCCGGCAGAAGCTCTATGTGGCTGATCTGTGATCTGAGGAAAGGTCAAGAGTGGCTTTTTCCCGAGCAAACCTACAGAAGGTATCAGCGTTTCTGAAACCACGGTATTATTAGTTCACACGCCTGCCGTGATTCACAGCTTCTCAAAATACCTATCCCATTCATAATACCTCATTAGCATAAAAGAACCACCAATGTGACAAATATGCTCAGAAATTGGTGAACAAGGTCTTGCCTTGATCTAATTAGACATGCTTTGTTCATGCCACTGTTATTAGAATTAACCAGCTGAATTCCCATGAAGCTCCAAATTAAATTGCCCAATTAAAAATTCTCACTGGATCACTAAATAGTTGGCATAGCCAGACCATTCTACTATTATCAAATAGCCTATATTTTCATCGCCATATCATACATGTCTTAATAAAGTTTTTTTTTCCTTTGACAGTTAAAGGACATTTTTCCTTTAACGTGAGTTTCTTGCAAACGCATGTTAACGTTAATATGAAGTGGTATTCGTAATCAATTTTACCTTTACAATAATATGAGGTATTTATATGTGAGATGGGATATTCAACATGAAAAAAAGGATCTGATGTGATTTGATCTGTCATAGGAATTAATTGGATTGTGAAAACTGTCTCTCCATGATATCTAAGTGTCGACTTTAGGTCATAAAATACAAGTGGATTTGTAGCAAAGCATCAGAAGCGATCATTAGGCGAAGCAGTGCCTGTTGGGATTTGTCCTCTACTCAGATGAGCGATTGTCTTTGATTATGCTGCTTTCTGTCTGCACGCTGTGATGGGGAAAACAGACAAGGTCCTGCTATAAATGTTCAGAGCTGGATTCTACTGTTCCCTCAGAAGAGCACACAGGGGAATTAACTTGTGACAGGACGCCTCAAGTTCAGTGTGTATTGTGCAGGATATATTTACACAGAAAGAAACAAACATGTTTTGTGTTTTTTGGTGTCTGTACTGAAGCTTTGTAGAAGACAAGTTTTGATGCAATATTTTGTCATGTCCCTGAGGTACAAACCGATACATGCCGAGGCCACATATAGATGTTGGAAGATTGTTCAGTTGTCACACAAATGCAGTTTTTGTCCTACTTTTCTGAGGCAAGCATCACTATTACTGCTGCTCAGATTTAAGCCTGCTACAGTAGCCCCGCCCCAAATTCCCAGCCTGCTATAGTAGCCACGCCCCAAACTCTGTCTGCTACAGTAGCCACGCCTCAAACTCTCAGCCTGCTACAGTAGCCACGCCCCAAACTCTCAGCCTGCTACAGTAGCCATGCCCCAAACTCTGTCTGCTACAGTAGCCACGCCTCAAACTCTCAGCCTGCTACAGTAGCCACGGCCCAAACTCTCAGCCTGTTACAGTAGCCACGCCTCAAACTCTCTGTCTGCTACAGTAGCCACGCCTCAAACTCTCAGCCTGCTACAGTAGCCACGCCCCAAACTCTCAGCCTGCTACAGTAGCCACGCCCCAAACTCTCAGCCTGCTACAGTAGCCACGCCCCAAACTCTCAGCCTGCTACAGTAGCCACGCCCCAAACTCTGTCTGCTACAGTAGCCACGCCCCCAAACTCAGTCTGCTACAGTAGCCACTCCTCAAACTCTCAGCCTGCTACAGTAGCCACGCCCCAAACTCTGGCTGCTACATTAGCCACTTCCCTAACTCTCTGCCTGCTACAGTAACCATGCCCCAAACTCTCAGCCTGATACAGTAGCCACTCCCCAAACTCTCAGCCTGATACAGTAGCCACTCCCCAAACTCTCAGCCTGCTACAGTAGCCACTCCACCAACTCTCATCCTGCTACAGTAGCCACGTCCCAATCTCTCAGCCTGCTACAGTAGCCACGCCCCAAACTCTCAGCCTGCTACAGTAGCCACGCCCCAAACTCTCAGCCTCGTACAGTAGCCACGCCCCAAACTCCCTGCCTCGTACAGTAGCCACGCCCCAAACTCTCAGCCTGCTACAGTAGCCACGCCCCAAACTCTCAGCCTGCTACAGTAGCCACGCCCCAAACTCTCAGTCTGCTACAGTAGTTACGCCCTGGGATGCACTTTCACAAAACCAGCCTTACTTTTCCTGGAGGTTTCATACTTCCAATGATCCATCGCAGCCATTTTTGACCTCTCCGACCGACCAGAGTGACCCCTGATTGGCTTGGGCATCAGGGGAGAAGGCCCTGGAGCCCAGACCTCCAGGGATTCTGATCCAACTTCTCTTCTTTCAATCTGTCATTTCATGTGCTCTTGGGGGCCCCCTGGTGGCCACAGGGGCCCTAAGCAGCCGTTTGGTTATGCCTTGATAGTTTTTATGATACTTTGCAAATTGTCAGCATCACCTGAAAACAGCCAATCAGAATCAACCCTGCTTTAAAGAGCTCAAACATTTAAAGTGGCAGGCGACAAAACTGCAGCGGGCGCTTATAATAAACATAACATTATTGTGCGTTGGTGTGAACGGGCCTCAACAAATATTGTTACAAAACCTTATCCTTTATCCAGCAAATCAAATTAATTGGATAAAAAGAATGGAATTTCTAAAGAAGAATCAGCTCTTAAAACTTCTGGAATCCTGCTATTTAATTTACAGAAACTAGGAGTGTCTGGCTTTTAAATATATTTGTTGTGGACAATGGCGGGCCTTGGTGTCAGAAAGGTTGAGAAAAAACTGCCCTAGTTTTGACTTGGCAAACACCACTCATATTGTATTCAGAAAAAGTACAGATCTACTTTCCAAAGCGTTTCCTGCGTTAGGCCAGCAAGTCATTTAAGTGATCTCAACTGATTAGCGCTATCAACCAACTCTCCAAACACAAGTTTCCTCAGTCTTGAGCGACTAACCCGCAGCGACTCTTTCTAATGGCTTTGTGGCGTGATAATCACTCCTGTCCTGTGCGCTCCGGCACTGGTGGCGTGGGCTATTTGTTATCACAGGAGTTCCTCAGAGAGGTCATTAAATCTGCAGTTGAGCTAAGAAATAATGCAGTGAATCATATCGCAACTTCCATCCAACAGCTTTTGCTAATCTGAGCGTATGGGTCTAAATACATATGGCTCTCACATATGGCTCCTCAATAATGGCCAAAGCCGACAGGAGATATTTTCAGAGTTTAACTGATGTGTGATTTTACGCTTGATGCTGAACTGATAATATCTGGCTGCGCTCATTGGCTGTGCTTTACGCTGCCTCGTTTTGAACAATATCACAGCAGAGAAAAGTGATGGCATGTATGTACAACGTAAAAGTGCTTGTATGAATGATTTACAGCACATCATTATACACCTATTGTCACCCTAATTGCCACCTTTTGATATCACCCACCCCAAAATAGTTTTTTATTAGTAGCTCATGACTGACAACTTTTTGACTAAAGTTGAACTAGCTGCAGTTTCAAAGTAACTTCTTTTGACACCTTACAATTAAATACTTGCGTAAATCTCTTTGTATTAATGTGTCACTTAAATAAATAAATGTAAACATAAAATAAAGCCTATGTTCTTCCATATAAGTGATAAATCTGCACTGTTGTTGTGACTGTCAGTAGCTACGTTTACATGCATCCAAATAATCCGCTTATAATCAGATTGATGGCTTAATCGTATTAAAAAGCCTCCATATAAACACCTCAACTGATACGACTGAGGTCGATTCAAATGTACTTTCGATCGGATTGAAAGGGTGGTGTAGATCTGAAATAATCCGATCAATAGGAAATATATTAAGCACGTAAACGTTTGAAAATGACTATTTTCTCAATCAAATTCCAAAATACCTGCGGCTAATGTTTACATGCATTTTTACTTCTTTTTCAGAATGCATGTAATGCACATATTAACGAATATTTGAATCCGATTGTAACGTTTAGGGTTCATATAAACATCATTTTCAGAACCTGTAATCGAATTGGATTCATTACAACTGATGAAAATTTGTGCATGTGAACATACCTGTTACGAACTGCTCCGAGATCCAAATGCAACTTTTGGGACAATCCAGAATCGTAATCTATGTAAAACACATGGGCAAACAATCCAGATGTGCAACAATGCAGAAAACACAGGCAAAAGGGTAATCCAGAAAATGGGCAGAAAATCAAAAAAGCCAAGACACAGGAAACCAGGATAACGCTCAGAAATGCAGCGTAAAAACATACAAGACTTTGCAAAGATTGAGTGAAAACACAGGGCTTATATAGACAGAGCTTAACAGGGTAAAGATACACAGCTGGAAGTAATCAAGCATAATGAGTCCAGGCAATGTGTTATGGGAAATGTAGTTCATGATATGATCAAAGAGACAGGAGGAGCGCCCTCTGGTGGCTATCATCGGCACTCCAGCTGACAGGCGTGACAATACTTAACGATATATAGTGTTAGTCGTGAAAGAAAATATGATTAGTGATGCTCTCTTGATGATAGCTAATCAGATTCTAGCATTTAATTGGCTGTTAGCGGCTAATAACCACCCAATTAAGCAGGCCATTAAATGACTTGGGTTTTTCAGCTAAATTCCGCTTTTATTTGGACCAATTTTTTTCTGCGACTGTGCATGAACTGAGATATTTGTATGGCTACCGTAGTACATTTTTGGTAGTATTTTTAATTAACCAAATTTTAATTAATTAATTAATTAATTTTCCCAGCTAACAAAAAAAAGTTCTAAAAATGTTTGCTAATGTTCCCATTAAGATATGTAAACGTTTTCTGAATGTTCTCTGAATGTTCAAGACTTTTTTTCTTGGTTATGTGAACGTTAAGAGAACATTCTATTTAATCATTTTGCAAACATTATGGGAACGTTACTTTTGAATGTTCTTTGAATGTTCTGAAACTAGTAGTAACATTTAAAAAAATGTAGAAAAAAGTTCTATGAACTTTAAACGAACATTCTATTAAAGTTACTGGAAGAACGTTTGTTCATAACGTTGAGAGAAGATTCTAAGAACGTTCTCTGTTCGCTGGGATGGTGTGTTTGAATATTTCAAAAAGATACTTTAGCACAATGCCAAAAACATCTTGTACACTCAAAACAGGACGTCTACCAGCCTCACAGTAAGAAGATATATTACCTTCAACTTTCTCTTGAACAGAACGCACCAGTGATTCTTGAGCTCTGGCAGTAGATGACTTTACCGCTGGAGTCTGTGAATTTGGACACAGTCCAGAGACGAGAGAGGGAAAGAATGCGCTCCGACCCTAATAGCCTGCAGAACAACCGCAGGAGAACGGAGGCGCGGTGAAGCTATGCAGCTGGAGATTGAAACGCGCTGATCGGCTTGAGGAGAATTGGAGCTAAGTAATAGGTCAATTTGAGGGCCCACGGAGCCTTTCACAGCGGAATCACTGGAATGCACACTTGTGATTTGAGGAGTGGAAGGGAAAAATGGCAAAATATCCAGAGCTTTTTTTTGTTGTTGTTGTTGCAACATGTACACAGACTTGCCATTGATTGTCGTTGCTGCTTGTTATTTTTTAAATGAAAGTGTGATAAATAACACAATACAGTTTTGTTGCCAACCAACAGAGAACATATGCTGGTCAGGTCCATCCAAACTAGAAAATTGAGCTTGACAATATATTAAAAAATGATATCAAAATACTCAGATAATACCATTTTGTTATATTTACACTCATGTTCTATGGTATTTGCACTGAACTTTAAAGAATTGCATGGAACCACAGGACCAAAATGTATAGTACTAAAGTGAAGCCTACGGGTGTCACATGCTTGTCTGTTTGTGTTGTCATCCTGTTTCCGTGTCACATGTTCCTTTGTTCAGTTTTCCCGCTATTCTCTGTCCCCATGGTAACCTTCATTAGTTAAGTTCCTTCCAGCTGTGTCCTGTTTATTACCTCGTTTCCGTTTGCTATTTAGTTATCCTGTTTTCTTCAGTCTTTGTCCGGTCTCGTTGATGTATAGAACGTGTTGCAATCCTGTCTGTATTACTCACCTGAGAATCCTTCATCATTAAACTTCATTTGAGAATTGTATCATCCCGTCTTTGTCTTCCCGCCTGCAAACACCTGTGACAACGGGTCAGTTATCAACAATTTATATATATATATATATATATATATAAAAACAGTAGTGATGTGCTAAAAACTAAATTAAAATGGACAAACTGGTCTGGGAAAAAAGAAACTAGGAAAAGAGTATAATTCTATTAATATCAATATTTGTTGTGCATGGCTTTAATTTTGCTGTGTATAAAGCTAGTAAATTATGCATGTAAGTGTTAATTCATGCAACTTCTTCTCTGTGTTGAAGTTTGTTTACTATTTCTTTTACAATTCATGAGCCTATTTAGATTATTCAGCCTTTTTTCCTTTCATCTAATGTCTGAAAATGGCAATTTATGTCAAAAAATACAGTGCATCCATACGAAGCAGAGTTGAATTTCATTTGTTCCCATTTTACCTACATTTGGACATTGTAATATCATCTTTACTACATGGTATTCCTTTATTATGGCTATTTTCAGTTTTATAACTGTTTATAACTCAATCTATGACTGTTAATAAAGCAATAAACTACTCAAGACTTTGTGTTATGATAACACTGTCAAAAAAGTTTCACTTTTTGTTTGTTTTTCTTTCATCCAAAAATGGAAAAGGGCATTTTATGTCATTTTTGTCCAACAATGTGAGTGCATCCCCAAGAAAACATGTTTTATTATTTGTTCCCATTTAACCTCCCTTTGGACATTTTAATTTATTACTACTTCATATTCCCTTGTGGCAAGTCAAGAAATATTGTTTATAACTCAATCAATGAGTGTTAATAAGGCAAGACTGTGTGTCATATGATAAAATGGTCACTTATTAATATTAGTAATCCGAATAAACAGTTCTTTCATTGAGTATTGCTCCATTGGCAAAACTGTCCGTCTGTTTGCGGTAGCCAAGCACTTGTTTACCTTCGTTTATCTCCAGATGCTGCTCCTCCTATCAGATCTGAAGTCAGTGGCGTGGACGGACGGAGCGCTGAAGTAGTCTATCTGTGCGCAGAGCTCATCAGTATTCCAGTCTCTCGCTCTGTTCTCATCTTCATTCTTCACTCTCCCTCCTATTCCTCAGCTTCCTCGTCTCATTTTCTTCCCATCTACTCAAGCATCCGAACACGTGTGTGCCTCCGACACACCTTATATCCTCCTCCTGAGTGATTTCATGTGGAGTCTTAATACGCCTCATTATCTGCACTACTTTACCTTGAGATTTGTTGATGCAAAAGCAGACACAATGCAATTTGCATATATTTGTTCCCGTTCCCTTGAAGAGCAGTAATTACCGAGCTCTTAGAATGATTTCCAAAGGCTTCCATCGAGGAAAGGGGGGCCACCGGAAACCTCAGCTGTAACTGAATTATCATCATGTTTTGCGGAGGTTTCCATATATTTTTATTCTCAAGACAAACCTGCTGATCGCAGTTTGTGAAGTGCCTGAATAAGAGGGTGTCAATCCAGAATTGTTCTGGTGCCCGCGGCGCAGCGAGGGTCGGCTTCACGCAGGTAGACTTAATTGTACGCGGTTGCCCGGAGCTCCCAGCCACCAGGTGATATTTTTATTACAGTACCGACCCCAAAAGCCCTCGAAACCGCCAACATTTGTAGAACACAATCAGTTCTGCTCAATTCACAATTTGTCTTGGTGAAAATTTCCAGACGAGGAACGCTAAGGAGCAGCTGTAGACCAGAAGTGCCCAAACTTCACAACCCCATTCAAGACATCAGCAAATAAAGTGTTATTGGACATGTTTTGTTTATCCAAAAAAAGCACACATTTCATGTACAACATGAGCCCGGCAGTGAAATCAACAGTAGCTATATACAGTCAGACCAAACATTTATTCAGACACCTTCAACATGTTCTCACATTAACACAGTTTATTCGCTATAGTTTAGAAAATGGTAATAAAATATGACAAGAACTCAGAGTTAAACTGTGTCATCTTGATAATGTCAGATAACTTTGATAGAAAGGGATGTAATGGATTACAATCAGCTGTTAGATTTAATACCAATTTAGGTCAACCAATGACCAAGCAATGCTTCATTTTGTTCAGTCTGTGGTGTCAAAGGTCACATTAGCAATTAAAGAACAAACACTTCAGCAAAACATGATCAGGTCAAAGTGTGGGAATCATTTTGCTCCCAATTTTTTTTAAACAATTTTACTGGTAGTCCACTGTATGAAGAATTTTTGGGTATAATATGTCACAGTTTGCTTTATTTTGCTCAACTATAGTGTCCTGCACACACTAGTGAAACATTATATCTGTGTCTGAATCATTTTTGGTTTGTCTAAATGACATCATAAAAGAGACAGAAAAATCAATTGTTTGCACATTCTGATTGAGGCCGTTTCACATACAGAAATCTACACTGAAAGCTACCAGAATCTAGATGATCGCTTCCATTATAGTCAATAAAACTGTCTAAAACTGTAGTAATGGTATGCCACACCATTACTACACACTTGCAGTGTAGACAGCATTGTTAATTAAAGTTGGAGGGATCTAATTTTGTTGCATTTTGCATGCTTCCAGCATTCTGTGTGTGTGTGTGTGTGTGTGTAAGGAATAACTGACTCTGGAAAAAAAATGTTTGCTCCACCTCATTATTTTTCTAATAGCCTAATTCAATGGCCTGGAGTCAATTATTCCCCTTATACTACGGTTACCACACCTCAAGACATTGATGCACATGCACACCAATACGCTGATAACTCACAGAAATCAGCTTATTCAAATAACCCATTGTCCCGGTTTACATGCCGGGAGAAATGGGGGTAAGGAGCAAAAATCTAGCTGTCGACCAGTTTATGCTTAAGGCGTTTATAACTTTATTCCGATAAAGGAAAACAGGTTAAAACAACTAATCCCAAGCCTCAGTTGCTAATTTCAAAACATAATTTTAGAGATAGTAACTGCTTGAGCCATTGATAGCAGACTAATGCAGTTATTAATTGATTGCAATTGATTTTGTGTGTGAATTACCTGAGTCTGTGCGTCTCTCACGCGTCTGTAAGTTTATCTGCTTCAAAAACAACAACAGCGTTACTACTTCACTACTGAGAAATGTTGTGTAGCTTTTCAGTTGCAAAACTATTTTATTGATAAAGGGCAGCGCTTTTGTGCACATGTATGTTTCAGTGTGTGTGTGTGTGTGTGTGCATTTGTATGGGAGAGAAAGCGGGAGAAACAGAGCATGCTTTCCATAGGTGATAAAACGTAATTTCATGGGAAAAACATGAAAATAGTGTGTAATTTTTATCCTGTCATTTGTTATGTCTAATTGCTTGGTCAGTGTCATGGGTTTTGGTTCTTTTGCTGATGTCGGCTCTAAGGAACTTTAAAATAATCATTTGGCGAAGTGATACAGAACTGTAATGCGGTAAACCTGTCTGGAACTACTTTATCCGTGCGTTTCCCTGAATATAATGGCACACCTTAGAACGTTCGTCAACCAATCAGATTCAAGCATTCAACAGCCCCCATAGTATAATTATATATAATAAAAAAAACATCCTGCACTGTTAAAAAAAAATAATAAAATAATAAATAAAAAAATTTTATTTTGAAATTTACTACCAATTACTGTAAACAATCAATCCAAATGCAAAAAGACTGGAGGCAGCGTCTCTCAATCAAAAGATGAAACAATATAAATCAGTGGATTGCTGTTCTGCATCTCAAGAGCGTTGTTATTTAGTAACACAAAAAGCACAACATTATTGCAGTATATTTTATAAAAAAATACTATTTCAGTCTTTCTACCTCAAAATTCATTGTTACTAATCATTTGAGAAATGTATTGGTGAAAATTGTTTCAAAGTAAAGCCTACATAATTTTCCAGTCTATGTAATCAAATTAACAAAATAAGGTAACACTTTATTTTACAGTGTCCTTGTTTACCATAGTAATAACAGTAAATTATGCATAATTACATTCAACTAACCCTCAACCAAACCCTAACCCTATAGTAAGTACATGTAGTTAATTAATATTACTCAGTACTTAAATATATAATTACACTGTAACAATGACACCTTAAAATAAAGTGCAACCCAAAATAATACTTGTGGTATAAGATAAGCCCATGTTACCATGTTAATTGACTTTTTTATGTACAAATGTTGGAAAGGCGGATCAATATCTTTTAGGTTTAGTCTATTAAGCATGTTCGTGGCCTTCTTATCACACGACCTGTAAGGTCATGAAGTCGCCCAGGTTTCAGGCGCTTGTTTTTGGATTCTGATGTGCCAGCGCTGTTGTTCAGAGTACTTTCTGTCTGTTCTGCAGCAAACAATCAGTATCACAAAGGAGTTTACATCATTCCCAGTGAGTCATTTCTGACATTCGCAGAGCACTTTCTGTAAGGACATTCGTTTGCTTGGTTGATGTCAAAGCGGTTGAGTTGCACCCAAAAGCAACGATAGCACTGATTCCACACCAGAACTGCAGGAGTAAACAGCTACTGATGAAACATGGCATGTGCACAATCATTTATTATAGAATAATTAACTTCTGTTATCAGCTTGTCTCAGAATAAATCACCTTCAGAAAAGCTCATTCTTCAACTCAGAAAAAGTTACGTTAAAGGAATAGCTCAGCCAAAAATGAAAAGTTTATTTCAGATCTGTGTTTTTTGGGGTAACACTCTACAATAAGGTTTTATTTGTTAACATTTGTTAACATTTGTTAATGCATTATCAATGCACTGAGCAATATAACAACATTTATTAATCTTTCTCAGTGTTAGTTAATACAAATGTAATAAAGCCGTTATATAGCCATTAATGTTTTATAACGTTTAATGCATCAATGCATCAAAACTGTCAAACTTCAAGGTTTTAAAACTACTTCAAACTTTTGTCTTGACAAACTTTTTTATCTAGTTTATCTAGTTCAACACTTTGCTGTTGGTTCACATGTAAAGCTTGATGCTTTGGCTTGTTTTGGAACTAGTTTTACAATTTTGAACACATTTTGTCTGTCATTTAAGTTACACAATATTAAGAGTTTGTTTATTGCGCTGTTGTATAAAAGCAAACTCAAACACACAGCCGGGTGTTGATCTGAAAGTGAAATTGACTGTGATTTGTCCGCATGTAATCCTGGGCCACACTTGTTTATGTGATATTACTTAAATATCTAATTAATAAAGTGCCTTAATTTCTATCTTGCATTTAACAATCTAAAACAGCACATTAGCAGTCACTACACAACAATCTATCAAGCAAATGTAAATGTTATAGCGATCTCCTGACAAACGGTTCCTGTAGCTCATCTGTGAATCATCTGTAAAATATCTGTGAACGATCTGTGAATCATCTGCAAATCATCTGTGAATCATCTGCAAATCATCTGTGAATGATCTGTGACTGATCTGTGAATGATCTGTGTATGATCTGTGAATGATCTGTGAATTTTCTCATCTACATCTGTGAATGATCTGTGAGTGATATGTGAGTGATATGTGTATGATCTGTGTATGATCTGTGTATGACCTGTGAATGATCTGTGAATGATCTGTGGATGATATGTGAGTGATATGTGTATGATCTGTGAATGATCTGTGAATGATCTGTGAATGATCTGTGGATGATATGTGAGTGATATGTGTATGACCTGTGAATGATCTGTGAATGATCTGTGAATGATCTGTGGATGATATGTGAGTGATATGTGTATGATCTGTGAATGATCTGTGAATGATCTGTGGATGATATGTGAGTGATATGTGTATGTCCTGTGAATGATCTGTGAATGATCTGTGGATGATATGTGAGTGATATGTGTATGTCCTGTGAATGATCTGTGAATGATCTGTGAATGATCTGTGGATGATATGTGAGTGATATGTGTATGATCTGTGAATGATCTGTGAATGATCTGTGGATGATATGTGAGTGATATGTGTATGATCTGTGAATGATCTGTGAATGATCTGTGAATGATCTGTGAATGATCTGTGGATGATATGTGAGTGATATGTGTATGTCCTGTGAATGATCTGTGAATGATCTGTGGATGATATGTGAGTGATATGTGTATGATCTGTGAATGATCTGTGAATGATCTGTGGATGACATGTGAGTGATATGTGTATGTCCTGTGAATGATCTGTGAATGATCTGTGAATGATCTGTGGATGATATGTGAGTGATATGTGTATGATCTGTGAATGATCTGTGAATGATCTGTGAATGATCTGTGGATGATATGTGAGTGATATGTGTATGTCCTGTGAATGATCTGTGAATGATCTGTGGATGATATGTGAGTGATATGTGTATGATCTGTGAATGATCTGTGAATGATCTGTGGATGACATGTGAGTGATATGTGTATGTCCTGTGAATGATCTGTGAATGATCTGTGAATGATCTGTGGATGATATGTGAGTGATATGTGTATGATCTGTGAATGATCTGTGAATGATCTGTGAATGATCTGTGGATGATATGTGAGTGATATGTGTATGATCTGTGAATGATCTGTGAATGATCTGTGAATGATCTGTGGATGATATGTGGATGATATGTGAGTGATATGTGTATGATCTGTGAATGATCTGTGAATGATATGTGGATGATATGTGAGTGATATGTGTATGATCTGTGAATGATCTGTGGATGATATGTGAGTGATATGTGTATGATCTGTGAATGATCTGTAAATGATCTGTGAATGATCTGTGGATGATATGTGAGTGATATGTGTATGATCTGTGAATGATCTGTGAATGATCTGTGAATGATCTGTGGATGATATGTGGATGATATGTGAGTGATATGTGTATGATCTGTGAATGATCTGTGAATGATATGTGGATGATATGTGAGTGATATGTGAGTGATATGTGTATGATCTGTGAATGATCTGTGAATGATCTGTGAATGATCTGTGGATGATCTGTGAATGATCTGTGTATGATCTGTGAATGATCTGTGAATGATATGTGGATGATATGTGAGTGATATGTGTATGACCTGTGAATGATCTGTGTATGATCTATGTATGATCTGTGAATGATATGTGAGTGATATGTGTATGATCTGTGAATGATCTGTGAATGATCTGTGAATGATCTGTGGATGATATGTGGATGATATGTGAGTGATATGTGTATGATCTGTGAATGATCTGTGAATGATATGTGGATGATATGTGAGTGATATGTGTATGACCTGTGAATGATCTGTGAATGATCTGTGAATGATCTGTGGATGATATGTGAGTGATATGTGTATGATCTGTGAATGATCTGTGAATGATCTGTGAATGATCTGTGGATGATCTGTGGATGATATGTGAGTGATATGTGTATGATCTGTGAATGATCTGTGAATGATATGTGGATGATATGTGAGTGATATGTGTATGACCTGTGAATGATCTGTGAATGATCTGTGAATGATCTGTGGATGATATGTGGATGATATGTGAGTGATATGTGTATGATCTGTGAATGATCTGTGGATGATATGTGGATGATATGTGAGTGATATGTGTATGATCTGTGAATGATCTGTGAATGATCTGTGAATGATCTGTGAATGATCTGTGAATGATCTGTGAATGATCTGTGGATGATATGTGAGTGATATGTGAGTGATATGTGTATGATCTGTGAATGATCTGTGAATGATCTGTGAATGATCTGTGGATGATATGTGAGTGATATGTGTATGACCTGTGAATGATCTGTGAATGATCTGTGAATGATCTGTGGATGATATGTGGATGATATGTGAGTGATATGTGTATGATCTGTGAATGATCTGTGAATGATCTGTGAATGATCTGTGGATGATCTGTGGATGATATGTGAGTGATATGTGTATGATCTGTGAATGATCTGTGAATGATATGTGAATGATCTGTGGATGATATGTGGATGATATGTGAGTGATATGTGAGTGATATGTGTATGACCTGTGAATGATCTGTGAATGATCTGTGAATGATCTGTGGATGATATGTGGATGATATGTGAGTGATATGTGTATGATCTGTGAATGATCTGTGAATGATCTGTGAATGATCTGTGAATGATCTGTGAATGATCTGTGGATGATATGTGAGTGATATGTGAGTGATATGTGTATGATCTGTGAATGATCTGTGAATGATCTGTGAATGATCTGTGGATGATATGTGAGTGATATGTGTATGATCTGTGAATGATCTGTGAATGATCTGTGAATGATCTGTGGATGATCTGTGGATGATATGTGAGTGATATGTGTATGATCTGTGAATGATCTGTGAATGATATGTGGATGATATGTGAGTGATATGTGTATGACCTGTGAATGATCTGTGAATGATCTGTGAATGATCTGTGGATGATATGTGGATGATATGTGAGTGATATGTGTATGATCTGTGAATGATCTGTGAATGATATGTGGATGATATGTGAGTGATATGTGTATGATCTGTGAATGATCTGTGAATGATCTGTGAATGATCTGTGGATGATATGTGGATGATATGTGAGTGATATGTGTATGATCTGTGAATGATCTGTGAATGATATGTGGATGATATGTGAGTGATATGTGTATGATCTGTGAATGATCTGTGAATGATCTGTGAATGATCTGTGGATGATATGTGAGTGATATGTGAGTGATATGTGTATGATCTGTGAATGATCTGTGAATGATCTGTGAATGATCTGTGGATGATATGTGAGTGATATGTGTATGATCTGTGAATGATCTGTGAATGATCTGTGTATGATCTGTGTATGATCTATGTATGATCTGTGAATGATATGTGAGTGATATGTGTATGATCTGTGAATGATCTGTGAATGATCTGTGAGTGATCTGTGAGTGATATGTGAGTGATATGTGAGTGATATGTGAATGATCTGTGAATGATCTGTGAGTGATATGTGAGTGATATGTGAATGATCTGTGAATGATCTGTGAATGATCTGTGAGTGATCTGTGAATGATCTGTGAATGATCTGTGAGTGATCTGTGAATGATCTGTGAATGATCTGTGAATTATCTGTGAATGTTCTCATCTACATCTGTGAATGATCTGAAGGTCCAGCCTGTCATGGAGTTTGCGGAAGTTCAGCAGTGACTGCTGTGGCACATTTACAGCACAAGACTTCAGACTTTAGACAGGTGCTGAATGGACATTTCCAGTGTCCAGCTCCCAACTCAGCATTTATGAAAATAGATGCTTCTTTAAAGTAGTTTTTCCTCGGATTATTAGCAAATCACTCAGTGAATGCATTTCATGTCTCAAGGACTTTTAATTTTCACTTCATTACAGGAACTAGATGCATGTGATTCGCTGCCAAATGAGATGCTAATCGAACCAATTGTGAGATCAGTGAGACAGAAATCTGGCCAATGGCAAATCACAACTGATGCTCATCGCTTCATCATGATAATCATGGCAAACGACAGCAGTTGTGTTGATTAGATCACTTTGTGGAAGCCTTGATTTGGATTCAATATCAAAATGTTGTTGCTTTTGTTTTTCCCTCTATCACACTGAACAAAAGTGATTGCCACATGATTGTTGGTTCTTGTTGAGGTTTTGCAATTGCTAATGCATTTGAAATTGTGTTTTGCAAAAAAAAGTGCCAGACAAAATCCAATTCTGGTGTCGCAAAATACATTTTTTTTATTTCCTGGTAGATTATATGTGCTGCACATTGTGACAGAACTGTGTTACATTTAAGAAAATAGCTCAGATCTGTATTTTTGGGGGTTTACAATAAGGTTTTATTTGTTAACATTAGTTAAAGCATTAGCTAACACTGAGCAATATATTTCTAACAGCATTTATTAATCTTTGTCAGTGTTAGTTAATACAAATGTAATAAAGCCTTTATAATGTATTATAAATGTTTAATGCATTAATTATTCCCTGTAATGCACCTTATAATGCATTGTATGATCTCTTAAACAATTGTAACCACAGTTATAATACATTATAATATACTCATTGTTACATCTTTAGAAAATATAATGCATTAAAACACGACAAACAACCAATATCCAATGCAACAAGGAATCTACAAATATTATAATGCATTTCAACTTTGTTTACAATTATTTATGAAAATATATAATGCATTATAAACGTTGAACGTTTTTATAACGTTTAATGCATTATAAAATTGTAATGCATATTGTAATGCACCTTATGTATGATCTCATGAATAATTGCAACCACATTATAATACTCATTTATACTCATTGTTACACCTTTAGAAAGTGTAATGCATTAAGAAGGAAGGCTAATATTAAAATACATTTTAACTTTGCTTACAATTATTTATGAAAATGTATAATGCAATATAATGTACATTATGATTACCTTATATAATGCATTATACATAGGGGCTTTAAGTGTTACCGATATTTCTATAGAGAATCTATTGAGGTGATCATATTTGTGATATGTCAATAAATGAGTAATATTTTGTCAATGTTCCGTCCGATAATGATCCTAATGAAAAGTGCTGGAGCAGCCTCTGTTGCTATGGTAACTTCTTCAGTGAAAGCAATTTCTGTATGCGAGTGTGTGTTTACTGACAGGGCAGAAATCAAACTGTCCTCCAAAAAAAAACAACTCTATAGGTCGTTTTTCAAGCACCTTATTACGACCTTTATTTACGTTTTAAAGTCATGCGCCCTCTAGCTGGCGTAAAAATAATGACAGTGTCGTGTTACGTCTGACGTCATGAAATGCAAAAATTGTTTTTTATTAACAACTACACCCACCCCACCCCTAAACCTACCCAGTGATTTATAGTGCATATACACTTTATGAGCACATGCGTTCCCTGGGATCAAACCCACGACTGCATGATCACATGAGAACATGTTGCTGTATATTGCAATGCTCGACCAATTGAGCTATGCAAAACCTGAAATATGACGCAGATAAAAGGGAACAATGCATTAAAAAGTGTCCTGTTGTCGATAGGGGCGCAACTGTAGTAAACACTTCCATGGGTCGTATTTCAGGGAAGTGACAAACGACCTATATAGGCGTATTGGTTGGAGGACATGTTGGCAGAAATATATGCTATGACTGCTTTTTAATCTAACATTTGTGGTTATTGTAACATTTGAAAATGTATGTGCATATGCAAGAATATAAGCTGCCACCTGCATACCAGTCTAAACCAGCTCTCTGTCTCTTCCACTGAAGCCGTTTCTTGCCCATGCAGGCCCTCATGTTTTGCTCTGTTCTGCAGGGAGTTTGCACGCTGGAAGGTGAGGAACACAGCCATCGAGAGGCGGGATCTGATCCGGAATCCTCTGCCCTTGATGCCGGATTTCCAGCGCAGCATGCGGATGCTCGGACGACGGCCGTCCACGCAACAGTTCATCGACACCATCATCAAGAAATATGGAACGCACATCTTGATCTCGGCCACATTGGGAGGTGAGCGCTCTAGCCGACATTAGGGATGCTCTGATTGAGCGTATCGGCCGGTAATCACATTGCATGATTCGAGCGGTACTCACTAAATTTGGCCGATCTCACAAACCGATTGCAAAATAATGACGTAAATCCATAAAAAGTTACCGCCGACATGCATGTAAACAGTATGAAGTTGAAACAGCGGACCAGGAACCAGGATCTAATTACTTATTACTTGTTCTATGTAATTATCAATATTTGTATGCTTTGTGGCATTTACACATGTACAACTGTAAAAAGTAATACACTATATCTACTCAATAAAATTGTGGCAAAAGATTACAAGCAACATTATTAATTAAATTCAACAAATAAGAATTGAGTTAGAATTAATCAAATTAATTCCTTAAGTCAACCATTTAAAATGTAAGTAAAATTTAAACAAAAATACAACAGACAGACGTCAAAGATGAATTAAGAACTCTTTATTTTTTATTGCCAACATTACAAGCCACAGCCTTAGATGAAATCAACTGAAAGACATTAAATCTCTCTAACCTCTCTTATTACTAACGTTATTACTAAACCAACTGACTTTATTTTTGATATTCGTATCTTATTGAGAATGAACAGGTTTAGATGTTGACGTTTTATTGAAAATATTTGCTCACCATTATGGTGATCAGCGTTTCCTTTAGTTGGGCAGTTCTACTCGTGACTTTTTCTGTGAGTTAGTGTTTTTTGTAACAGTGTTTGCTAAAGCACATAGTTTGTTGCAAAGGAAACCATGAACAGAAACGATCAGATTGAAACGTTTTTATTATCTTAAAGAAACATGATTGACTAATCTCATAACTGATCAAAAGTTAGTTATGTGATATTAATATGTTTTCACTAACAATATTTTGTGGGCACAGACCAGACAGATTAATTTTCATTTTTTAATAAGTAGTAATTTTGTTCAGTAAAATCACTCGTTTGGAGTTTTTTGGACTTTTGATAAAAAGGCTACCCTGGCTCCAAATGCCATAACTTTTGATTGCTTTGAGGTATCAACACAAAATTTGGCCCACATGCAGTTGACATGAGTTGAAACTTGATTGTACTGCCTGTTATATATATATATATATATATATATTCTAATAGTCATCATGTCAAGCATGAATAATAACAACGTAAATCAACAAATTGAGTTTACTCAGTAAGAACCTGCTTTAAGAACCTCCAAACCTTCAAAATCATTTTCTTCAAAATTCGAAAGGTTTTCTATCAAATAAGACCATGTACATGATGATACCTTGTTTTTTTGTAGAGTTATAAGCCATTACTTTTAAAGTATGCCACTTGAAATCATGTGAAATCATCAGAATGCCTTCAGGCTGTAAGGGGTTAACAGCTTATATATCATTTAAATATAAAGCTTGAATGATCGGTAGTCGGTATCGGCTGCAAAAATCATGATCAGAGCATCCCTAACCGAAATATATGCAAATCCATTAAATGATGTTAATATCTAGTAAATGCAACTGCATTTGATTTCATGCATTCTGACCATAGTTGCATATGCCTGATTTGGGTGCATGAATTTCCACCAAAATACAGTCTTTTGCTTTAAAGTCGTCATGAAAGAGAAGTTGCGCTTGTCTTTTCTTATCCGAGTGAAACGCTTCTCAAACAAGAACAAATGTAGGGCGGGGCTTGATTTTGTCTGTGGGGAATTGATTGGATGGTTGTGGTTTGCTATTGGTGGATCTCATGTGAGTGACAGGTTGCCCCGCCCTCGTCATCAGAGAAGAGAAGAGATGAGGGAGGGAGGGGAAGATAAGAACTGTCCATTTTGATTTTACGATGACTTTAAGAGTTAAGAGTCTATGCTGAAGTATATGCTTGTTACCCATGTGTGTGTTAGGTGAGATTCACTGCTGATGTGCAGAACAGATCATTCTGTTAATAAAATCTGTCTGTAATTCATAATGTTTGTGCGGAGCTGAACTGAGCCCGATACCCTTTTTGTCCTTTAAGGGCTCAGTTTCATATAGATTCACAGCTGTCAAGTGTAATTGCTCTGATATGCTGTCGTTTGGCTTTCATGGACAGTTTGTATTCAGAGGTTGGAATATTATATCAGTTCTGGCTTAGTGGTTAAACTTGATGCTCTAATTATGGCATAGAGAAATATGATCGGAAGAAGGAATATGATGCAGGATTGTAAGAACAGAATAAAACCAAATGCAGTGCAGCGAATGCTTTCATTGTTATTTTAGTATCATTGATATACTATTATAGTTTTTTATACAAATTAAAATGTTCTGCTTTTGCTTTAATTTTAGTTAAAATATTAGTAATTTTTATTAGTTTATTTATCGTTTTATGAGTTTTAGTTTATTTTGCTTTAGCTATTTTAGTACCTCAAGTTAAACTGAACAAAAATGTTGCCTATTATTATAATAAATATGTTATTTTATTTTAGTTAACATTTAAACCTGGTGTTTTCCATTATAATTATATTACATAGAATTTAAATAAAATACATTTTACATTTTGCTTTCATTGTTTTTAATTAAAATCTCATGCATTCACTATCTATGTATTTTCTAAGAAATGTACCTTTATTCAGTTCTATTATGCTGTGATAATGATAAAAATGTAAAAAATATATTTTTATGCTCTCATATTTAAGTTAGTGACATTATAAAAACATTTGCCTCTCATAGTTATGAATGTCTCAGTGTTATTTTAGTATCACTGATATAGTTTTTTATACAATTTTGAATTAGATTTTAAGTTTAAATGTTCTGTTTTTACTTTTAGTTTATTTAGTTATTTGCTAAGCTAAACTAAACAAAAATTCTGCCTATTATTTATATTATTTATTAGTTTACATTTAACTAAAATAGTGTTTCCCATTATAATAATCCCATCTCTACCTTTTAGAGAAGGCCTGTATGTATAATTGTCTTTTTATTTTTTTTATATTGTTTTTACAATTTTTGTACAGCACAATGGTCAGCAACTGCTGTTAATAAATAACTAAACTAAACTAAATAATTATATTACATCATTTTTAAATCAAATATATTTTACATTTTGCTTTCATTGTTTTTAATAAAAAAAGTCATTTCAAAAAAGGCATTTCAGTTCTATATTGCTGTGACATTTCCCCTTTAAGAATATCTTTTTATGATGTCATATTTAAGTGAGTGACATTATAATAACATTTTTGACCACATGATTCACACTGATTTTACTTACAATCTTTATCAGTATTTTATCATTTTAACACGTTTACTGGCCGCACCACACTTAAATAGTTCAAAAATAGTACAGTAGGTTATTTTTACAGCTTGGATCAAAGCACAACAATATGAACTAATAAATAATGTGGTGCGATGCAATGATATTTGCTAGAATAATCCCTTTCTGCACTGACCTTTAACCCCATATCACTGTGTTTATGGAGGTCCTTTGGGCTGGAGGAGGATTTTTTTGTGCCGTTTGTCCGAGAACGAGCCGTACAGCTTCATTCATGACTCCTCTGTTTCCCGTCACGATCATCATGTCTCTGTGTGTCAGTAGATCACGCTCGCTCTAGGGGTCATAAGGCACAGGCCTGAGGTCAGTGTGTCGTGTCAGTCGTGCGCTTCAGAGTGTGTCATTATGTTGGCAGATAAACATGAGCGGAGGGCAGAGACACTTTTTACAATATTTACTCGCAAAGACTGCGAATGGATGACGAGGTCTGAACACGTGTGTGTGTGAGCTGCTGTGAGAGTCTCTTTACACACTGTCAGTCCTACTGATACCAGAGAGCTATAAACACACCACCATAAACCGAGAAGCACTCGTTATGCTTGTTAAAACGCCAATACCAATCAGTGTAGTCTCAGCCTCTGATGCCTATGGCACACAAAATTGGAAACACTTTAGGAGTTTCAAAGTCGTCATCTGATTGGTTGAATTCTACAGGATGTCCGGGAGACGTGGGTCACGTTCTTTAACGGTCCGCCTGGAAACAAAGATGCCGTGCAATCGCCAAAGCCATTGTGTTTACATCTGTGGCAATGAGCACTAAATGCTGGATTTTCAAAAGTATGTGAAGTATGTAAAGTTCACGGCAAAAAGAGTTTTAGACGCTGGTCTGTTGTTGTAGGAATATCAGCGTTACATTCTCACGCTCCTAAACATGACGCGGAACACAGCGAACTGTGATTGGTTGCTTTACATGTCAGTCAGACGGCCTCTGGGCGGTCCTTAGCCAATGAAAGCTGAGATAGAGTCCATATGTGTAGGCCAGTGCCAAACTAAAAATACATAAAATAAAATAAAATAAAATAAAATAAAATAAAATAAAATAAAATAAAATAAAATAAAATAAAATAAAATAAAATAAAATAAAATAAAATAAAATAAAATAAAAAAATAAAATAAAATAAAATAAAATAAAATTATTTGGTTGGTTGGTTGGTTGGTTTTGTTCAAAATACATACATCAAGTATAATAAAGTGATACTTTTTTACATTTCTGCAATATTTTCAGATACTTTTATGCCAGTATAATATCAGAAAATATATTAATTATTTAATGTTAAATA
The DNA here is from genome assembly GCA_039654105.1 of Coreius guichenoti. Classification (NCBI taxonomy): domain Eukaryota; kingdom Metazoa; phylum Chordata; class Actinopteri; order Cypriniformes; family Gobionidae; genus Coreius; species Coreius guichenoti. The sequence goes on along the minus strand of CM077169.1, from coordinate 53,013,781 downwards.
TATTATTTAATTAAATGTAAAAAAAGTGATACTTTTTTCCAGATATTTTTAGGCCAGTGCCAAAAAGAAAATGTCAAAGATATAAATAAAATAAAATTAAATAATTAAATAATTAAATAATTAAATAAATAAATAAAATTAAATAAAATTAAATTAAATATTGTTTGTTTGTTTGGTTTTATTCAAAATACATACATTATAGTATAGTAAAGTGATTTTATTTTTACATTTCTGCAATTTTTTCAGATACTTTTATGCCAGTACCAAAAAGAAAATATCAGAAAATATATTATTTATTTAATGTTAAATATATTATTTAATTAAATGTAAAAAAAAAAAAAAGTGATATTTTTTTTCCAGATATTTTTAGGCCAGTGCCAAAAAGAAAATGTCAAAGATATAAATAAAATAAAATAAAATAAAATAAAATAAAATAAAATAAAATAAAATAAAATAAAATAAAATAAAATAAAATAAAATAAAATAAAATAAAATAAAATAAATAAAATAAAATAAAATAAAATAAAATAAATATTTGTTTGTTTGTTTGTTTGTTTGTTTGTTTATGTTGAAGGATGTTTAATGGTCTTTGGAATTACAAATGATTCCTCGTCCTTGAGTGGTGAGCAGTGGTTGTGCTGTTGGTCATCACAGCATTTATTGGTCATTATATCCGTATAGAGTTTATTGCAAAGAAAATGAAATGGCGACTCGAATTTCATTACATTTCGGACGCAGTATTCAAGGAATCCACAGACACGAACACCCTTACCCTCTGTCACCTACACGATATGACCATAAAACCGAATGGAAAATCGATACAAGCAATATGCCTGTTCCAGTCCAGAGTACCACAATAAATCACAAACCGCTGTATGAACCGGAGAAACGCGAGGCTAATACCTGAGCGCGGCACATAATATCTGTGATCACAAACTGTGCGCTATAGAGGCTCGTGTCACAGACGCTTTACTGTGGAGCTTATTATACCGCAGCTCAAGGTCAAACCAAGGTTCATTGTTCTTTGTTCGGTGTGGACGTCCTTACATTGATTAATCGGTTGATTAACAGGAAATCTGATTCATTAATGCTGCCTTTAAAGGTTACTCGCATTAGCGTCAGGGTTGCTGTGTGCCGTCGAGATTGAACAATATAGACACGGCTGAAAATAAAGGTCACGAGAATCGAAAGGTTGATGCTAACAGTTAATCGACAGTCATGGATGTGCACATAACATTAACATCCCTAAGGAAGATTATCGCCAGACGGACAGAACACATCATGTTATGAGTTAAGCCAACGCTTTACTACTAGGAGCCGGTTTAAGGTTCCCGAACATACATGTGACACGAGAAAACCATATGCAGATAACACCGTTTGGCATGTTGCGAAACATAAAACCTCAGTGGATTATGATCAATAAGTGTGGTTACATGCACACATGCATGATGCCTTTCAAAAATCAGGAATCGGACAACGCAAGAAAAAGCAATGCCAGTAAATGTGTTTAGATGAAGGGTCGATTTAACCAATTACACATGACCTTTAGATGACCTTACATGTTGTTAGTGATATGTGTTGTGAAAAAGAAGTGTTCTTAATAGTGCACTTTGTCATGTGAAAATGGAGGCTTGTTTTTTTCTGAGCACTGGTTGATTCTGCACATTTTGCCAGCCGTAGTATGTAGGTCATCAGCTATTCTCATGCACACTGCTTTGCATACTTGCACCGCATATATACACTGTGGTTGTGTCTCAAATGATGCACTACTGTCTAGAGTATAAATGTTGTAAGGTTATTTTGTCAACAAACATCGGAACACACACCGCTCACACTATTTTTTAAAAACATATTGTCGGTTTAACTTTAAAAAAAGTAACCTGCTTGCCTTAAAGTTCATTGAAATTAAAAATTTGAGTTAATACAACATAATGCTATCACATTTTTTCTGTTGTCAAATCAACTTAGATAATTTATGTGGTGCAGATAACATAATATTTTGAGTTTCTGTTTATTAAACCAACTTCCTTCGTTGTATTAACTCAAAATTTTATTTTCAATGAACTCAAAATTTTAAGGCAAACAGGTTACTTACTTTATTAAGTTAAACCAATAATATTTTTTACAGTGTAGAAACTCAAAATATAATGTTATCTGAACAAAAGTTGATTTGACAAAAGAAAAAAAAAGTGATAAATCTTGAAAATAATCGTTTACATTGCATAGATTAATGCATAAGTGCATGACTTGGGACAAATCTTTAGATATCTTAATTTGCACAGTATTTCACTGAAAAAAAACACACAAAAAAAACTAGTTTATATTTAAAAATAACCTTAGTATTGTCTTATTTTCCATTATAAATATCGAAACATTCCTGAATCAAGATACATTTACTTAAGAAGTGAAATGAGATAAGATATGAAGTCTTGTTTACTGGGGAACAAAATTTTACAGTGTCCTTGTGTTACATGTACTAGTAATAACAGTTAATTATGCATAATTACAAGCAACAAACCCTCACCCAAACCCTAATCCTAATCAAACCCTATAGTAAGTACATGTTGTTAATTAATATTACTCAGTACTTACATATATAATTACACTGTAACAATGACACCTTAAAATAAAGTGTAACCAAAAAATTATCAAAATTAAGTAAGAACTGCCAATGAGGTCAGACAAATAAACTTGTTTTCCATTTAAAATAAATGCATTGGTTACATTTTACAATAAGGTTTAATTTGTTAACATTAGTTACCACATAAGTTACTGTTAAATTACATTAAACTGACTTAAAAAAAAAATTAAAAAAATTTTTGAATCTTGTATATGGCAGCCCAAAATTTGAAGCCCAAAAAGTGCATCCATCCATTATAAAAGTGCTCCACACAGCTCCGGGGGGTTAATAAAGGCTTTCTGAAGCAAATCGAAGGGTTTGTGTAAGAAAAATATCCATATAACACGTTATAAAGTAAAATATCTGGCTTCCACCAGACCGCCTTCCGTATTCAACTTCAGAAGAAAGTGTAACACCTCTCGCAGTTCAAAACGCTTACGCTACGTCCAACGTCATCGTCGCGCCAGTTACGCTTTCTTCGTAGTTGAATACGGAAGGCGGTCTGGTGGAAGCTAGATGCACTTTTATGATGATAGATGCACTTTTATGATGGATAGATGCACTTTCATGATGATAGATGTACTTTTATGATGGATGGATGCACTTTTATAGTGGATGGATGCACTTCTTTGGGCTTCAAATTCTTTGGGCTTTCATGGGCGTAAATTTCATCAAACAGTTGGGGGGGACAGTAAATAAAAAATATTTGTAATATTGTATAGTACTGAGCAAAACCCAACACAGCGGTAAATCTACAATATTGGCCTAATGTCACACATGGGCTTATCGGCCGTGTTAGTTGTAGTGGGTGATTTACAACAAGCTGCCAAACAATAATCGCTAAAGACTTTTTTTGTCATTGCTAATTTATTAATTACTCAGCATCGTCTGTGTTTAAAGTGAATAAAATAGCCTTAACAGACTACTACTACAGAGTTCCACAACTACTGAACTTTGTACTCTCCCACCGGACTTGTAGGTGAGGTGTGTGTGTCGGTGAGGTGCGTGATGGCAAGAGAGGGGGGACTAAAAGTGATTCTAAACGCCTATGCATTCACTGGCATTAT